>CASBWL010000171.1:165000-765000 GCA_949130495.1 Sambucus nigra | reverse complement strand
ATTTTCTCTCTCTACCATTTCTCATAAATACCCCCACAATCCTTCAAAACCCTCCCACCTCCTAGCTCTGTCACCTGCTGCTACCCACCTTCTTTTCTCAATCTTCCCTCGCCACTGTAGCCCACTGCCTCAATCTTCCACCGTCCAATCGTCCGTCGCTTCTATAGCCTACTGCCTCAATCTTCCGCCGATGTTGTAACTCTTACATTTGAATATAATAAATACCTTATGTACCCACTTCTAATAAATCTGCATTTTGTATTATCTTTCCCATTTTTGAAATTTTAATTATCTTTCCCATTTTCTTACAAATATATTGATAAATAAAGTGTTGAAGATGGATTGATAGGGGCCTTTTGAGTTCGGGTTCTGTTCTACAACTATGAGGTATACATTTTTACTATATTTGTCTTCTTTCTTTATCATTGTTATAGTTTTTTCTAACAAGTACCATCTCTGGATTTGGATATAACAAAGCATAATCAGGTTTAGTTTTTGGTGAAATCACTTGTAGTAGTCAATTTATGGCAAGTATATTCTTAGCCAAGATTCAATTTATTATTTGTTGATTTGTTGTTGTTGGTCTTCAATCAAAAACCAAGCCAAGCTTTAATTTACTTATTTTTTGGAACCAGTGGTGATTAGAAAACTTTGGGATGTTTGTCAGACTAAAAACACATGAGTAATATATTTTATTTGGTGATTTTTATCAGAATTGTATTTTATTCCTCTACGTAAGCAACTTCGGCTATAAATTTGGAAGATACTGTGACTTACTCTTTATTTTTACCGACTAATAAGTTTTTCAGTTACTTGGGGGACTATTAAGCGATTTATATATTTATTTGGTGATGTTCTATTAAATGTGAGTATTGATATTGGCTTGATTGTGTTCGTACTCAAGGTACTTTCTAAGGAATCTTTACCCATTTTTCGGATTCTTGCAAATGTGAGGTATACATATCTGATATCCCCTTAATATCTAATAAATTAATTCGAATAATTTTCTAAAATTGATTATGCACTATTGGCTTTTTTAACAGGTCATATTGTCTGTGGTGGGGATGGTGTGCAAAATTAAGGACATGGAGTGGTGAAAGTAAGGGGGTGCAAAATTATCGACAACCCACAACTTTAACTCCTGATCTCTATCATTATCAAAGATGACACATATGAGGTAAGAGGTTTGGGTGAATTGTGTATTTAATTATACATTGGGTGAATTGTGTATTTAATTATATATATATTAGGCACATTGAAACTTTTCCATTGTCAATTAAGAATCATCACACAATTTTTAGAGAGTCAAATTTATATTAGATCTTGAATGATCTTTGGTGACATACAACGACGAAAATGTGCTAAAGCCTATAAATTTTGATAAAAGTCAAAAATAAAAAATTAGTAATGAATTTAAGTACAAAAGAACTGTTGTTTCCATAGTTGATGAACTTGATGGACGTTAGATTGAAATGCATTTCTTATTGGACTTAAAGATTTTCACCCAGGAGCCTAACATTTTCTAGAAATGGTTGATGGTTCTAATTGTCTGTTCAGTTCTCTTTTTTTGTAATTCCTATAATCTTATCTGCCTCTCTTTGTGATAAAATATAACATTTCTTAGGTTCTTAGGTTTGAGAAGAATGTGAGTTAGAGTGAAATTCAGAAATCATTTCAAAAGTGTGTTCTTTGTAAGACTTTCTGCCCCATATTATTAGTATTCTTCTTCATGACAGAAATTTTGGGAACCAAAGAGCATCAACTTTACCTTTTGGGATTTTTTGCACTCATTTGAATTAACCCCTTCTTAGTGTTGAAAATTATTCCACTCATTGTTGTGCATACTACTTGTAGATTTTATTGGACCAAAAAAGTTCTTAAATTCAAAATGTGACAACAACTCAACCTTAAGTTATTATTACTACTCCTACTACTATTATTGTTGTTATAAAAAATACATATAGGAGCGGGTCTAATAATTAGTGCTTTATTCACAGTAATGGGGTAATTGCAAGTCAGACCAGTATTAAAATCGGTCATCTCAATTTTAAGTGAAAAGTCCTTTCCTTGCACCGAAAAATATAGGTATCCAATGAGGTCACTCTCTCATTTCTCTTTAGTAATTTCATTTGGAATCTGCAATTCCGAACATCAAAATTGAACATATCAACAAAATTAAAATAATTATAATGATTTATTCATTCAAAATGGATATTTGCATGTAAGTCTCTAGCATTACATTTACATTTACATTCACCAGGGTGGTTAGTCATAAAGTTCAATATATTAGCATGAGTCGTGTTTTGTTTAAAATATATTAAATATGGAGTTATCTCTGGTTAGACAAAAATATGGAGTAGAATCTAAATTGATAATACAACATGTAAATTTGAAGATTGGGAACATTAGGAAGAGATGCTCAAGTTCTGTTGATTGAATGGTGTGTAGGTGAGTGCACAACTATAATACTTTCTAAAGGGGGATTTGTAAAAATGACCCCTACTATATGAATGTTTATCAAGAAACCCCCCGAACTATTTTTATTGGCAAAATCCCCCAATTGACCATCTTGTTGCACTACCTGTAGCAGCACTAGCAAACTCGATAATGGGGTGGTCAATTTGGATGCAATGGCAGTGGCAACGGCGTCAAATATGAAAAAGTAGTGGCAGTTATTCACATTAGGGATGGATTAAGAACTGCATTAAACACTCGATACAAACCATGAAAACACATATAACACATGTTCCAAATCATGAAAACACATGAAAAAACAGTGGTAGAATAAGGACTGTATTAAACATATGTTCCAAACCATGAAAGTGTCATTTGACACTTTCTTGATCATGCTCTTGATTATGTTCTAATTTGATAGGCAGAATAAGGATTTTTTTTCACTTTTATATCTTTAATTGGACATCAATAAACTTATTGGTATCTAATGATTATATGTGTTTAGTAGATATGAATCATATATATGTTTAGTAGGTATGAATCATATATATTTTTCTTCATTGTTTCCACTTCTATGGAATTATCATTTTTTTTTTTAATATTGAGCTTCCTTATGTTTTAGGTTGTTGGATTTTAGATTTTTTTTCATTGCATTTTTATATGAAATCCTTCTTGATTTTATAAGGCACAATTCACAATCAGATTTTAGCTCACACCAATTTTCAGTATGAACATTTCTAGTGCCCAAAGTAATTACCTAAGTTAATTTATAATTTTGCTATATAGGTTCTGATTCTGAGTATCAACATTTTTATTTAGGTTCGGTTTCTTATTCTTCATGATTTATGGACATCTTTGTAAAACCAACTATTTACCTCAATGCTATTACGGTTGAAAATGCCTTGGGGTGGTCCTTTATGTGCGTATGTTTCAAATCAAACCAATTTATTACAAAAAATTATCCAACTTTTAATTTGCCCCAAACCAAGTTATGAAAACCCAATTCTTACTTTAAACCAATGTTATCTTGATTAATCCTAAACATGCATCTAGTGATTAAAGCAAGTAAAGTAAAGTAAAGTAAAGTAAAGAATACTCACAACGCCGGATGTACGAGGAAAAAACCCAAAACGGGAAAACAATATAGGACGGCCCAAGCCAGACAATCACTGTGAACAAAGGTTTTACGACGACAGATTAGCCTTAGTCAATGACTCGATCCCCACGGGTCTTGACGCTCCTTATGATGTTCAACCTTTCTTCAATAGTGCCCACGCAGAAATTCAGTCTTCCACGATACTGTAACACCCCGCCTAATAAAATACCGAGTGATCAATCCTGTACCAAATTAAACAGGAGTCGCATATGGTTCATTCTTAACATCACTGTCGAATACCAAATTAATTACTAATAACCTATTAGGCTAGCGTCAAAATTTTAATTAACTAATCTTTTTAAACAAACTATATAAATAAAACATTTACACAGTATATATAAATGAAACTGAAAAGAATTAAAATATCCGAACACTCGATTTAACACAATACAATCAAGAGGAATGTCACACTAAAAGGTGAAAAAGAATAAATAAATGTAGTTGGGCTTTCGGACCGAATGTTTGTACATTACCTCCTATCTAGATTATAAGGATATAAGCATCTACAGTAAACCTGCATGCATCCACAGCTGCGGAAGCAGACGTTTTAGTCGAAGGAATTGTCATCCAGGCATCCCTGTGTCCAGACACCTATATATATAATATATATATATATATATATATATATATATATATATAGCAAGAGGGAAAAATATATAGAAATGGGTCAGAGCCCGAGTTGTGAAAATATTTTGCAAGTGCATAAAAGCTTTATTTATGAAAAATGTTTTATCTCATATTTAAATTGGTATCGCACTCCCACGAGATACCCCTCACCCCTCTTCTAATGGTGCACACCTATCGCATCCCTCTAAACATCCTAGTCAAGCTACCCTGCCTAACTAATCCGTCACCCCAAAACTCTGAAAGTCTTAAGTAAACCAAGTACTAAGGGCTAAAATTCTCCCAGTCTCAACACTGTGCCATGTTTGTGCGTGGGGTGTCTCACGAAGTGAAATCCAAATAAGGAACCCCCCCGATACACTACTACTTGGCAATGTTATTCGTATAGATCCATTAAGACCTAAGCACACAATGTATATATGTATCTAATTAACCCGAGTACTAGGGGCTAACTTCTCCCCAGTTTCAACACTGTGCCATGTTCGTACGTAGGGTGTCTCGCGGAGCAAAATCTAAACAAGGAACCCCCCGATACACTACTACTTCGCAGCATCAATCGTCGAGATCCATTAGACCCTCAGTACACAATGTATATATATACACTCATGTAATTATAAACATTATCATACTCACTCTCATATACATATCACAATATGCATCCGGATAGGATTTCCTGGACTGAGATTTAATCTATATTCATTTTATCTCTTTACTCTAGCAGAGATACATATATATATTCTTGCTTTCATACACAAGTAATGTACTCAACACACAAGTACAATAACCATCACAACGAGCTATAAATCAGGGATGCAGTCACATAGTGTCGATCCAACTTTGGGTTTACTCACTATACCGCGGTACCAAGCCAGACTTACTCAATAGTCATGGTAAAATATACACAATGGAGGAGGCGATGATATTCCCTCTGCAAGTGGAGTACACACATCGCACTCGAACGCGGGACAATTAACCTGGGGATATACTCTCCCCGCTCCTTAAGCCAGAGGATTCACCCACATTGCGCAACCTCCCTGGATCGCACTAGAGAAAATATATAATCTGGTTGTTCCAACCATACGCCAAGGGAAAGCCTGTGGAAATCATCCTCTAAGATACACATATACCAATCACGCACAGATATATATGTATTCGTATCATGTAATATGCACTATAATCACATATTATATATATACATTTATCACTCCTCGAATGCATACATGGTTATCCTTGACAACCTCAAAATGATATTTAAGTATTACCTTTCATAAATATACCTTGCACCTTGATCGCCGTAAGGGATTTAAATACTCTCTATATATCCCAATTCATATCCTTATGATAAGTATACCCTTAACTTATCTTTAGCCTATAACATCAAATTTCCATCCTAGTCACCTCATAGGATTTACCCAATTACGGATGACCTTTATCTGTTCCACCCCCATCAATATACCCATATATGCTTACCGAATAATTTCTCCAAATGTCATTCTCTTCTTAGACATTCGATAAATCTATACCCCGGATTAATCTCTTAAATAACCCAAGGTCAGTTACCAATTCCTCAAGTCCTTTAGGACATAACCCTCTATAATACTCTAATTTAGAAGGCCCCTAAGCTTTAAACTCAAAGAGGAGAAAGAATAACTGGCTGAAAACAGAGTGTCGGTCGATCGCGGTTTGCAGATAAGCCTAACTAATGAACCAATAGACCCTTCTTCATGGACGCGGTCGACCAGCCGTAGGAGCGCGGTCGACCGGTCACACCAGTCCCTCGAAAAGCTATTTTCCAAAATGCCCAGAAATAACCCCAAACTCTGTTTTAATGGTTTCTAATATCAACCAACAACCCTATTAACATCCTAACATTGATTTTCAACTAATACCTCCATAAATTTGTGGTATTAAACCATTTCTCTTAGGTTTGAATCTTAAAACTATAAAAACCCTAGTTTTGACATTTCTTTCATTTCAATTCAATTTTATACTCCATTAATATGGTTTTAACACTAGAAATCAATTAGAATTTACAATACATCAATTTATAAACTCTTAATCAAGTTTTACAAAATTTACTTTAAGGGTTCTAACCCAAATTTCATAATTTACCAGTTATGATATGAAATATACACACTAAATTAAATAAAGCAAGTAAACACTTGCCTGGAGGATAAAATCCGACGACCTCGAGTCGAATCCTGCGGAGTTTGGCCGAAATCTTCCATTTCTCTCCCTTTCTTCCTCTCCTCTTTCTTTCTTCTCTCTTTTTATTTCTTTCTCCAATTCTCTCTCTTATATAGGAGAGAAATAAGGGTTTATCCCTTTAAACCAAAAAATGACTCATTTACTCAATTACGAGTCCCTACTGGTCCAAAAATTCTCAATACTCAATTTCTACCCTCGGATACTCTATTTTGACTATCTCAGCCATTCTGAAACCAACCGCGCAATCGAAATCTCCATCCGAGGTACTTGACCGTAAATCACCAATTTAACCCAACACAACTAAATGCGAGATTCCCATTAAAATATTATCCTCTGTCGCTTTACCCAGCTGCGACATATAATTAAAATACTCCAGCTCATTTACTTAATCCCAAAAGTAAAATGTAACACCTATAAAAAAAGCATCTAATCCTTGAAAACTCCAAAAATTATTATTCACGATAATTTCTTAAATTCCCAAATTACACTTACTTATGAATTTTTAATTATCCCCAAAAGTGCGGGGTGTTACATACTCCCCCCCTTACAATGAAATTTCGCCCTCGAAATTCAAATACAATCGATACTACCAACACTAACCTAGGATTATGAATAACTCCCCATCCTAATACCTCAAGTGGAATGGTACTAACCTGATGGCTCTTAACCATACATTCATTCAGCACTCACCTCTATCAAGGTTTATACGATACTATACTTCTACCTCGGCCGATCTAACGTCGCATTATACTTAGTTCTTCTATAGTCACATGTATTTAAAATGATCCTATACCTACTGCTCTACTTAACAATCCCATCGGAGATCCGCTATTCTAAGCATCCGCTCATCTACATCAGGATATCTAATTTCCCTTAAAAAGGAAATTACTCTAATGCGTGACTATTCCCCTCAGTCTCATCACTTATCTTGGGCATGCTACCTCTTATTGCCCCTATACAATTAGGTTATCGCGTACCTCTTTCGACATTCCATTCAACCCATTTAAATTTCACTATGACTGCCTCACAGCATAATCTTCAACTTTATATACTATGCCCTTTCTATTTCAGGCGGTATATAAAACCAACTTACCAGGGTGCCCACACACCTTATAACCCGTGCTTCTCTGCACAACTATTATAAATGTCACACACGTAGCACTCTTCCTAAAGATGGGACTTATTTCCTCGGTGTAATACTCACACATGGGTTTTCCTAACCCGCAAAATTCAATTCCTCCTATACTTGGAAATCCAATCCTCCTCAAGGTGAACCAACTAATCTTTCAACATCGGCGCCACTAACTCCACTGTCCTTACTACCCAATAATTCTAAGATCGAAGCATTTCCTACCTAAATTAGGTCCCTAGTACCCTAGACCTTCTGAACTTCTAACATTTTTTCGGTTTCCTGCGTGGGAAATCTCGCAAAGGGAACTCCAAATAAGGAACCCTCCCGTTACACTACTCCCTCGCATCATCAGTCATCGAGATATAATGGCCTAAGGCACACCAGCGGGACATCTTAAATCCTACCTCGCTAACCTACTCACGTACCTCTACCACTTTATCCTTCCTCTTAACGATATGGAAATTCTATCAAATTGGGGTGCCTACTCTCTGCAAAAGTGTTACGAACATCATACCCAAAACATACTTCCTCCAAAATTTTCTTTTTCATTAAGTCCTAACTATAATATTTAAATTAGTTCCTTTACCTTGCCTCACCCACATACCTGTGGTGAGATAAAGATTTAAGTGCTTCTCCATAGAACTTATATTTCCTTAATCATACCATCATCACTCGGCTCTTAGTCTATAGTGTTTTCTCCACACTATGTGACTTATCATCAAAACCAACATCCTAGCATCCTATAACATCTCTCCACTCCCAAAGTCGTTAAGGTTCATACGTAGAGCGTCTCGCAAGCGAAATACAAACAAGGAACCCCTCAAATACACTACTACTTAACTTTTATCGGTCGTGGAGTTTTGTTAGCTTCAAATATGTAACCGGGATAATCTTATCCCCTCTTTCAACAAAATATCGTCTGAACTCCTATCTCTGCCCAGGAGCCACACCACCAAGTGCTCGCACTAACACGAAGTCCTTGAGCAAATAATAATGATCTTAAGCTCACAGCTCGACAATAAACCCTGCATACTTTAAACCACATTTATAAGGTCACCACGCACTCGTATCACATTAATGAAACATCTACTCACCGAAGTTTCATCTATACATATAAAAAAAGCGAACTCAACCTATATCCAGGTGAGATATAGCAATAACAACCTGTTCCACCCAGGAATCGCGGACACGATAGTCTTGCAATCATTAGTCTGCTATCTCTCTGATAATCCATAAATATATATTCCTCTTATGATAGTACCATACTTGTATAACACACACAAGACGAGTAATACAAATCTAACATAAACTCAGAATACTAATACCTGCTTTTCATAGCGAATGAAAGAAAATAGATCCCTGCTATCGCGGAAAAACATATCAACATACACTATATAATGTTATTGATATTACTAATAAACTCGAATCACACACGAATCTAGGGCTAATAAAATACTGTGACTCAATCTTGTCACATAAAATATACCTCCTTCATCCGAGGTGAAACTCATGACAATAACTCTGCCAACCTCTCTAGTTACTCCAAATGGTTCCCGAATATGAAATACCTGCCCTAACCGAAACAAAACTACTTAAATCGATGCCCCACCTTGGCACCCTATTTGTCCTTTAATTCCTACTGGGAAAGGTCAAAGCGCGTGGTTCTACAATCCATGTCGTAACTTTCTCCATCTCTGGCCACCCTGGACATGTTAAGGTTATCAGCATCTCGGACTATATAGCCTTGATCCTGATGATTGCCTTCATAGTTCACTTATCTTCTTTGTTAAAAGTAAACTCCACTACTGGCTTCAACAGCCTTGGTTCAATGAATTCCCCGGGTGGATGTCCACCAATGGGGTTCCAAGGATACAAATTCTCCACAAGTGTTAGCAACACTTATCCAGCGGGCCTATCATTTCACTAAAGGACTCTGTCTTCATTGTACCTACCTTACTTCGGTACTAGGTTCACTTTTCCATATCACTCTTTATTCAATGTCAGTCTCTGGCCGATCCTCTTGTGAATAATTCAAAATTGCATTATTTTGATGCCTGAGAAATCAGGGGAACTCGCGGTTAAAACCATCCATAAGATCCCTTGTGGAGCAAAACATCATGCTCTTTTGAACATGGTGGCTACCATTCTCACCTTTTCAATATTACTCCCATGAGTGAAAAAATTTCCTCAAATTTTTGCATTTAGGTATTTCCACACCCTGCTTTAAGCCAAAGCTTCTGAGCCTTTGACTTTCGCCAAATCACGTTACACTTACTCCGTATAACATAAACTTCAATGTACGGTCCTTATCAAAGACCCTTCGAACCTTTTTCCCAATTTACTTCACTATGTAATTCAAGTTTAGCACCACTCTGTCTTATAACGGTTCGTGGATAATTATAACTACTATACCTTAGTAGTCATTTCAGCCATCCTTAGCAAATGCCATAAGGAGAGTGACCTCTACTACGGTCCTAGTCTCCCACTTCAACTAACTGCTCCAAATAAGTCCTACCTTCTTCTACCCTTGCAATGGCCTTCTGTGGTCTCCCTTCATCGATCAGCACACGAATCTCGAATGAGCATGCAAAGGATTACTATAATCTTATAATATGGCAGGAGGATGAAATTTCACTAGAGGAATCAACAATCCTAATCCTAAAGCTCTATATCAAATCGAGAGCAATGCTGAAAGCGTAGTACGTCCGTACAGATTGATAAGGACACTAGAACCTGATGGTCTGATACCATCTGTAACACCCTGCCTAATAAAATACCGGGCGATCACTCTTGTACCAAATTAAAACAAGAGTCGCATATGGTTTATTCTTAGTATCACTCTCGAAAACCAAATTAATTACTAATAACCTAGTAGGCTAGCGTCAAGATTTTAATTAACTACTATTTGTAAACAAACTATACAAATAAAATATTTACACAGTGTATATAAATGAAACTGAAAAGAAATAAAATAACCGAACACTCGGTTTAACACAATACAATCAAGATGAATGCCGCACTAAAAGGCGGAAAAGAATAAATAAATGCAATTGGGCTTTCGGCCTGAATGTTTATACTGTACCTCCTATCTAGATTACAAGGATATAAGCGTTTACAATAAACCTGCATGCATCCATAGCTGCTGCTGCAGATGTTTGACTCGAAGGAATCGTCATCCAGGCATTCCTATATATCTATATAATAAAGTAAGAAATATATGTATGTCATAAGCTCAAATGATGACATCACTTTAGGGGTTTTTCAATGGATGGTTGAGATTGAATGTGAGGGTTCTCAATCTAATGGTTGAGAAAATGGAGGCTATGAGTTGCGGACAGTCTGATAGAACTCACAATCATAGGGTGGCTGAGGTACAACCTAAGATATGGACTTTGTCTATATCTTCACTTCAAACTATGTACTTCACACCGTCCCCATCAAAACCCAAGAGAAGCTGAAGTTGAAGCTGCCATAGTTTCTTGGTGAGTGTTTGCCTTCATTGTTGTTGTCGTGTCTGTGTAAAAAACTCAAATATGTTTATACTGGGTTTATGCATTCAAATATCATCATTACTGATATATACTGTTATGCGTTTATGCGTTCATTACAGACAAATCGTTTATGCTGGGTTCATTTTGCGTTCAAAGTTGAAGCTGCCATAGTTTCTTGGTGAGTGTTTGCCTTCATTGTTTATGCTGATATATACTGTTATGTGTTTGCCTTCATTGTTACATATCTGGGTTTATGCGTAACATATCTGGGTTTATGCATAAACATATCTGGGTTTTGGTTTATGCGTAACATATCTGGGTTTATGCATAAACATATCTGCGTTTATGCGACAGTATCGTTTTGCGCTCATTATGCTGGGTTCATTTTGCGCTCATTATGATGGCTTCATTTTGCGTAAGAGTTATGCTGGGTTCATTTTGCCACCTATTACAGCCAAGTTGTGCGTTCAACCCATTATGCCACCTATTACAACAAAGTTGTGCATTCAACCCAGCAAAACGACACTGTTACGCATAAACCAAGATATGCGTTCAACCCTTATGCCACCTATTACAGCCAAGTTATGCGTTCAACCCAGCATAATCATTATGCGTTCAAACACTGTTACGCATCAACACTGTTACGCATAAACCCAGATATGCGTTCAACCCAGTATAATCATTATGCGTTCAAACTATATCTTATGCTGGGTTCATTATGGGTTCATTATGCGTTCAAACTATATCTTAAACATATCTGGGTTTATGCGTTCATTACGGGGTTTATGCTGGGTTTATCATCTGGGTTTATGCGTTCAAAACTGGGTTTACATAACTTGGCTTATATACGGACAAATCGTTTGGTCTTCAAAACTTGGTTGTAATAGCATAACAGTGATGTACATAACTTGACTTATATATATCAGCGTAACAGTACTAACTACATAACTTGGTCTTCAAAACTGGGTTTACAAAATATGTTTATATATACTGTTACTACAAACTCAGATATGTTTCTATAACAGTACGAACTCAGATATGTTGCTACAAATCGTTGATGATATTAGCTTCATATGCACAGTTCATAACACACATAAACGAAGTAGTTTGAAGCTTCATTTATGTGTGTTCATAACACTATCTTTTACTTTAACAAATGTTTTTTTTTAATACACGGTGTTTCAAAGTTTTTTTTATTATGTGTGTTCATAACACTATCTTTTACTTTAACAAATGTTTTTTTAATACACGGTGTTTCAAAGTTTTTTTTATCCCACTATATTATTCAGATTCAAAGCTGTGTAATGTTTTAACATATTTGAGTCTTTTTAATATTTTTTTTATCCCACAAAACTCAAAAGAACAAACACTCCTGTTACAATGTTGTGTAATGTTTTAAGCTGTGTTCAGTTTTTATTTTTTTATGTCCTATCTAATGTCAATTAAATCAGTTTTATGTCATATCTAATGTCAATTTTATGTCCTATCTAAAAAAACTATGTTTAATGTTAAAAAGGCCCTCACCACATAAAAACACTCAATGTGTGCCGCAGACGCGAACTTTTAAAAATAAAAGAGTATTAGTTAAATTAGTGTTCGAAAACTTTTTGGAACAAAATAAAAAGATATATACATGTGTATTAAAAAATGTTTGAGGCACTTTTTGGTAATTGATCCATTAAATATAAGTTTAATGAAAAATTTATTTAATTTAAAAATAAATAATAACTCTAGCTATTTATTAATCTTTTGCTAGATTTAAAAAGTTAAATAACAAATGTAGAGAAATAGTGTATTGTTTTTTAAAAATAGATTAAGGGTGAGGATTGTTTTGGCATGAAATTAAGGGTGATGATCAAATTGGGTAGGGAATCGGTAGACTCCCTTTCGGGGAGTTTATCATTATTCATTTTTTTGTGGTGTATGATGAATTGTATAATAGATAAGTCAAACATGTATATAAATAGCAAACATGTGTATTTATGATATTAAAATGAATAGGGCTTTGACACCAGTTCGTATATATCTCAGTTCATATCTACACATAAACATACCATACCATACCATACATGATATTATGTATATATCTTTGTTCATATATAGACAGTTATAAAAAAAAGTGTTTTTATATATATAAAAAAACAGGAACACTAACATGACTAAATTAAAATAAAAAAACATAATTTTTTTTGTTAAAATCAGTTTTAACACTTTTTTTCAATTTTCTTTTTTTTTTTGGATAAAATCCGTTTTATGTCCTATGTAATGTCAATTAAATTATATTAGGTAAGACACGATACGATTTTTTTTATGTCCTATCTAATGTCAATTAAATCAGTTTTATGTCATATCTAATGTCAATTTTATGTCCTATCTAAAAAAACTATGTTTAATGTTAAAAAGGCCCTCACCACATAAAAACACTCAATGTGTGCCGCTGACGCGAACTTTTAAAAATAAAAGAGTTTTAGTTAAATTAGTGTTCGAAGACTTTTTGGAACAAAATAAAAAGATATATACATGTGTATTAAAAAATGTTTGAGGCACTTTTTGGTAATTGATCCATTAAATATAAGTTTAATGAAAGATTTATTTAATTTAAAAATAAATAATTAGTGCGTTTGTTTGTGTTTTAGTTTTTAATTTTATGGTCATTTTCATTTATTTTTGACAGGTTTATACTGATCTGTTTTCGTTTCTGGTCGATCTTCTTTCACATGGAGAACATTACTATATACGGCATTGTATGTTATTTTTCATTCTTATGTCATTCGGTGTTCCTTATAACCTTTTAAACATATTTATGATTTTTGTTACATTCATTTTTTATAGGTGGACGACGATGCATCATATGCTGTACCAACCACTTCTCTATATTCTAATTGTATATATTACAATAATTCCTTTAGCTTTTAACTTACATGGTTGTGTTTACAATCACAGATTGAAAGGTTGCGTAACAATAATATCAATGTTCTTATCCAGGATGAAAATCAACTAAATACTATTCAATCTATGGTAATTATGTTCATCAAATTTGTGTGTAAAGTTCTTATCAACGTCCTCATTTTTATATAGATTTCATTTTTCATATTTGTAGGGTCGACCAACTAATAGCGACAAACATAACAACCAACGGTCAAAGGGACAGGAAAACATACCACCGACTCACGTACTAATTTCTTCCAATATTCATGTCATGTCTTGAATCATTTTCTATTTCATTTATATTTTTTGGATTTTATATGTTTCCTTTTATTTTTCAGGATAAAGGGAAAGGGAAGGAGAATGTCTCCTCACAGTCGGTAAGTTTTGCCATAATAACTTTGGAAGGCTATTATAAGGTTTACGTATTAACATGTTATACGTTGGAAGGCTATATTTTTTTCCTCACTTTTTTTTAATTTTTTGTATAGAATCATATCCCGCGTAGGAAATATAACGGTATTGTTATTCGTGATGTTGTCCAACCTAATGCTACAACTATTGAGGTACCTATTCGCCACTACATGATTTTTATTTTAGAATTGCTTCTCTATTTTTTTTGTCATTGAGTTAACACTATATATGTGATTATATTTCTAAGCCTCACACTAAATTGAGCAACACAAACGACAAAGCCAAAGAAAAAATGCTCGAAAAAGGATCTGACACGCGTAAACGGGTTAGAGATATTTTCAACTACTTTTCGTAGTTCATGTTGAAATATATTGTAGATTAATATTCGCCATCTTATTATATATTATCATATTATTTTTATAGGCAATCTGGATGGGGGAGGAGCCAGCTTATTGCGGACCAGTATGTTTCCTATTTCGTATTTTTCAATTTTCGACTCAGACATTATATATATCTTCAATCCAATGCACCAGTCTTATAACTAATATACTTTAATATATAACTCAGACTTTAATATCTTCAATCCATTGCACCAGTCTTATAACCAGACTTTATATATATCTTGAATTAATATTCCTAATTAATAATCTTTATCCTCAACACAGATAAAGCGACATGAACCTCATGCTGATAATTTCATCTCAAAGCGTGTTTTGGCTCAACAAAAACGTCGTGAACGAGAAAATTTAATCTCAACGCATGTTTTGCCTCAAGAACCTCCTACCTTACGTTCTCTTTCCCAAAGGCAAAGACGTGATCGAGAAAGGGCGATCTCATTGAACTTAACCTCAGAAGCACTTCTTGATCAACCATCTACTCCCGCTCTACAGTGCAATTTAATCGAGGAACTTAACCTCAGAAGCACTGAACATCATCCTAATCTTTCACGGCTTATAAATGTTTTGTCCCAACAACTTACCCCCCTTTTACCATCCTCTAAACGATCGCTAGCCCAAAGACAACGTCGTGATAGAGAAAAAACGTTTGCATTGACAAATCCACTTCATAATCAACCACCTACTACTCCTCATGTACATTCACATGTGTCACAATTAATGGAAGATGCATTTGTTGAAGTCCCGTCACCGGCATCTGGCCAATTTACACATTTGAGAACCCCTAATCGTTTTGACTTTCCTCTTCAAAACCGTAGTCCTCTTACCAATAGTTTACCAACTCCACAATCACCTGATTATATTCCCCCCAATATTTTCCCCAGAAACCTTTTTGATGATTTCAACGCTATTGAACAGAATGATATTCAAGTAACACACACATCTACTGAGGTCCTACAAGTATCAACTGCGGGGGTTGCTATACCTGCCCCTAATATTCAAACTACTGATACATCGTGTGTAAGCAACATTGCAAGTACGAGTTCAATTCATGCACCACATGTCGAATTAGGTAGGCATTTTCTTGGGCCCATGGATGTTCCTTGCCCTTATTGTTTAGCTTTACATTGGATGGATGAAAGATTATCGACCTCATCAAAGATTCGCCCTCTATTTGGGAAGTGTTGTAGACAAGGACAAGTTCGATTACCACATCTACTTGAACCCCCACCTGAAATTAAACATTTGTTTGATGGTAATGATGTTCAATGCAAGTCTTTCCAGAGTCATATTAGAGAGTATAATGCTGCAAATGCCTTTACAAGTTTTGGTGTTCAAATGGATGATAGGGTCCTCAGAGGTAGGGGTCCATCATCTTTCACCATTCATGGCGAACTACGTCATCGTACTGGATCCTTATTACCGGAAGCGGGACACGAGGAAGAAGCTTCATATGCCCAGTTATACATTTATGATCCCAGTGTGGCTCTGAGTGTTAGGGAACGTAGGAATCCACAATTACGAAGTGATGTACTTCAAATAATTCAAGGTTGCTTGGAGGTGAACAATCCGTTTATCCATAAATATCGCCAGGCATTTTCTATTTTGAATGAATCCTCTCGATCCGGCCAGAACTTGCCAGCATACCTACATTACAATTCAACAGCAGATCGTAGAAGGTATAATTTGCCTTCAACCGATGAGATTGCTGTTATTTTGCCCGGCGATGTCCATAATTCGTCTGCAATGAGAGACATTATTGTTCGCCTTCGAGGGGGGGATCAATTGATGCGAGTTAATGAATGTCACCCAGCTTACCTACCTCTACATTACGTTCTTTTATACCCTCACGGTCAACTTGGTTGGGACCCCGACATGAAGCTATGGGATGTGGCAAACAGTGTTGATCAGGATCATCGACTAACTCAACTTGATTATTATAGTTATCGTTTGTTTCAACATGGCACTGAGTACTCTACAATTTTGAGAGGAGGTAAACTTATGCAGGAGTTCATTGTGGATGCATGGGCTTCAACGGAACAAAATCGTTTGACTTATTTCAGACTTAATCAAAGCAAACTTCGGGTAGAATTATACAAAGATCTTACCATTTGTATGTCTGAGGGTATTGAACCATTACAAATTGTTAGGCGAATGATTTTACCGTCTTCTTTTACTGGTAGTGCGCAAAATATGTTTGAGATTTACCAAGATTCAATGGCTATCACTCGGTACAATCAACACCCTGATATTTTTCTCACAATGACCGCCAATCCTAAATGGCCTGAAATCAGTAAGGAACTTCTACCGGGTCAAAATGCTCTCGACCGTCCAGATTTGATTGCACGTGTTTTTGAACTAAAGAGAAAAGCACTAATGAAGGAGATTAAGGAAAAAAATATTTTTGGCAAGAAAGTGGCCCATGTGTTTACAATCGAATTTCAAAAAAGGGGGTTGCCCCACATGCACGCTCTTCTTTTCCTCGATAGTCAAAGCAAGATTAAAACATGCGCCCAAGTAGATAATGTTGTCTCTGCTGAGTTTCCAGATCCCACTAATGATCCTACACTCTTCCAAACTATATTAAGTTGCATGGTACACGGCCCATGTGGCTCCCAGAATCCAAATTCCCCTTGCATGGAAAACGGTATATGCACGAAGAAATACCCTCGAGCATTTGCAGAAGCCACAACAATGGATAATAATGGATATCCAATTTATCGTCGTCGTGATGATGGTAAGGAATATACTACTGCCAGTGGAAAAAAGGTATCAAATAAAGATGTTGTCCCCTATAATCCATATTTGTCTAGACTTTTCAATTGTCACATTAATGTCGAGGTTTGTGCTGGGTTGCGATGCGTTAAATATATAAATAAGTACATATATAAGGGTCATGATCGCACAACTATGGTCTTGGGAGGTGTTGATGAAATACAACAATATTTGGATGCCAGGTACATTGGACCTCCTGAGGCAGCTTGGCGAATTTATGGTAATCACATGCATCAGGAAAAACCTCCTGTTACTCGATTAGATTTACATTTACCTGGCATGCATCATGTTGTGTTTGATCCTTCAAATTCGTCAGCTACGATTGCTCAAGGAGCCAGGGGTCAAATGAGTTCGTTAACTGGGTTTTTTGCTTTTTGTGCATTGAATCCTTCTGCACGAGAGTATACCTACCAGGAGTTTCCCCAACATTATTCATGGAGCTCTAAAACAAAGCTTTGGACTGCACGAAAATCATCTGAGTCTGCTATTGGGCGAATGTACTATGCTAGCCCTAATTCTGGAGAAAGATTTTATTTGCGATTGCTTTTGACCGTTGTTAAAGGACCCACATCGTTTGAGTGCTTACGCACGGTGAACTGTGTATTACACGAGACTTTCAAATCAGCGTGCATAGCGAGGGGATTGCTTGAAGATGATAATGAGTGGGTTCAATGTTTACAGGAAGCATCCATCATGCGCACCGGATATCAACTTCGACGGCTGTTTGGTGTTATACTTACACAATGTTTTCCTTTGCATCCGGAGTTATTATGGAATCAATTTTCCATTCATATATGTGATGATCTGATTCATAAGTTACGCACATTATTTTCCATCCCAAATCCAACTGACATCCAAATTGAGGATTATGGTTTGTATCTGTTAAATGAGGTGCTTCAAGAGTCTGGTAAGACATTAAGTGATTTCCCTCCAATGCCTTTGCCAAATTTTAATTGGACGACTACGGTTGGGAACAGATTACTCTCAGAACATCATCAGTTACAATCATTAGCAGAGCAAGGTGACGCACAGTCAGATGTTGATCGCCTTAATGAGGGACAACGTATAGCTTACTCAACGATAACATCATCTGTTTTCGAGAATAAGGGGACTACATATTTTTTAAATGGAGGTGCTGGCACCGGAAAGACATTTTTGTACAATACAATTGCAACCTTATGTCGTAGTTTGGGTCATACAGTTATTACAGTCGCTTCGTCTGGCATTGCTTCTTTGTTGTTGGTTGGTGGTTGGACTGCACATTCAACATTTTGCATACCTTTGGACATTCTTGAAAACTCAAACTGTGGATTTACAAAGCAATCGATACATGCAGAGTTATTTAAATCAGCTAAGCTTATAATATGGGATGAAGTTCCTATGCAACATAGGCATTGTGTTGAGGCTGTAGATAGGACACTGCAAGATATTTGTGATGTTAAAAAGCCATTTGGAGGAATTACAGTAGTTCTTGGTGGTGATTTTCGACAAATCTTACCAGTTATCCCTAGAGGAGTTAGAGAAGAAATTGTTTCCGCTTCATTAAGGAGGTCTGTACTCTGGAGGCACATCCATGTTTTGACCTTACATCTAAACATGCGACTAAACCCATTAGAGCCCGAGACAATTCAATTCTCTACATTCTTGGATCAGGTATCGCTATTTACTCTTTTCTATTTTTTAATAATTTCCGCTCCACCTACTATATGCATTTGATTTTTTATTTTTATTTTTGTAGATTGGGTCCAATCCTCTTGAAATGGTATCATTGCCTTCCTCAATTCAAAAGTGTAATGATGTCCATGATTTAATTGCGAAGGTCTATCCATTATTGAATGTGGTCGGTACTGTTACACCAACCTTCCTCACCGAACGAACAATTCTTTCAGCGCGAAATGACGACGTGACTACTATAAATAATTTGGCATTGAATATATTCCCGGGTGATACAAAAACTTATTTTGGTGCCGATAAAATGTGTGACGACGAGTCCGGTAGAGATGTACACAGCCAATACCCAAATGAATTTTTGAATTCTCTCAGCCCTTCTGGTTTACCCCTTTTTAAGTTGGAATTAAAGGTGGGTTCTCCTATTATGCTTTTGAGAAACATTGCTCCGAAGGATGGTCTTTGCAATGGCACCCGATTAGTCATTACAAAATGTGGAGAGCATGTTATTGAGGCCCAAATATTAACTGGTGATAAGTGTGGAAATTTAGTATTCATTCCCAGAGTCTCACTATCTCCTTCATCGGCGGAGATCCCTATAAAAATGACGAGACGTCAATTCCCAATTCGACTGGCATATGCAATGACCATTAACAAATCACAGGGTCAATCTGTAAAATTTGTGGGAATTGACTTGCGCACGCCAGTTTTTAGTCATGGCCAGTTATATGTAGCATTATCTCGATGCACAAGTGCAAATCACATTACCCTTCTTTCTAATGATTGTTCACTTTCGACAACAAACATTGTGTATCCGGAAGTCCTCCTATAAAGTAAGTAGTGTTATTTTTCATATAAACTACACATATGACCCCTTTATATCATCTTTTGATAAGTTTTTTTTAATTATTCTTAGGATTGGGAGCCAATGGTAAGGCATCAAGAGCGGATAAATACCCGCAGGCTGCTTACATGGGGTTCTCACAACAAGGTACTTCGTCTTTAAAATGTTTCCTCTTTCCATTCATTTTTAAAAATTAGTCTTAACTATAAATATTTCTTATAGGTGGTTGTAAATTGTGCCAATCTTCATATGAAGTACGTCGAGCTAGATACGCGGACATTTCGCAGAGTTATTACGAGGATGTTTACTGCGAATCTATGATTGACTATCAAAAGGATAATTTTTTGGGATGTCGACATTTTCGACTTTTTGTAAAGCTTAGGCTTAGAGTTACTACACGTTGTTGGATGATTGCTAAGGTTTTTTTGTATAGTCTGCCTAGGCTTTTTTTGTATAGTCTGGTAGGGCTATTTTTGTTATTGAAGTGTTGTTTATACCTTAAATCAAGTAGACCATTATTTTGTTGTTATTATGATTGCTAACGATTGGTTGTTCCCCTTAATAAGGGTGGATAGTCCAATACAAAGGAAACTATGCCTATTTTTTAAGAATTCCCACTTTGTTAATTTGAGTGATGAATTTAAACTATCTGAACGTTGTTGGACTATTTGTTATTTGTTAAGTAGGGTGGTTAGTCATATAAATAAATAAGATCATGACTAATGTTTTTGAAATTGCATTTTGTTTTCTTAGCAAACTATTTTTTTTGCCTTTTTACAATTATCAGCGTGCCTTCAGGCACGGGCATACCCTAGTATATATATATATATATATATATATATATATATATATATATATAATAATGCTCTTGTGCGGACTAGTCCGCATTTTAAGAATGCGGATCGAACATGTGTCACCTAACGGTGAACCTAGAAATTATTGCCTAAATTATAGGCACACTCTCTCTCTTTTTTGGGCTCACCGCCAGGTGACACATGTCCGATCCGCATTCTTAAAATGCGGACTAGTTCGTACAAGAGAAGGACTGTATATATATATATATAGCAAAAGGGAAAAATATATAGAAACGGGTCAGAGCCCGAGTTGTGAAAATATTTTGCAAGTGCATAAATGCTTTATTTATGAAAATTATTTTATCTCATATTTAAATTGGTATCGCACTCCCATGAGATACCCCTCACCCCTTTTCTAATGGTGAACACCTATCACATCCCTCTAAACATCCTAGTCAAGCTACCCAACCTAACTAATCTATCACCCCCAAACTCTGAAAGTCTTAAGTAAACCAAGTACTTAGGACTAAACTTCTCCCCAGTCTCAACACTGTGCCATGTTCGTGCGTGGGGTGTCTCGCGAAGAGAAATCCAAACAAGGAACCCCCCGATACACTACTACTTGGCAATGTTGTTCGTCGAGATCCATTAAGCCCTAAGCACATAATGTATGTATGTATGTAATTAACCCGAGTACTAGGGGCTAACTTCTCCCCAGTTTCAACAATGTGCCATGTTCGTGCGTGGGGTGTCTCGCGAGCAAAATCCAAACAAGGAACCCCCACGATACACTACTACATGGCAGCGTCGATCGTCGAGATCATTTAGACCCTCAGTACACAACGTATATATATACACTCAGGTAATTATAAACGTTATCATACTCACTCTTATAGACATATCACAATTTGCATCCGGATAGGATCTCCCGGACTGAGATTTAATCTATATTCATTTTATCTCCTTACTCTTGCAGAGATACATATATATATTCTTGCTTTCATACACAAGTAATGTACTGAACACATAAGTACAATAACCATCACAACGAGCTATAACTTGGGGATGCAGTCTCATAGTGCTGATCCAACTCCGGGTATACTCACTATACCACGGTACCAAGCCAGACTTACTCAATGGTCGTGGTAAAATATACACAACGGTGGAGATGATCATATTCGGTCTTCAAGTGGAGTACACACATCGCACTCGAACGCGGGATGAGATGACTTGGGGATATACTCTCCCTGCTCCTCAAGCCAGGGGATTCACCCACATTACGCAACCTCCATGGATCGCACTAGAGAAAACATATAACAGGGTTGTTCAAACCCTATGTCAAGGGAAAGCCTGTGGAAATCATCCTCTAGGATACACATATACCAATCACACACAGATATATATGTATTCGTATCATGTAATATGCACTATAATCACATATTATATATAAACATTTATCACTCCTCGAATGTATACATGGCTATCCTTGTCAATCTAAAAATGATATTTAAGTATTCCCCTACATAAATATACGTTACACCTTAATCACCGTTAGGGATTTACATACTCTCTATGTATCCCAATTCATATCCATATGATAAGTATACCCTTAAATTATCTTTAGCATATAACCCCAAATTTCCATTCTAGTTGCCTCATAGGATTTACCCAATTACGGATGACCTTTATCTGTTCCAACCCCATCAATATACCCATATATGTTTAACGAATAATTTCTCCAAATGTCATTCTCTTCTTAGACATTAGATAAATCTATACCCCGGATTAATCTCTTGAATAACCCAAGGTTAGTTCCCAATTCCTCTAGTCCTTTAGGACATAACCCTCCATAATACTCTAATTTAGAAGGCCCCTAAGCTTTAAACTGAAAGAGGAGAAAGAATAACAATCTCTGAAATCTTGGGCTGAAAATTGAGTGCCGGTCGACCAGCCCTGGAACCCGATTGATCGCGATTTGCAGATAAGCCTAACTTAAAAACCAGTAGACCCTTCTTCATGGATGCGGTCGACCGGCCATAGGAGCGCGGTCAACCTTTAATACCAGTCCCTCGAAAAGCTATTTTCCAAAATGCCCAAAACCAACCCCAAACTCCGTTTTAATGGTGTCTAATCTCAACCAGCAACCCTATTAACCTCCTAACACAGATTTTCAACTAATAGCTCCATAAATTTATGGTATTAAACCATTTCTCTTAGGTTTGAACCTTAAAACCATAAAAACCCTAGTTTTGACATTTCTTCCATTTCAATTCAATTTTATACTCCATTAGCATGGTTTTAACATTAGAAATCAATTCGAATTTACAATACATCAATTTGTAAACTCTTAATCAAGTTTTCCCAAATTTACTTTAAGGGTTCTAACCCAAATTTTATAATTTACCAATTATGATATGAAATATACACACAAAATTAAATAAAGCAAGTAAACACTTGCCTGGAGGATAAAATCTGACAACCTCGAGTCGAATCCCGCGAAGTTTGGCCGAAAGCTTCCATTTCTCTCCCTTTCTTCCTCTCCTCTTTCTTTCTTCTCTATTTCTCACACTCTCTCTTATATAGGAGAGAAATAAAGGTTTATCCCTTTAAACCAAAAAATGACTCATTTACGAGTCCCTATTGGTCCAAAAATTGCTGAAACTCAATTTCTATTCCCGGATACTCTATTCTGACTATCTCGACCATTCTGAGACCAACCGCGCAATCGGAATCTCCATCCGAGGTACTTGACAACAAATTACTAATTAAACCCAACACAACTAAATGAGGGATTCCCATTAAAATATTATCCTCTGTCACTTTACCCAGTTGCGACATACAATTAAAATACTCTAGCTCATTTACTTAATCCCAAAATAAAATGTAACACCCATAAAAAATCATCTAATCCTTGAAAACTCCAAAAATTACTATTCACAATAATTTCTTAAATTCCCAAATTACACTTACTTATGAATTTTTAATTATCCCCAAAAGTGCGGGGTGTTACAGATACCAGTCCACAACACTCGACTCCATGAATGTCTCGGTGTCCATCGATTGGCTTTGATTCGTCTACAATGTCGAACAAGAAGTCCTTCTCTTTTATTCATCACAAAATCCTGATGTTCATTGGTAGAACAAACCTTCTTGGTGCAGTAAGATCACGTAAACATATAAGAATGATAACTCGGATCTTTGCAAACTCTAAGGATGTGTTTTGGCTTTTTAAACCTTAGAAAATATGTGCAAAACTCGTACTGGATGGTAAACTGTTTTTCCAGATGCACACCTATGAAACTCTGACGAAAACACGCTTTGAATAAAATTTAAATGCCGCCTCAAAAAATGTGTCGTCCGAACGACAGAGCCACATCGTTCGCACGACATAGGTATTTCGTTCGAACAAGATCTTATGTCATTTGAGCGACGCTGCGATGTTTGACTTTTTATTTAAAACATCTCTTCCAAAAGAGATTAAAATTAGTCAAACTCATTTTTAAGCTTATTAGAATAAAACGTAGTGTAAACCATTTAAAACATTTTAAAACATTTTTCTTTATAAAAATTACATCCTTATCTTTTATAAAAATAATTCCAAACACCATTAATTATACGCATTCATACTTGTGTGATCTCGGAATGCAATTAACTTTGAAGATGAATAAACTTGCACCAATTAAACTTCGGCATGATTAATTATTTGAAGCTTTGCCGCAACGCCTTCAATTTTTTTCAATACGTCATAGATTAAGTGGGACCGTGACAAAATAAAAATCTCCCTATGACATATTACAAGCACAGTTTTGTTTACGGAATTAAGTCAAAACAATACAGGGACTCAATTGGAAATTTATGTCCTTATAATGGTAAACGTGATATATGGTGAATCTGTTAAATGAGATAATATGGGTTGGTTTCACTGATTAAAAAGATTGTATATCTGTTAAATGATAGGATACCAAAGGGTGCAGATCTATTAAATATTATTATGGTTAATCTGATATAGCCCCTCCCTTACTGTTGCATGTAACACCCCGTGTTTTAATAATTATTTTAATTAATTAATTGGAATTTTTTAGAAACAAAAATTTGGATTTAATGATTTTATGAAGTAAATACGTTGACTTAAATATTTGAAGCATGGAATTTCAATTGGAATTAAAATCGCTTTTAAAATGGAGTTTTTATTAAGTATTTAATATTTTCCTTATGTAATTTTTCGTGGTGGAACTGTTGCCAGACCTGCTCGATTGATCGATCGATGGTTTTAATCGATCGATCGATGCGTCAGTTTTTGGCACAGTTCGGCTTCTTAATTTTTTGAGTTTAAGTTGGTTTAGGATTCTTAATTTGTATACAACCAATCTAATTCGAGGGGGAACTTCTCATAATCACTTTTTCCCAAGTTTTTCATCGGAGAACTCTTCTAAAAGATTTTCCTCTCCACCATAATCTTCAACCTCCAACTTAATCAAGTTTTTGACACAATTTTTGAAGGCTTAATTGGGGTTTAATCAAGTTTGTCCAAGAATAACTCCTTGCTATTTTTCGAGAGGAATCCAACTGTGTTACCAGATTTTCTTTATCTTAAGTACATGCATGAATACTCTATTCCTTTCCTTTAGTACTATGCGTTTTAAGTGTCCCCTAAACCTTTAATCATATATTTTTGATTAAAATCAATTAGCAACTTAATTAGAGAAAGTGGATACCAAATTCTGGGACTGTTTTTATGAAAATTTTCAATATGATTTAATCATTGAAACCCTTGGGTGCATAGGTTAGATTTTTGGGTTTTATGATTTTGGGTGCAGGTTCTCATGTGGAATTGCTATGGGATTATTTAAATGGTTATTGGGACATACTCACACTTATAAATAAACTAGATGACTTATAAAAGAGAACGATTATGATATATTGAATATTGTCGCATGTTAATTAATTTAACATTATTAAACGCAAATAATTATGTTGAAAATGACGAAAGTATTATTCATTGAATTAAATTAGATTGGAACCTTTATGATTAATTTCTATGTTATTTTTATGAATTGTGTTTTGTGTGATTCATTTTCTTCACGTTTGCCATCGCGGGGACAACGGGCTTTTGAATAGTATATTTCTCAATCCTATTTTAAGATTCTTACTAGGTATGGGACTAGTGGATAGTCCGTGATTAAAATTTATACTTTCTAGGTATGGGACTTATTAGTGTAAATTCGTGGGGATTTTACATTTCAGGATGGGGCAGATTTTTACGTTATATCAACATTTCGCTAGCCTAGGCATGAGACTAGGATGGGTTTTCTCTTGGTGATTCATCCTATATGTAGGATAGGACGTATGTATACTTGGGGACCCTTAGGTATGGGACTAAGGGGTATTTTGAGGATCTCACATCGATTAAAAGGGTGGGGTGATTTGATAATTGTGAAATTGAGAATTAATGCCTATGATATAAACGGGTATTAAAATATGGGCGACATAAATAGCGAGGGCCGGGAGTTGAAACGGTCCAGTCGGTATTTTAGGTTGTGTCATGCGTGGAGCCTTGACAAATTGCGGGATCGACAGTTTAAACGGATCAGCGTTCGTTTTAACAAGGGGAAGTCTTAAACTTTGGTAGAAATTACCACTCAGGACAGGAGGACCGCCATAATAAAAAGTGAGAATAATGATAATTTGGGTTAATTTAATTAAATTAATAATTTGGGACTATAGGATATTTAAAATGATATTGGTGTGATATTTATAAAAAAATATTTTGGTATTAAAATACTCTATTGTGATATGTATTGTGTATAATGCTATTGTCTAGGTTCACGGACCCTATTTGAGGCGAGTAATGTGTATTCATTCTCGGGGCTCTGACCTCGTGCATTGACTTACATTTTCAGTTATTAGTGTTGGAGTAGCTGCATAGGATTTATCGGATATCAATTGGAGGTGCAGCTGGACTTGTTTTTATTTAGTGCTTTATTTAGTTTAGAATTTATTTTCCATCGTATTTCATTATGAGACTTCAATTGGGTTTTGTTGGGTCATTCGTGTAGACACCCCATTCTGTTACCCCTTAAATTCTTCTTAGGTCCTTAGCACCTCCCTTCATCACTACAAACCCAGGTCATACCCCGAGTAGACCTAGAAGCCATCGGGAACTCCAAGGCTCCATTTGACCAAAAGTCAAAGTTTTCAGATCGATCGAGACTGAATGAATCTTTAAAGGGCACTAAAATCCCTTTCCAATGGTCCGTCCCGTGCGTGATTCCGACTTACCATGCGGACAAATGACCCATTTTCCTTCGATACCTAATCTAGAGGCCACCGGACACTCCCGGGTTCCGTTTGACCTAAGTAAAATATTCTTCTCGACCGAGACTGAATCAATCTTCAAAGGGAACTGAAACCCCTTTCCAACGGTCCATCCCGTGGGCGATTTCTACTTACCATGCGGATGAACGATCCGCTTTACTCCGAGAGGTCACCAAATGATTTCAGGGCCTAATTGACCAAAGTCAACTTCCCGAACCGGATCAAACTCTTTGTAATGTCAAAGTAATTGTCCTAACCTTTCCAACGGTCCACCCCGTTCATGATTCCGACTTATCATGCGGACGAGCGATTTGTTAGCGTCTGACGTTTTCCCATCCAAAGGACCGACAAGCGCTTTCGAGCCACATTTGAACCAAAGTAAACTCCCTAACTAAGGCGTGGTCTAAGGGATTTCAAAGGTCTCTGAAATAAATTTTCAACGGTCTGCCCCGTGGACGATTTGGATCAACGGTTTGCTCTCTACGACCAATTTTTCGAAAAGGCCACTACCAAACCACAGGTCCCAGACCCAGCCTATCGGCAATGTGCCTAAACACATCTGCCGATTGGTAGGACCAGGTCTATGCCGATCGGCAATGCCCTAGGCATATAAAAAGTAGGCCTTATCCTCATTGTAAAGAGAGCCCAGATCTGATAAACATCACTCTCAACAAATCTAGAAAACCTCTCTCGAAGTTAGTGTGATTTCCACATCCAAATCCCTTTCCAGGCTTCACTTTTCATCATCCTTTTCATCAAAAATGGTGAATTCACTACCCTCCATCATCATTCAAGCGCAAGGGCTGTTCTCCAACATTCAAGATCAAGCTCAAGATCTTCAAGAAGGTCCAATTTTCTCAATCTTCTCCTTAAATTTTCATAAATTCATATTAACTTGTTTCATTACTTAGAACTTTTATTCTCTCATCTCACATATCTTAATATACTTTTTATTTAGTATTATTGCACATCTCTTATTTTCATACAAATAAAAAACCCAAAAAATAAGAAAACGAGGGTTTGCTCATAAATTTCAAACGGGGATTCTCACACTTTATTACACTTCTCTCATAACTAAAATAATTTTTCTACACACACACACAAATAAGATAATCCCCCAATTGGATTTATGGGATAAAACCCACCCCTCGTTTTGCATGCAAACTACGTGGACTTTGATGCGTCTATAGGCTACGTAGGCGTCTCGGGGCAAAACCCGAGACCCGAGTCATATTCTTACTTTTTCTCTCCTTTTCTATTTCTCTAAACTCCATTCCTTTATATTCTATATATTTGTTCTTAATAGCGTATTATCCCATATGCGTTAACGTTCCATCGTAACGATCAATGTAAGGATAATCGTGTAAATCATATTTTCTAATATTATTTTTATATTCCTATGGGATGACTCACTTTACCTCTTCGATGGTACAAGTCGATGACTCCTATCTCCATTATATATACACATGCACACATATCATGGGGAAAATAATGGAAAATAGCAAAACCCCCATTAGCCTCCGGACCCTTTTCGAATCATTTTGGTTTCGTATGCATCAGTATGTATTTGGATGTTATCCTTCGGGATAGCTCCCTTTCTTTTGTGTATTTTCAGTAAAATAGACTGGATACTCTATCTCTCTACATTTTTCACCTCACCCAATAACGCCGGTCGAAGCGCTCCTGAGAGGGACGCGCGGGACCTAGGATCCTCACTCCGCCCGCCCACCGCGAGGATCGAGGATCGGGGATGGTCATAATGGAGACTCCGCTGGGGAATATTTTTTTGAGGTCTAGACTCTATTTACATGGGTGTTATGTTTTCTTATATTTTCCCTTATTTTTCCCATATCCCATACTTATGCTCTTGTTCACACACTTGTAGAAAATTCTTCATTTACACTTCGCACCACGTGCACCTAGGATCACATATATCCTCATGCTGCACGCATCACCCATACTTGGTATACCATTGGTACTCATACTTTGCTCCCCATTGGGCATAATCAAGAAAGACACTCTCATCATAAGATACTAATAAGAGGATCATGCATGATTTACACAACATCACCAAAGAGCATTGTTATTGACCAAAATTTTGTCCAGTAACTGGAGGGTCACTTCGTGATGGGCGTTCGTCTGACAGGACGTAGTTAGCCTAAGCGATATGACTCTCATCTTCTATTGGCCAAGTACCTTCGACGTATATCGAACGGTTCCCCCATCGTACCGCTTGACCGAAGTCATGAAGGGAGGTATATCGCAGGGAATTCGTTCACGTACGCCGACTATATCGAATTCTCTCTCACACGTATCGTCCCCATGAGGTATATAGTGAGGCAATTCACGTACACTCAGGTATATCAAATGGCTTGTCCACACGTACCGATTGCCCGTAAGAGCAAGACGTATATCGTAGAAGTCACGCCAAAGGGGGGAACCCTTTTCGATTCACCCAACCAAACTGCATACCCGCATATAGGTGTCAAGACTAGGATACACATCTTAGATTGTCGGTTTCTACCCGTAACTCTGTCGAAATTCTGGGTCGGCGTACCGTTCGAATTTTTTATGCATTTTTAAAATGGGACCCTGTCCGTGAGCCTGGTCACAAGTCCATCCATAGCTTTGCATATATTACAAACCCAACTTTTCCAGGCTTGGATCCCATCCAGCATTTCATTTTGCATTTAGGAGAATTTAATACAAGTGAGAACATAATAATTATTATAATCATGCTGAGGTCCGTCTCCCGAAAAAAAAATCCAAAAACATTTCTCCCTTATTTATCAAAAAGCCAAAAACATTTCTCCTCTCTTTATCAAAAATCCAAAAATATTTTTTTCATCTCAAAGAAAAAAGAATTCATCCCTTTTTCTCAAAAAATAAATCCCATTTTTGCGCCTTCTCAGGTCGATCGCAAACCCTTGGCCTGGCTCCTTATTGGCTTTGGTCTTTAGTCAAGTCACCCCAGAGTTACGTCCGTTCCCCTATTACTTCTTCGAGTTCGGAATCCATCCGCTTTCCATGGAAAACATAAATCAAATACCCATTGTGCAGTCGGATTTGACGACAGTCCTAACTCAGCTCGTGTCCAAGATTGATAACCTCCAAACTGAGGTCCGAGAAATGCAACAAAACTAGGTTCCCATTCCTCAAGGGCTCGAGGCCTTATTCCCTCATGCTATGGATCAACCCGAGCCCATCTGGCTTCCTGAAGAATATCATCACTCTCCACGTATCCCTCCTATTAACGGGTCGTGCTTGCCCAGCATGGGGCCAACTTGCCTATGATCATTGACCCGAAGGAAGAAGAGCTGAATAAAGTAAAAAAAGACCTCAAGATGCTTACCAAGAAGTTTGGCCAAGTCAAAATCTCGAGGAATTACATGGACTACACCCACATGTCTCCTTCTCCTAAAGCGAGGTTACCCAAGAAGTTCAAGATGCCAAATATCGAGAAATTTGGAGGAAGTGGACCCCCGATTGTTCATCTCTGTAGCTATCACCGTTCCATGACTCTACTAGGGTCTTCTGAAGAAGTGATGACCCAATTGTTTCAGCAAACTCTAAAGGATAGTGCCCTTCGATGGTTTTTGTCTCTCGAATAATCCATAATCATAGTTGGGAGGATGTAGCCTGGGAATTCATGTCGTAGTACAAATACAATGAAGAGCTTGAGGTCACCCACCGTGATTTAGAGCTGCTCAAATAGAACTCTCAGGAATTAATCAGAAACTTCATAGCCCGATGGAGGGCAAAAGCAACAAGCATGACCAATCGACCATCCGAGGAAGAACAGGTCAGCATAGTGAAGAAGAATTTCTTACCCCATGTCCGAGCAATGATAAGAGGATAATACTATCCTCACTTTCGAGCTCTCAGGGAAGCAGGAGTAAAAATCGAGGAGGGTATGGCTAAAACAAAAATTGAACCGAAAAAGGTTTTCGGACAGTTCACCCCCAGAAAATATGATAAGTCTTCCAGTGCTGCAGTCTCAACCATCAACAACATCTCTCAACCAACCACCTCATGGTCACCAGAAAACTGCCTTGTCCCAGTCCGAAAGGAATACACCGAGGTCCATGCTCCCCTTTCTAAAATTTATCAAGCCTTGTTGAGCCAAAACCTTATCAAACCCTTTGACCCTCGTCCTTTGCCAAATCCACTGCCAAGAAACTTCAAGGCAGATGCTCATTGCGCCTTTCACCAAACTGTTGGCCATACCACCGACCAATGCTTTCACCTTCGAAATGTAATCCAAGGTCTAATTGACCGGGGTACCATTGCCCCACCAGCTAATCCTAAGCCAAACAATACTCATAACCCACTCCCAAATCATGCCAATGCCATATTTCTAGAAGAGAACCCAGAATTTGATCCCTCAACTCAAATCACACCCATATACTCACCTAAACCTCTCTAAATTTGCCCATATTTCCTCCTACACTCTGTTAGCCTCACTGATCAGGCACTGTCACTCCTTACCAGAGCATGCATCGTTGTTCGTACCCATTCTGAAAATGGAAGCATGGAATTATCAGAAGTCTTAAACCAACTCCTAGAGTTCGGGCTAAAATTTCCCTCACAGATGATCATTGATTGTCAGGGGTTCAGCACGCTATTCTTGGAAGTAAGAAAATGGGCTCGAGAATTAAACCGTTGGGTAGTACCGACCAATGAAGTCAGCCTAGATGATGTCGTCCAGATTATGGCATAATTATTCATACAAACCAATGATATCTATAGTATAACCGAGTTACTTAATACTCTAAAATTACAAGGGCGCCTGGTCCCTTCACCCTCACATATCTCCACCGAATGGGAAGACATGTATGAAGAAACTGTCGAAGTTGTGGAATGAATTGACTTTGCATGGAAAGATAGAATTATTGCCACCGAATGGGGGAAAGAGTTCAAAGATTCAAATGAAGAGCAAGCTTCAGAGAAAACTGGCCTGGTACCCAACCTGTGTGGGATGATATCATTTGAAGAACTCCTTAGAGAAATAAACAATATAGTACAATAACTTGAGGTTGATGAGGAAACGTGATTCATGTTCTTCCCTTCTTCAGTAAATTATATGACCAGATCAGGGAGGCATTACCAGATCCCAAACTTACTACCATCCAATGACAAGGGGAAGGGCATGAAAAACCTTCCTATGCCAGAGATGACCCTTGAGGAGATGACCGCCGAGGAGATCAAGATCCTTGATCAACTAAAGAAAACTCAAGCTAACATCACTCTATGAGGGCTTTTCATGTCTTCTCAGCTACACAGAAATGCTTTGATCAGGTTGCTCATTAGACCCACAGTTCCTCCCTCTACCACACCAGAAGAAGCGATAAATTTGGTTGGATCCTTGACCTCTACCCGAATGCTATCCTTTTTTGAAGAAGAAATCCCCAAGATTGGGCCAAACCACAATCAGGCACTCAACATCTCCGTCAAAGCTATGGGGAAGGTTGTACCACTCTCTCTTATCGATAATGGATTCAGCTTTAATGTCTACCCACTGAGAAACTTCAAATGTTTAGGACTGAAAGAAAGCGACCTCGCTCCAACCTCCGCTACTGTACGTGCCTACAATAATACCTGTCGGGAGGTGATGGGATCCATAAATCTTGTAATAGGGGCAAGCGCTATAAACTCGGTCGTCGAATTCCAAGTTATTAACATCCCATCTTGTTTCAATTTATTACTAGGATGACATTGGCACCACAGTATCAAGGGTGTGTCTTCCTCACTCCATCAGAAATTGAAGTTCTTCGCTAACGGACGAGTCATCACCATTTTTGGTGATGACGATAATGCCGAGGGTGAAAGTAACAGTAGTCCAATCCTTGAGATACAACACGAGTCAAATGATATGCTCCTATAAGGATTCCAAGTTTAACCACTTCTACTCTCGATAGGGGATGACTTCAAAGAAAGGGTTTGTCCATAATACAACCCTCATGGCAACGTCAATGTGATTCAGATGTTCATAAACATTCACTTCATGCCCGGACTGGGGCTAGGACAAAGACATCAAGGTATACTCGAGCCGATTTAACTGAAGAAAGATTTCCTTCCTTGTAGTTTGGGGTATCAACCATCAGAATAAGAGCTCAGAATGATCCGTCGGTCTCAACCAAAGAAAGGACTAGACTGCATCCAGACTATCGCAGGTAACTCCTTGAATGGATGATTCATTAAAGAGGGCACAGGCTTCCCCTTTTGCGGATTTCCAGAACAATGGTATGACCATGCAGATAAGAAGATGAAGCTTAGAATGGAGATCTTTTTCCAAGACAGCTACCCATGGGCCGAGAGTTCCCAACACCATGTACAACCATTCATCAAAGATACCAAAGAGACTGAGGAAAGTGACTCCGAAGATTCCTTCAATTTATAGACACTGGGGCTAACACTCTGCATGGTTCACTCAGACACTACATCACCAAATCCGTCCCAACTGATTAAAGTTGCTGATACACCTCTCCTTAACTGGCATGCTGTGCTAGTTCTACCTATTTAAATCCCCCCTAATCCCAATGTTTACCCTATTTATTCTTCTATTGTCTATCCTTGCTCAAATGTAATCGAGTCCTCCTTTGACGAGGTTCTCAATGCTATTTTTCCTACCAATGAAGTAAATGAAAATTTTGAGTATTATGTTGTGCCTTACATTAACTGTTTAGATTCTAATCAAACTTTTGATGATGATGATTTTTCAAATGAACAATTATTAACTGATCTAAATAAGGTTAATAATAAAAAACATAAATGTGTTCAAGTTAATGAAGAAGAGACTGTTGTTATTAACCTCGGTTCTAGTAGCCAACAACGCGAGATTGGGAGAGGGGCTACCCTTAACAATCATGAGCGTGCACAACTCGAAGAATTTCTAAAGGAATTCGTGGATGTATTCACATGGTCCTATGATGATATGCCCGGTATTGATCCTGAAATAGCTCAGCATGAGATTCCCACTCTCCCAGATCACAAGCCAGTTAAACAAAAGTTGAGAAAGCTCCGCACCGAATGGTCGCTCAAAGTCAAAGAAGAGGTGGTCAAACTGTTAAACGTAGGCTTCATTCATGTGATCAAATATCCCACGTGGTTAGCCAACATAATGCCTATGCCGAAATCAAGAGGGAAGGTTCAGATATGTGTAGACTACCGGGACTTAAATAGAGCCTCTCTAAAGGATGATTCTCCGTTACCTAATATCAACATGATCGTGGACAACCTACCATGTCATGCTCTCAAGTCATTCGTCAACGGGTTTTCCAGATACAACCAAATTAAAATGCACCCAGACCACCAAGAACAGAACGCGTTCATCACCCCATGGGGAACCTTTTGTTACACTGTTATGCCATTTGGTCTGAAGAACGCTGGGGCTACCTACCAGAGGGCTTCCACAACCATACTGCACGATCTGATTCATAAAAGAAGTTGAGGTCTATGTGGATGATATGATTATCAAATCCAAAACTAGAGAAGGTCATATTCCATCTCTCTGAAAGTTCTTCGAATGACTGCGACGGTATCAGATGAGGTTCAATCCGCAGAAATGTGTCTTCAGCGTTACGAAGGGGAAACTATTGGTATTCATGGTCAGTGAGAAAGGGATAGAAGAATATCCCACCAAGATGAAAACCGTACTTGAGATTCCACCTCCCCGAACAGAGAAAGAAGTCTGAGGTTTCCTCAGGAAATTGCAATACATCAGCCGATTCATCAGATAACTAACCTCCATCTGCGAACCTATCTTGAAACTCCTCTGAAAGGATTCAACTAAGGTTTGGAATGAGGCCTGCTAAGAAACTTTTGATCGAATAAAAAAATACCTGATTCAACCTCTGGTACTCATGCCACCACAGCCTGGTCTCCCTTTGCTCGTATACCTAACCATAATCAACACTGCAGGTTAGGCTTTGCATACCGAATACCTTGAAGATTACCGCAAAGAAAGAGTCATCTATTATGCCAAATACAAATTGGTCGGGTACGAAATCAACTACACTTCTTTGGAAAAGGCATGTGTCACGCTTGTCCGGGTCACCCAAAAGTTACGGCACTACATGCTCTCCTTCCCCATTAAACTTTTTTCCCGAATGGACCCCATCAAATACCTGCTTGAAAAACCTTCCTTATCTAGCCGAATGGCCCGATGGTTGATGCTCCTAGTTGAGTTTGATATCGTGTACGTCACGCATAAAGTCATGAAAGGAAGAGCCATCTCTGACTACCTCACTAATTACCCAATGGATGAGGCCGATGTCTGGATCTCTCAATTCCTAAATGAAAACATCCTTTGCACTGTCCAGGACAACCTCCGATGGAAAATGTTCTTTGACGGCACTGCCAACAAAAAGGGATATGGCATTGGGATACTCCTGATCGCCCCAGATGGCTCCCACACTCCAATCACCAACAAGATGGATTTACCTTGTACCAACAACATGACTGAATATGAGGCATGCACGGTAGGCCTCAAAGTTTCTCTCGATAAAGGTATTCAATGCCTAGACATCTACAAGGATTCCGCCCTCATCATTGGTCAAGTGCTAAGAAAATGGAGAATTAAGGACGAGAAACTCCAACCCTTCCATTCCCACCTAGAAGAACTAGCCTCCTAATTCCAAGACATCACCTTCCATTACCTACCTCGAGCAAAGAATAACCTAGACGATGCCCTTGCTACCTTGGACTCCATGGTCGACATGCCCAAAGGAATAATAATGACCCCCTTCTTAGTTCAAAATCAAGATAAGCCAACCCACTGCTACCACATTGAGCTCATCACCATAGAAGATCCCAAGCTAGCCAATTGTTGGTACTAGATATCTGGCACCTCCTAAAGCATGGTAGGTATCCTGAGGGTTCTAACAAGAAAGACCGAGCAACCTTCGAAGACTGGATACCCAGTGCATCATCTGTCACAAAGTACTGCTCAAAAGGAACTTCGATGGAACTCATCTGCACTGTATCGCAGGGGATAACATTGAAAAGATAATGCAGAAGATCCACAGTGGGGAATGCAGACCCCACATGAACGGTCACATTCTTGCTAAGAATATCATCCGACAGTGCTACTATTGGACTACCATGACCCAATATTGCACCGCCTATGTCCGGAGATGCCTCAAATGCCAATAATTCTCCAACCTTCTGCATCTGCCTCCGCGCGAATTATACAACATGACTTCTCCCTGGTCGTTCTCCACCTGGGGTATTGACATTATAGGGAAGGTCACACCAAAGGCTTCCAACGAGAATGAGTTCATCCTATTGGCTATGGATTACTTCACTAAATGGGTCGATGTTGAGTCATACGCAGTGCTGAACGCTAAGAAAGTGGCCAAATTCATCAAGAAAAACATCATCTACCGATATGGGGTCCCGTACGAGCTAGTGTCAAATAATAGCTTGCACTTCAAGGCAGAAGTCACAGAAGTGGTCAACGAATATAAGATTCAGAGATACAAATCTTCTCCCTACCGACCTCAGACAAATGGTGCAGTCGAAGCCGCTAACAAGAACCTCAAAGCCATCATTAGCAAGATGACCGAAAGCTATCGAGATTGGGCCGATCGGATCTCGTACGCCCTCTGGGGATACCGAACCTCAATTTGAACCTCTATAAGGGCTACCCCTTACTCTCTAGTCTACGGCATGGAAGCATTCCTACCCGTGGAGCTAGAAATACCCTCACTGCGCGTCATGCTTGAAAGAAAAATCAGCGAAGAAGACTGGTGCCAAAGCCGTCTTGACGAGCTGACCCTCTTAGATAAAAAAATATTGAAAGCTCTATACCACATACAAGGGTACCATCGCTAAATAGCGCGATCATTCAATAAGAGAGTCAAGGACTGCGGTGTCCGAGAAGGGGATCTAGCCCTCAAAGCGATAATAGAACCCATCTGGGACCTTAGAGGGAAATTCAAGCCCAATTGGAGCGGCCCCTACATTGTCAAGAAAATCTTATCCGTTGGTGCCGCCATGCTCACTAACTTAGATGGGGAAGAGATGGCTCATCCAGTCAACCTGGATCGTTTCAAGAAGTTCTACCCCTAGTCCGAAAATCGGCGCGCTACGACTCTTGTCATCTCTCTTCTATTTTATAAAAAAAAAATCTCTTCATTTCCCTCTACCCAGAACTACGTGGTCCTGATCCTATGCAAAACCATTTTCAAACAGTTTAAAAATCTTCAAAACCCCATAGGTACGTAGGCAGCTCATTCACCTTACATGAGCACGACCCTTTCTTTTTCACAAAATACTATCTTTTCTTATCTCCGAGAACAATAGTCCATTCTAACATATACATGAACAAAAGGATTATGTATGCCTTAGCGATCGGTATAGATAATTCAAAAATACAAAACTCATTAAAGGCAAAACTGGATGATCAAAAACTTGTTTATTTCACTAACAAGAAATTTCGGTACAGATTACATGAGAAAAGGAACGGATTACAACCTTCCCCCTACCTTCCTAAAAAAGCCAAAATAAAATCCCCACATTTATTGCCAATTACAAAATAAACTCTCCAAGAGTCCTATCCACAGCTACCAGAGGAGCCCGCTCCGTCATGCTCATCTGCATCCTGGGGTCCTCAAGCTTCCCCTACCTGAACAAAGTGCTACAAGCGCTCCATGGACCGATAAGCCCGAACCAGCTTCGAAAAACCACAACACCCCCTCCATGGTATTAAATAAGATAAGATACCTTTGTCCAGTCTCCATTGCCAACATCTTGCTGACTACTCTCCTCCATAACCACTTCATATAATCCTCAGGGATATGCCAAACTCTCCCAACAGACTGAGAGGGACGAGTCGACGGACGCGGACTCTCCTACAAAGTGCCAAGACGCATGCGTAGATGCTCTATCAAATATTCTACCGTAAAGAAGTCTAGTGTCCGAGGTGGTACGACATATTCCCAGCCAAATTTACGTAGAAGACGCCAAGGGAAATAGAAAGAGGTCTGTCTAAGACCAACCAGCCGAACATATGGGTATTCTCCCATCTCCAGAATAGGCAACAACTATCCCCACTAAGGCATTGACCAATACAGATTTAGAGCCCCGTGATCCACAAACCAGTTCTCCCAACGCTGATGAAGTGGTACGAAAAGAAGTTGGGTACAGCCGACAAAGGGTATTCCGAAGGAGTCACCAAGCGAAGTCTCTTAGACAACCAGATGAACAACATCACGGGGCTACCCCTCAGAAAGTCAGAACGACCTTCTCGCCAGGCATCCAGGCCATTTAAAGTCTTCGTCAGTATCACCGCCATAAGATTATGACGGTATGACATCCAAGAAATAATAGCTGCAAGTTATGGGTCCACTAGCACTTCCCCAGTCACCAGCAGTAATTTTGATATTAATCCTAGAACAACGACTCCGGTATATCTAGCATCGCCATCCTCCTGCAAATGCACAGACTATAACACCACTAAAAGGGAGATCATTCCCCAGTAACTAATGGTCTGGCCACCAATGGCGAAATGCGAAGAAGCCCAGCCAACAACTCCCTGGGAGAATGGGAAAACTTAGGCAGAGCCATAGAAACACTGGGATTTATCCTCAACGTGGTAGAAAATTCCTCATAGGTAGGACAAACTTCATCCAACCCAAAGAGAAATACATGGTCTTCAGGGTACCAAAATTGTACCACCGCCATCAACATGTTCCTCTCAATGGGTCGGTTGCGCCACAAAGAAACCCGACGCATACTGAAAGCATCGTAGTCGACATTATAAGAGCACATTGCTTCCAAGTCTTCGAGGTAGTTGGAAAAATCAATGCTACCAGGGAGAGCCATCTTGTAAGACTAAAAGATAGTAGTCAAGTAAGTAAGAATGTGAAGGTGTGATGAAAACACTCCACCACTTACCCCTTTTTATACTTGAAAACCCTCACAAAAGACATGATACCTGCAGAAATCGAAAGAAATCCTACCCCACAAAGTACAAGAGGCTGAAGAGGGAACTAATCAAACCTTTGAATTGATGGGACTGGACTTGACTTCCGATAGGCAGGACAAGGGTCTTGCCGATCGACAACCCCCTATTTTTGGAAATTTTCCTTTTTTGTCAAAATCAGAAGCTCAATAAAAAATAAACTGATATTCTCAACAGAATTTCAAAAATCCTCTTCCACCCCTATATCATTTCTATTTTTTATAACTTTCCTCCAAAATTCCAAAAATATCTCTTTTTACGGTCTCAGCAGTCAAGTAAAAGCGCATGTGCATGCATTCACCATTAACAAAAGATAATAAAAAAACCATTGCATTGCATATATATTCTTCTGTGTTACATCAAATTTTGCAGGAAATCAAAAAGGAAATAAATAAATAATGGGACTCAGCCCAAACCCACGTTCTCTCTCTCCCTCTCCCTCTCTCTTTCTCTCTAAGAGCTTCCGACCCTGCGACGCGATCTCTTTCCCCTACGGCGAGACGACGCACCACCGCTACTCGAGCCAGAGTCCTCCCCAGACGAAGCAGATGGCACCAGGAAATAAGGAACCAAGTCCTCATCCCGAATATGGGCAGTCCCCGAAGATATCCAGTCTCTGATGTCCCTCAAACAAGTGGTCGACACCCAAACTTGCTTCAAGTAAAGGGCAAAATCAGTATCAAAGCAAAAAGGATCAAAACAGAAAAGGAACCAAAAAGAGGAAGAATATATACCACAGCAGGATGAAGAACCTCCTCTATCAAACCCAACTCCTCCAAGTCCACCGCATGAGGACAATGCAGCAAGGAACGATCCCTCCATCAGCCCGTCGAATGTTGTATGAAGGAGTATGCAGCTACACAAAGGGGACTACCAAAGTCATCGCCGCCGTAGATGTCGAAGGACCTCCACCGCTTTGGGATGACCCCACCGCCCGACTCGAACCCACCAGAGGGAAAGGCAAGGAATCATATATGATGGGCACCATCAACTAGCTCATCATAAAGTCCATACAGTCATATGGCGCAGCCATATCGGTGTACAATAGGTAGGACTTATCGATCATTATCACGATCCTCACATCCTCCGGTAGCAGCCGTTCTCGCCTCATAGACATAGGAGGCTGCGCGGGTGGGACCACCACCTCCTCCCCAGCAATATGCCGAACCATCCTCTCCTTAAGATACAAAGAATGGCTGAACTCATGGGATAGAAATGACCCATCTGCCCGTTCATCTCGATCGCCCCCATATCCTGAACGGCTGTCCCCCATGGGTAAAAAGTCACCTAAAAATACCCAGCAGGAATAAGTCAATACAGAATCAGAACATGCAAAAACCAAGACTGAAGAGGAAAGAGTCTTACCCTACCACTAGTCAAGCCATTCAAGACCTGATGCACTGCCTCCAAAGAAAGAGATCCCTTCGATTGTCGATTGGCCTTGTGCCATTGATACAATCGGTAGAAGTCCCCAATGGTATCGTCCTTCAAAGCGATTAGCTGGGTATTGGACCCAATCACCTCATAGAACTACGTCTGCCAAAGACAAGAAGTCACAATCAAAAAGAGACGCATAAGGAAAAATGCGAATGCATGAAAAGAAAATGCGTAAATTAAAGAATACCTCAAGAAGATACGTGGCTCCAGTAAAAGTTTATCGGCAGCATGACTGAATGCATCCAAAGAAAAATAGAGGGTCGCCAAAATCAGGCTCCGCCAATAATAGAAAGGGATATTTGAAAACATCCTCATATACGGCAAGAACCATAAATGGATGACGTCCCCGCTCGATGCCACCATGAAACCTCCCAGCACCAATAATATGAACAATCGGGCCATCTGCCTCACTTGCAACCTGTCCTCCACATCAGCCATTCTACTCAGTAAAACATCCTTCATCCATGACAACCATTACAATCCAGCCCCAGCAGCTATTGCACGTCTATAGGAGTCACGGTCTTCTCCCCAAAATCGAAATGGAAGGTGTGGTTAGTATCCCACCATCTCTTCACCAAAGCGCAAAAGATCGCTGTCGAACGAGGCATCTCATCCAGTACAGATGCCAACCTCCCAAAACTCGTTGATGATACCACCCAATGCACCACAGGTGGAAGATGCTCCCAGACATCCTTAAGCCCCATTGTCCCATGGACACGCATGTTCTTCAAAGAGATATCAGACTGTCAAAAGAAAAAACCTTGTTAAACATTCAAGAAGGAAGGAAAAATTACCAAGAAAAAAAAGAAGAATGCCAAATGTTAGGTTACTTACATAACCGTCGGGGCTCACCACCCTCAAAGACCGATGTCGCGACGACTCCCATATGAAGGTCCGCTCATCCGCAATCGGCTCGAATGCATCGAAAGCGTTCTCACTCCCCAAAGTAAGAGGCGCCTTGGCCCTCCACTCCACGTTCGCCCAGTCATCAAGAGTTAACCATTCCCTATGCACTGCAGTGCTCACAAAGGCAGCAATTTCTTAGAGATCGGAATGCTAGAACGATTTGTAGAGGAAAATTGCAGAAGAGAGAAAGCAAGGAGCTGTGAAAAATGAAAGGAATTCTCCCCCTTTATATAGGATGCCAAGGGTCATGTCGATCGGCATTGACCCCCGCCCACTGATCGGCACTGCCTTTTTACCTTCCCGAGGTAGTCCAAAAGTCTATGCCACTGCCGAATGGCACCCTCTGCACCATGTCGATCGGCACTCCCCTTAAAATTTTGTATAAAAATTCTTAGAAAATACGAGAAAAATCTGAAAAATCCTCAAATAATTCCTAAAAATCCCCAAAAGGATTTAGAACATTTTCTCCAAGAAAATTTCGCATTCCCTCAAACGAAACCCCTATCTCCTCAGTGGAGCTCTTAAGATCAAAGTAAATCCCCTCCCGGTAATGTCCCCGGAGAACCTGTAAGGATCACCTCCTATACCCCAGAGGTCTTAAACCTCCTCGAGCAATACGTCCAATACATGGACCACCTAATCACTTCCCCAATGGAGTTTATAGCATCAAACTTTCCTTTCCTATGTAAAATCCCCAAAATCACAAGGATCTCCCCAGCAATTGGCTCCCTGTCTCAAAACAACATCACGAGGTAATTTCCCCAACGGAAATCCAGAAAGTCATTTTGAGTGTCTCCAAAGGACACTCTACATTTTCCCCGGCTCATTTGCTATTCCCTAGAGGAACCCAAAATCCAATCTTTATCCCCTCTTAGGTCAGAATTGACCCCGGTCCTAGATTATCACCTTAGGTAGGTCAGAATTGACCTCGTTCCTTGATCGTCACCTCTCTTGGGTTAGAATTGACCTCGGTCTTGGATCATCACCATAAGCCCTCAGAATTGGCTTCGACCCGCAAAATCGGTCACCTCATCTTCAAGCCCTCAGAATCATTTTTGATTCGTAAAAACGATCACCTCATCTTTAAGCCTTCAGAATTTGCTTTGACCCACAGAATCGATCACCTCATCTTCAACCCCTCATAATGGCTTTGACCAGTAGAATTGGTCATCTCGCCTTAAGCCCACAGAATCGGTCATCTCACCTTAAGCCCGCAGAATTGTCTTCAACCCGCAGAATTGGTCTCCTCATCTTTAAGCCCTCAAAATTGGCTTCGACTCGCCGAATTGGTCACCTCCACATAAGCCCTCAGAATTCTCTTCAACCCGCAGAATCGGTCACCTCATCTTCAATCCCGCAGAATTAGCTTCGACCCACGGAATTGGTCACCTTCACCCTAAGCCCTCAAAATTATCTTCGACCCGCAGAATTAGTCACCTCAACTTTAAGCCCTCAGAATTGGCTTTGACTCGCAGAATCGTTCATCTCACCTTAAGCCCGCAGAATTGACTTCGACCCGCAGAATCGATCACCTCATCTTCAAGCCTTCAGAATTGACTTCGACCCACAAAATTGGTCATCTCACCTTCAGTCCGCAGAATTGGCTTCAACCCGCAGAATCGGTCATACCCAGCACCTCTTCAGGAATTGACCTAAACCTTTCCTCCAAACCATCCCTTCGGTCACCAGAATCAACCTCGACCCCCTGAATTGGTCATCCTCGTTTCCTTAAGTCCTCAGAATGGACCTCAACCCCTTGAATTGGTCATCCTATTTTCAAAAGCATCATGCAATGTCTATTCTATGGCTATCATTTATTGCAAACTCACCCGTCAAGGGGCTCTATAGACACCCCATTCTTTTACCCCTTAAATTCTCCTTAGGTCCTTAGCACCTCCCTTCATCACTACAAACCCAAGTCATACCTTGAGTACTAACCTAAAAGCCATCGGGCACTCGCAGGCTCCATTTGACCAAAAGTCAAAGTGTTCAGCTTGATCAAGACTGAATGAATCTTAAAATATCACTAAAATCCCTTTCGAATGGTCCATCTCGTGCGTGATTCCGACTTACCAAGCTGACGAATGACCCATTTTCCCTCGAAACTTGATCTAGAGGCCACCAGACACTCCCAGGCTCCGTTTGATCTAAGTCAACTCTTCATCTCAATCGAGACTAAATGAATCTTCAAAGGTCACTAAAACCCCTTTTAAACGGTCCATCCCGTGCACGATTCTGACTTACCATGCGAATGAACGATTCGTTTTACTCCGAGAGGTCACTAAATGCTTCTAGGGCCCAGTTGACCAAAGTTAACTCCCTGAACCAGATCAAACTCTTTGGAATGTCAAAGTACATGTCTTAACCTTTCCAACGGTCTACCCCATGCATGATTCTGACTTACCATGCGGACAAACGATCCGTTTGCGTCCGACATTTTCCCGTCCAGAGGACCGATGAGCGCTTTCGAGCCACATTTGACCCAAAGTCAACTCCCAAATCCTGGAGTGGTCCAAGTACTTTCGAAGGTCTTTAAAATATCTTTTTAATGGTCTGCCCCGTGCACGATTTGGATCAATGGTTTGCACTCTGCGACCAATTTTCCAAAAAGGCCAGAAAAACACTACCAAACGGCAGGTCCCAGACCCTGCCTCTCGGCAGTCTTCCTAAACACACCTGCTGATTGGAAGAACCAGGGCTATACCAAGCCAATCGGCAATGCCCTGGGCCTATAAAAAGTAGGCCTTGTCCTCATTGCAAAGAGAGCCCAGATCTGATAAACATCATTCTCAACAAATCCAGAAAATCTCTCTCAAAGTCAGCGTGATTTCCACATCCAAATCCCTTTCCAACCTTCACTTTTCATCATACTTATCATCAAACTTGGTTAATTCACTACCCTCCATCATCATCCAAGCGCAAGGGCTTCTCTCAAACATTCAAGATCAATCTGAAGATCTTCAAGAAGGTCCAATTTTCTCAATCCTCTTCTTAAATTTTCATAAATTCGCATTAACTTGTTTAATTACTTAGCACTTTTATTACCTCATCTCACATATCTTAATATAATTTTTATTTAGTATTATTTCACATCTCTTATTTTCATACAAATAAAAAACCCAAAAAACAAGAAAAATAGGGTTTGCTCATAAATTCCAAACAGGAATTCTCACACTTTTCTTACACTTCTCTCACAACTAAAACACTTTTCCTACACACACACACAAATAAGAGAATCCCCCAATTGGATTTATGGGAAAAACCCCACCTATCATTTTGCATGCGAACTACGTGGACTTTGATGCCTCTATAGGCTACGTAGGCGTCTCGGGGAAAAACTCGAGACTTGGGTCCTATTCTTACTTTTTCTCTCCTTTTCTGTTTTTATCTAAACTCCATTCCTTTATATTCTATATATTTTTTCTTAATAGCGTATTATCCCATATGCATTATCGTTCCATCGTAATGATCAATGTAAGGATAATCGCGTAAATCCAATTTTCTAATATTATTTTTATATTCCTACGGATGACTCGCTTTACCTCTTCGATGGTACAAGTCGATGACTCCTATCTCCATTATATATACACATGCACACATATCATGGGGAAAATAAAGGAAAATAGCAAAATTCCATGAGAGACCGTAAGGGCGGAATGGGTGCGTAACACCTTTCCATTTCATAACTTAGCCTTCGAACCCTTTTCGAATCATTTTGGTTTCATATGCATCAGTGTGTCTTTGGATGTTGTCCTTCGGGATGGATCCCTTTCTTTTGTCTATTTTGAGTAAAATAGGCTAGCGACTCCATGTTTCTACATTTTTCACCTCACCCAATGATGCCGGCCAAAGCACTCCCGAGAGGGACGCGCGGGACCTAGGATCCTCACTCCACCCGCCCACCCGCCATGAGGATCGGGGATGGCCATAATTAGGTTCCAAAGTTGTTTAAGGATTTTAGTTGGAGTATTTACAGTCAGTTGATTATTCAAATTTTAAATCAATTCATATTTTGGAGAATGGATTTAATTGGAGTTTAGCACGTGATTTTTTTTATATTACTATTATTCATTAGTATTGATTATTATTCATCTTGCGGATTGGTTTTTATTGTCTTATATTTATCATATACTGAGGATGGTATTTATTTAGTAGCGACCGACGTAGTTCGGCGATGGTGGATGGCAACCCCATTGTCCGGATTGCACGAGGTGTTACAAATGGTATCAGAGCATGGTCTTAGGTCTCATAGGTTATGAGTCCGTTTTAGTTTTCGTGTTTATTATCTTTGATTCCCTTTGATGATTTGTACTCTTAGTCATTATGAGTATGATATTTTTTTGTGCCTAACTTTTCAGATGGAGAACACAAGGAGAGCTGGGAGTAGGAGAGAGGACTCCGTTTCTGGTCCCATGGCTTCGGAGAGGTAACGACAGGTTGTTTTGATTGCCGAGGAGTTAGAGGCTATTATTCGTGAGGCCACGGAGGCCGGTTTGGAGATAGGGAGACATAGGTGGTTGACTTTCCAAGGGAAGGAGCAGGGTACACCCGTTTCGGCTTAGGATAGGGTGAGAACCAGTTTCCTTAAGCGAAATACTCAAAACTTTAGAGGGGGATCTGACTCAATCGTTGCTCACCAGTGGAGGGGAGATATGGAGAGGAACTTGATGATGGTGGACTGCACAGATGTACAGAAGCAGATGTTAACGATTTTTAATCTGACAGGGGATGCTTTACAATGGTGGGAGAGTGCCACCACGTCAGAGGAGAGAGATCGGTTGAGTTACGCAAATTTTCAGATAAGGTTCAATAATAAATATTGTCCATATGATATTATGTATGCGAAAGAGAGGGAATTTATAAACTTAGAGCAAGGATCGAAGTCAATTATAGAATATGGAGAGGAGTTCACTAATTTATCTATGTTTGTACCAGAGGAAGTCGATAATGAAGTAAGGAAGATGGATTGATACATTAAGGGATTGTCTTGGTCTATTAGGCAGGTGGTGTTGGGGAATTCGGCATACACTACCTATGCTTAGGTGGTGGATGTGGCAATGCTTCTACGGCAAGACAAAGCTAATTATCAAAAGAAGTTAGGAAAGAGACAAGAGTCAAATGGATAAGGAGGTGAGAATAAGGATCACAATGACCAAGCATAGAAGAAACCAAAAACAAATCAAGGACAATAGGGTGAGAAAAACTGGGGTGTGAATTCAATCTATTAGGAGTTCATGTTTCGTTTGTGGAAATATGGGACATCGGGCGTCTCATTGCTACAAGAGAGAGGGACAATAGGGCCAAGTGGCACAGGGCCAACAATGCCAAGGCGCACAAGGGGATTAAGGTCAAGGAGTACAGGGACAACAAGGACTAAGGCCGCGAGTTCTCGTAATAACATGTGTTCAGGGAGCACCAATAGCACCGGCAGCATCAGATGGTCAGGGAGTGGCCGTAGCACCAACCAATACTGGGTATGGGAGGTGCTACTTACTTCAGCCTCGAGATAAGCAGGCATTGTAGGAGCCACGACATGACTAGTAGAGTGTCTCGGTATGTAATTATTTTCTTAGATACATACATATATATATATATATATATATATATATATATATATATATATATATATATATATATATATATATATATATATGTGTGTGTGTGTGTGTGTGTGTGTGTGTGTGTGTGTCTGTGTTATATATTGTATTTTTATTAAGGGATTACGTGCGGGTAGGATTGGGTGTATGGGTGCCTGATTATAGCACTCTACAGCTAGGCAAATGTGAGCCTTATTTTGTTTTGCACTTTTATGCTATGTCGAATTTCAAGGATGAAATTCCTTTGCTAGTGGGGAAATATGTAACACCCCATGTTTTAATAATTATTTTTACTAATTAATTGGAATTTTTGAGAAAAATAAATTTTTGGATTTAATGATTTTTATAAAGTAAATATGTTGGCTTCAATATTTGAAGAATAGAATTTCAATCGGATTTAAAATGGAGTTTTTATTAAGTGTTTAATATTTTCCTTATGTAATTTTTCATGGGGAAACTTTCGCTAGACCTGCTCGATCGATCAATCGATAGTTTTCATCGATCGATCGAGGCGTCAGTTTTTAGCGAATTTCGGCTTCTTAATTTTAGAGTTTAAGTTGGTTTAGGATTCTTAATTGGTATATAACCATTATAATTCATGGGGGGGGGGGGGGGGGGGACTTCTCATATTCAGTTTTTCCCAATTTTTCACCAGAGAACTCTTCCAAAATATTTTCCTCGCCACCATAATCATCAACCTCCAACTTAATCAAGTTTTTGTCATAAGTTTTGAAGGCTTAATAATAAAGTTTTTCCAAGAACAACTCCTTGCTATTTTTCGAGAGGAATCCAACCATTTGACCATATTTTCTTTATCTTAACACTACACCAAAAATAGGAATCTGACACGGTTTAAAACTGTGCCAGATCAAATCTGGCACGGTTTTGAACTATGCCAGAATCAGGTGTTCCAAAATGACCATTTTTTTCTGGCACGGCTCAAAAGTGTGCCAGATTTGGCCAAACAGGAACACTTCTGGCACACTTTTAAACCGTGCCAGAATTTGATATTTCTGGCACACTTTTGGCACAGTTTTTAACTATGCCAGATTCAGCACAGTTTAAAAAAAATTGGCACAGTTCAAAACCGTGCCAAAATATGATACACTTTTGCCACGGTTTTGAACTGTGCCAAATTTTTTTATAAAAAGAAAAAAAATAATTAATTCAAAACACAAAAATTCTCAAATTAAAAAAATTGCACGTTGTTGATAAACTAATGTACATACAAACTTCAAAATATTACAAGTCTTTAATAGTTCACAGGCCAAAAAAAAATTGGGCATAGTTTCCTCTATTTTTTGGACATTCCAAAACCTGCTAATACAAAACCTGCCTAACATAAAGCCCGCACGGCCACAAAATATAACAATTAACTTACAAAAGCCCGCACGGCCATAAAAGTTAACAATAAAACTATAAAGGCCCGCATGGACATAACACAAAAAAATGAAATCATGAGTAAACCCCTTGTTGTAAACCATTGAGTTCTCTGTGTGTTCCACGTGAATAAATTCCAACAACAAACTGTTATCCTGTAAAAAAAATAGGATGCAAAAAAGATACGATATTAGTAACCCAATAATTTAGAAACATTTTTTTACTCAAAACTAAAAAAATTACATATAGGAGTGGAAATTATCGTCATATTCTCAAATCAGGAGACCCGGGACTACGCGGTCAGTTCCAACAAGTTACATTGGTCCCGTGCGAGGTGTTTGTGCCTCTTACGGGGTTGTTTGTGGGTTGGTTTGGGTTTTCACCCTTTAATGGCTTGTTTTTCAGTCTAAGTGTGATTTTTGAAAATTATCGTCATATTCTAAAACCGGGAGACCCGGGACTACGCGGTCAGTTCCAAAAAGTTATATTGGTCCCGTGTGAGGTGTTCGTGCCTCCTATGGGGTCGTTTGGGGGCTGGTTTGGGTTTTCACCCTTTAACGGCTTATTTTTAAGTCTAAGTGTAATTTTTGCAAATTATCGTCGTATTCTCAAACTGAGAGACCTGAGAATAAGCGGGCAGTTCCTACAAGTTACATTGGTCCCGTGCGAGGTTTTCGTGCCTCCTACGGGATCGTTTAGGGTCTAGTTTGGGTTTTCACCCTTTAACGACTTGTTTTTAAGTATAAGTGATTTTTGCAAATTATCATCATATTCTCAAATCGAAAGACCCGAGACTACGCGGGCAGTTCCAATAAGTTACATTGGTCCCGTGCGAGGTGTTCGTGCCTCCTACGGGGTCGTTTAGAGGCTGGTTTGGGTTTTCACCCTTTAAAGGCTTGTTTTTAAGTCTAAGTGTTGATTTTTGCAAATTATCATCGTATTCTCAAACCGGGAGACCCGGGACTATGCGGTCAATTCCTACAAGTTACATTGGTCCCGTGCGAGGTGTTCGTGCCTCCTACGGGGTCGTTTGGGGGCTGGTTTGGGTTTTCACCCTTTAACGGCTTGTTTTTAGGTCTAGGTGTGATTTTTTCAAATTATCGTCGTATTCTCAAGCCGGGAGACCCGGGACTACGCGGTCAGTTCCAACAAGTTACATTGGTCCCGTGCGAGGTGTTCGTGCCTCCTACGGGGTCATTTAGGGGCTAGTTTGGGTTTTCACCCTATAACGAATTATTTTTAAGTCTAAGTGTTGATTTTTGCAAATTATCGTCATATTCTCAAACTACGCGGTCAGTTCCTACAAGTTACATTGGTCCCATGCGAGGTGTTCGTGCCTCTTATGGGATCGTTTGGGGGCTAGTTTGGGTTTTCACCCTTTAATGGCTTATTTTTAAGTCTAAGTGTCGATATTTGCAAATTATCGTCGTATTCTCAAACCGGGAGACCCGGAACTATGCGATCAGTTCCAACAAGTTACATTAGTCTCGTGCGAGGTGTTCGTGCCTCCTACGAGGTCGTTTGGGGGATAGTTTGGGTTTTCACCCTTTAACGGCTTGTTTTTAAGTCTAAGTGTGATATTTGCAAATTATCATCATATTCTCAGATCGGGAGACCCGCGACTACGCGGTCAGTTCGTACAAGTTACATTGGTCCTGTGTGAGGTGTTCGTGCCTTTACGGGGTCGTTTGGGGGTTGGTTTGGGTTTTCACCCTCAAACGATTTGTTTTCAAGCCTAATCTATATATTTTGAAATTATCGTCATTATCTCAAATCGGGAGGCCCGCGACTACGCGGTCAGTTCGTACAAGTTATATTGGTCCCGTGCGAGGTGTTCATGCCTCTTACGGGGACATTTGGGGGCTGGTTTGGGTTTTCACCCTCAAACGGCTTGTTTTCAAGCCTAACCTACATATTTTGAAATTATCGTCATTATCTCAAACCGGGAGGCCCGCAACTACGCAGTCAGTTCCTACATGTTACATTGGTCCCGTACAAGGTGTTAGTGGCTTTTACGGGGCCGTTTGGGAGCTAGTTTGGGTTTTCACCCTCAAACAGCTTATTTTTAAGCCTAATCTAGATATTTTTAAATTATCGTCATATTTTCAAACTGGGAGACCCGTGACTATGCGGTTAGTTCCTACAAGCTACATTGATCCCGTGCGAGGTGTTCCTACCTCTTACGGGACCATTTGGGAGTTGGTTTGGGTTTTCACCTTCAAACGACTTATTTTTAATATTTGAAATAAATAACATGAAAGAAGCCAAATGATGCTCATATTTGAGGTAAAGATGTGAATTGACAAAAGTATTGCAAAAGCACTGATCATATGTATACCTCAATGACCACATGCATTCCAGTTCGATCCCTCGCATCACGAATGTCACTTATGCCTTCCAGATTCTGAAAATATAAAAGATAAAAATCAACAATAGCAAGTGCAAATTGTATCAACAAAATAGAGAAGTATGAATATGATTATCAACAAAATTCAAATTTAAAGATAAAACAGAATCAGAGAGAATGACCTCAACTAGAAGAATGATTAACAATAGTTGTGTTTGTATGTGTAACTTTACTTGAACTAACAGTAAGTTAAAATGTTTCTTACATAAGAAATAATATAGTATCGAAAGTTTAAATGTTTGAATCTATATACGTAGAGGCTAGTCAATGAAAGGTGGGGACTAGGTTCTCGATGTAAAAATATATATATTACACTACATAGTAAAACAAATACTTGAAAATTTGGGTGGGGCACATGCTCTGCTCCAACATAGATCAAATTAAGCGACATGGACACACATACACGCATAAATAATCTAAATATATTGCTCAACTTACAGTTCCATATAGGGGATTTGCAGCTGCCCATACACTGCATCGAGCATTCAATGATGCGCGGATACCAGCGTTGGTAATTGTTAAATTCTGCTGCTCCATGATTTCATGTATTTCATACAGTGTATATATATAACAGATATCTATTATAATCTGTTTATATATGCATACAGGTATATATATATATATATATATATATATATATATATAGTGTATAAAGTGCATATATAGAAGAAAACGGGTGCTACAGTAACAATTCCAGCATGAGATTCAGAATCTAGGAAGGTCTGCTGATGAGGTTTCTCCAGGATTACGCCTCTCAACCTCTTCGAACCTTTCTATCACTGCAGAATTAATCATCAACAATAATTTTCTTCAGAAAATTAGTTATCACACATCAAACAGAGATAAAGTACAGGAACAAAATACACGAGATACAACAAAAAAATTACTTCTCAAGCACACAACTAGCAACTCGCGGTGGGGTATGGGTGGGAGAGGGGGTGGAGGAACACCTTATTCGATTATCTCCTCCACGTACATGTATATTAATTGGACTATAAATTAATTGGAGAAAATCTATACCGAGAGTAAGGAGACAGAATCCCAAGAGGGCATCGGTGCAACTATCAATTATCGAGAAAGGCAACATCGAGAAGGGAGCATCTGATATGATCTCCTTCCCCCTATTGCTTTAGGGTCCTGAGATTCTAACTCTCAAGTTCAGCCGGAAGAATTCAAGGGGGACAGGTGGCACAAACGAGATCGTCGTGGTCGTTTGAGAGCTTCGAAGGTTCTGCTTGAACAGCAAGGGTCCGTTAGCTATCATAAGCCAACTACCTTGAAAGCTGCAGGAAGGGAACCATTGTCAAAACGAGACCTAAATCCCTCTTCGAGAACCTTTCCACCCCAGTTTGTAACTCATAAACACAATTATCAATAGCCTTCACGAGATTGGACCACTCTGCAGACAGGCCCTCACTTTATGTCACATCAGCCCCCAATAGTAGCACTCGAGCACTTATCTGACTGCTGATTAACAGTCCAGATGAAATTCAAAACCACTAAACAGATGCCTTCATCATTCCCAACTGCCTAGAACATTTAGAGAATAACCATAGTTTTCACAAACTCCAGCAACCAAGAACTTTCTCCTATCTCGCCGAGTTATCTCGCCTATACCCTATTATACCGGGATTTCATCTCCAACTTGTTTTCTATATATATATATATATACACACACACATTGAAATTCTTTGTTCACAGACAACCTTCGGACTACTCTGAGAAGTCAGATAGATAAATATAAATTAAAACGAAATCATAATAACTTGTAATACCTCTCATGGCGAAGTATAGCTTTGACACCTTCCTAGGAAGAGATCTCCATGGTACAGCAACTGCTTCCTGCATAATAAGGTATAGGATCAGATGCAATTAGCATAAGAAATAACAAAATTAAATCGACACCAAAATTTAATAACCAACAAATTTATTGAATTTATCGTCATTTCAGAAAAGCAGATGAAAATAGGTGCACTAGTGATCGGTCTATTACACTAAAAACAACAATTCCATAGATACGCCTACGAAACTGCACTGAGTTTTTAGCCAAAATTAATTGGAGACATGTCATATGGATCATATGATTTAATAATTTCAGCATCCCTTGAAAGAATAGTTTTAAGTATACAAAGCAACCTTTATGACTATCCGTACCAAAGAATTCAAGAACCATATCGAGGACTTGCTTAGAAGAATTCTAATGATGCATACTGGAGAACAATCTCAGAAATAGGCAACGAGAATTACCAGAACAACAATCAAGAACCTATCAAAGTTATCATCAATGAAGATACCCAAGTTCAAGATAAAAAAGAATTCACAGATTTGAATCAAGAAAGCAGTCCATAAAAAGTCTCAATAAAAAAGTCCTAATAGATTTGATTATAGAAAGAAAATCTCTCAAGAAGTCTTGCAAGCTCATATAGACCAAATTAAATCAGTAGACGTTGAATGCGAAGATACTAGAATAATTCAAGTATTAAATCTTCCTCATGAAACCACGGAATCACCAGAAAAAAGAAGGCAATGGCATATGAAACAATGGATTAACATAATAACAAATATCAGTCAGACAGCGAAACCAACAATTTTGGAGGAACTCCATTCTTGGAAGAACTCATTCTATTCTCAAAAAATAATATAATTGCAAAAATAATAAGGGCAATTTGGAATTAAATTTTATTAAATTCAACAGATTTAGTATTAATCAGTAGGCTTGTCTCATACCTACTTGTCTCTTAATGCGGAAAGATGAATTTCAACTCTCATTCAAGAAAAAAAAGTAGATGACAGGAAAGCCTTACCAGAAATTTAAGTCCATAACAAGCACACTGTACTGAACTATGCTAGGGACATCTACAATAGGAGGTGGAAGGGGATGATCCATAAAACAAATCCTAAAATTTCTAATTCTCAAGTCTTGGACAATACATACAAAACACGAACAACTAAGATAAAAATTCTCTTCATATTCAAGTATTTTTTTCCTCTTACAAGGATATACATAAGGGTCAAGTGAGTTGGTCTCCAAAGATCATTCGGGAACATCCCTAGGTCGGATTTCGAATTAGGAGGTTATAGATAGGGGAATAACACAATCACTGGTTATTACTCATAGTTTGTTAAAAGGATGGGATATTGGCGATAGAATTTTAATAGGGCTAATATGAATATTCTTGAGTTTGAATATATTATTATTTGTTTGAGAATATAGTGTTATTTTGATATATTGAAATTTTTTATACGTCTTATTATATATACATTCTAAAAATATCTAGAAACAACCTGCGCATCGCGCGGGGTCGACAACTAGTATCACACGCTATTATCATTCAAAACATGGAAAACTAGAAAGAAATTACAGAGCAAATAACTGCATAACGATTAATCAATGAAAGAAACGAGTAATATATACACCTAAAAAGTAATCAACCACATAACTTTGATTATCAGGTTGGAAACAGTTTTTTTGCTCTCCTTCCTTAACATGTCAGAGGCTGATTCAAAGGCTATGATTTGGTACCAAACGAAAATAATGGAACTTGAGATTTTAATTGGGAAAAGTAATTACTCAATGCGTTAACCATATAATATGTATATACCTACCTCATAAATCTTGCAAAGTATATATAAGTTGTGAAATCATGCACATGAAACATACGCTAAAATATCAAAAAGGCGCAAACAAGATTGGTTTTACCTCGATGCCTACCAACGAGAAAAAATAGGGTTTTGTGATTCGAAAACATGTTTATAAAGAGCGCAAGTCCCCGAGATTGGCATCGATATTTAATGCAGCATACAAGCCAAAACCACATTCCCTCTGATAAACATGTTTCTTTACTTCTAAATAATGTGAACACTCATATTCAACAATTTGGCAAAGACTAAAACATGACAACTTGCACTGATTTGTGTTTATCAACCTACCAAGTTGTAATTGAACACTAATGACAAAGTAATGAAAATAGCTAACAATAATGCCCAAGTGAAACATGAAAATATGCAAACTAAACAAAAATGACTATTTATCATGATTTCAGGAATCTTATAGCTAAAGAAAGGGATGCTCCAACCAAGTTCGGCGAGGACACAGTGATTTTTCTTAGGTTACCTAGGTACCTTTTGGGGTATTTGTGTCTCTATTCACGCTACATCATTGTTGTTTTCAATTTTCACCCCAAAAGCCCAGTTTAAACCTCGAAATGAACGTTTACTACTCAATATCGTAAATCGGGAGTTAGATGAGGACACGAATAGTTCCTATAAGTTAATTTTTACCATTGCGGATGTTTGTGCCTCTATTTGGGACACTTTTTGAAATTTTGAGTTTTCACCCCTAAAACCCAATTTTAAGCCTAAAATGATAGTATACTAATCAATTTTCAAATTCATGAGTCTGATTTGGACGGTCACTTCCTTTAAATTACTTTCGCATCGAACAATAAACTCACACAAACAAGTATAGACAATAAATAATTCTAACTTGAATCGCATAAACTACTTGCAAATGACATGAATTAATTAACACAAACAAACATATAAATAATTCTAACTAAAATTCACCCAGATAAGTGTACAAATATTCCCATAAATTAATCTTAAAACTATACTACAACAACCAAATGACAATCCGGGTTTTCAATTGGCTCACCCTCAACCTCCTATCACCACTACAAACCAATTCAGTACAAAAACTAATGATAATAATCAATAACCAATAATTAAAATTACCTTATTTTTCAAAGCATTCAACTTTGCAAAACAAAGTCGTATTTCTACCCTGGTCCTTCAAGTCAGAGCCGGATTTCTACCTTGCTACAATCCAAAAAACAATCAAACAAGGTACTGAATAAACAATTGGGATCATGTGTGATTTATATGAAGTGGTGTGAGAGAGAAGAATTTATTTAAAGCTACCGTACTTAGTGTCAGACTTATTTTGAATTCAACATATAATAAACTAAGAATGGAAATTAGGTCACGTTTCTTTTCTCTATTTTATTAATTAACTCTCTTCAACAAATAATTCCCTAACCATTACACTAAATTCCTCCCCCCTACGCAGGCCTACCCCCAGAATACTAAGGCGCACGATGACTTAATATACAATTCTCATTTTGTATTGGAGTTTTATAACATAGGTGAAGAGAAGTGTATGTTTTCAGAAACAATATAACAAATAATTTGTGAGATTTAACTTAAATATTGAATCAATATCTCATTTATTCTACCACAAGCCACCACCATTACCTACCATCACTCATACACTGCCACCAATTCTCAATTTCACCTCATAACACTAACTCTGCCATAATCAATTACTTCCACTACCTACCACCATCTACGACTAGCCTCCAACACTACCACCATAAACATATAGAAAAAGAAACCTAAAATTTTAAATAGAAGAAAAAATCAAACCCAATAATGTAAACAAAATCAAGTTAAAAAAAAAACCTATTGATCTCCCAAATTGAAATTTAATACCATTAAACCTAAATGAAATAAAATGATTTTAAAACTAAATTGAATGCCTGAAGTATAGAATCTCAAATTAAAATACCAAATGAAAAATAAATAGAAATGAAATAAGCCATACATAACATACATGACATATACAAAACCTCCATCAAATAGAGATGATCAAATCCATTTCAAATGAAGCCCACCTATAAAATCTGTCAATTTCCCTAATTAAGCCCCCCCACACAGATAAATGCATAACAGCAACACAAATCAGTCCACTCTCTTCTATTACCTGTTGCAAAACATATAGACGCACACCTAGTGGGCAACAACGAAAAAGTGTGCATCAATCATATGTAGTGTGCATCAATCGTGTGCTATTTAGAGAAAAATTTCCTTTCTTTTGACATTTTAGCAAATACTTTGTGCGCAACAACGAAAAAGTCTTTTAGATATGAGATTGATGTGTTCAATATGAAATTCATTACATTCTTGGAAAATAAAAATAAAGAAAACAAATAAATAAAAATCAGAGCTTATGTTGCAAAAAATTGTGTTCGGTACCTAATTTATTAGATTCTTAAAAAACTAAAACTAATATCATAAAACATATTACAAGAAGAAAATGACAAAGATTAAACATCATGAAAACCTAGAAATAAAGTTTGTTGAATGAAATGAAAAATGGAACATGTAAACCTGGTAATTACTTACGTGGATGAACTCAGCTTTGAGTTGAAACAGAAATTCGTACAGGAAAATTTTAGATGAAAATGAGGGTATGAAATATCTGAAATGAAATTGTATAATAATTGTATTCGGTACTAATTAGAAACTGAAATAAAGTACCTGATTTTGTGGGTGATGGAGGGGCCGAAGGCAGCAGCGAGAGATAGAGAGCTGGCCGGAGAGAGAGAGCTGAGCGGAGAGGTCAAAGTAGAGAGAGGGATGAACGGGGGTGAGCGGGAAGAGAGAGCGAGATACTAAAGTGGAGTATAGTGAATTTTTTTAGGGTGTTATATATTTTAGTCAAGTGTACTCAATTTTGGCACACTATAAAACAGTGCCAAATTTTGGCACTGTTTTAAAGTGTGCCAAATTGTCATTAAACCGTGCCAGAATTTGGTACAATTTAAAACTGTGCCAAAATTTTAATCTCAGGGTGTTCCAAATCGCTGTTTTTGGTGTATTGAGCACATGCATGAATACTGTATTCATTTTCTTTAGTACTATGCATTTTAAGTGTTGCCTAAACCCTTAATCATATGTTTTTGATAAAAATCAATTAGCAACTTAATTAGAGAAAGTGGACACTAAATTTTGGGGACTATTTTTATGAAAATTTTCAATACGATTTAATTTTTGAAACCCTTGGGTGTGTAGCTTAGATTTTTGGGTCCTATGATTTTGGGTGTAGGTTCTCTCATGTGGAATTTTTATGGGATTAGTTATATGGTTATTGGGACGCGCTCACACTTATAAAAAAACTAGATGACTTATAAAAGAGAACGATTATGACGTATTGAATATTGTCGCATGTTAATTAATTTAACATTATTGAACATAAATAATTATGTTGAAATAGACGAAGGTGTTATTCATTGAATTAAATTGAATTGGGACCTTTCTGATTAATTGCTATGTTATTTTTATGAATTGTGTTTTGTGTGATTTATTTTATTCACGTTTCCCATCGCGGGGATGAGGGGCTTTTGGATAGTATATTGCTCAACCCTATTTTAGGATTCTTAGCATGTATGGGACTAGTGGGTAGGCAATGATTAAAATTTAATACTTGCTAGGTATAGGACTAGTTAGTGTAAATTCTTGGGGATTTTATATTTCTGGATGGGGAAGATTTTTACGTTATATTGTCATTTCGCTAGCCTAGGCATGAGATTGGGATGGTTTTTCTCTTGGTGATTCATCCTATATGTAGGATAGCACGTATGTATACTTGGGGACCCTTAGGTATGGGACTAAGGGGTATTTTGACGATTTCACATCGATAAAAAGGGTGGGGTGATTTGATAATTCTGAAATTGAGAATTAATGTCTATGATATAAACAGGTATTAAAATATGGGGGACATAAATAGCAAAGGCTGACTGTCTAAACGGTACAGTCGGCATTTTATGTCGTGTCATGCGTGGAACCTTGTCAAATTGTGAGATCGACTGTTTAAACGGATCAGCGGTTGTTTTGACAAGGGGAAGTCCTAAACTTTAGTGGAAATTACCACTCAGGACGGGAGGACCGCCATAATAGAAAGTGAGAATAATGATAATTTGGGTTAATTTAATTAAATTAACAATTTGGGACTGTGGGATATTTAAAATGATATTGGTGAGATATTTATAAAAACATATTTTTGGGGTGGTTAGTAATTTATCTTTATTGCGTTTAATTATCTCGTACACTACAATACTCTATTGTGATATTTATTGCATATAATGCTATTATCTGGGTTCACGGACCCTATTTGAGGGGAGTAGTGTGTATTCATGCTCAGGGCTTTGACCTTGTGCGTTGACTAAAATTTTCAGGTATTAGTGCTGGAGTAGCTGCATAGGATTTATCGGATATCGATTGGAGGTGCAGCTGGAGTTGCTTTTATTTACTGCTTTATTTAGTTTAGACTTTCCTTTCCGTCGTATTTCATTATGGGACTTCAATTGGATTTTTTAGGTACATTTGGTTCCAAAGTTGTTTAAGGATTTCAGTTGGAGTATTTACAGTCAGTTGATTATTTAGATTTTAAATTAATTCATATTTTGGAGATTGGATTTAATTGAAGTTTAGCATGTGATGTTTTTTTATAGTACTATTATTCATTGGGATTGATTATTATTCATCTAGTGGATTGATTTTTATTTTCTCGTATATCTCACATGCTGAGGATGGTATTTATTTAGTAGCTGCCAACGTAGTTCAACGGCGGTGGATGGTCACACCATTGTCCGGATTGCGCAGGGTGTTACAGATGGTATCACAGCATGGTCTTAGGTCTCGTAGGTTATGAGTCCATCTTAGTTTCTGTGTTGCTTATCTTTGATTCCTTTTGATGATTTATACTCTTAGTCATTCTGAGTCTGATGTTGTTTTGTTCCTATCTTCTCAGTTGGAGAACACAAGGAGAGCTGGGAGTAGGAGAGAGGACTCTGTTTCTGGTCCCGCAGCTCAGAAGAGGTAACGACATGCTATTTTGGATGTCGAGGAGTTAGTCTCTATTTTTCGAGAGGCCATGATGGACAGTTTGGAGATGAGGAGACATATGTGGTTGTCTTTCTAGGGGAAGGAGCATGGTACAATCGTTTCGGCTTGGGATAGGGTGAGAACCAATTTCTTTAAGGGAAATCCTCCTACCTTTGGACGGGGATCTGACCCAATGGTTGCTCACCAGTGGAGGAGAGACATGGAGAAGCACTTGATGATGGTATACTGCACAGATATGCAAAATAAGATGTTAGTGACGTTTAAGCTGACAAGGGATGCATTACAATGGTGGGAGAGTGCCACCACATCGGAGGAGAGAGATCGTTTGAGTTATGCGGATTTTCAAATAAGGTTCAATAACAAATATTTTCCATATTCTATAAGGTGTGCGAAAAAGAGGGAATTTATAGAATTGGAGCAAGGATCGAAGTCGATTATCGAGTATTGACAAGAGTTCACTAATTTATCTATGTTTGTACCAGAGGAAGTCGATACTGAAGCAAGGAAGATGGAGTGCTACATTAAGGGATTATCTTGGTCGATTTGGCATATGGTGTTGGGGAATTCGGCATACACTACCTATGCTCAGGTGGTGGATGTTGCAATGTTGTTATGGCAAGAGAAAGAAAATTATAAAAAGAATTTAGGAGAGAAACAAGATTCAAATGGACAAGGAGGTGAGAATAAGGGTCACAATGACCAAGCATGGAAGAAACCAAAAAAAAATCAAGGGTAGCAGGTTGAGAAAAACTGTGGTGTGAATTCAAGCTATAAGGGGTGCATGTTTCATTTGTGGATAGAGGGGACATCGGGTGGCTCAGTGTTATAAGAGAGAAGGCCAACAGGGCTAAGTGGTACAGGGCCAACAACTCCAAGGCGAACAAGGGAAACAAGGTCAAGGAGTATAGGGACAACAAGGACTGAGGCCTCCAGTTCTGAGAGAAGCAGGTTTTCAGGGAGCACCAGCAGCACCGACAACGTTAGATGGTCAGGGAGTGGTCGTAGCACCAATCAATACCGGGTATGGGAGGTGCTACTTACTTCTACCTCTAGATGATTAGGCGTCACAAGAGCCACGACATGTCTAGTAGAGTGTCTCGGTACGTAATTATTTTCTTAGACACTTATATATATATATATATATATATATATATATATGTGATATATATATTGTATTTTTATTAAGGGATTACGTGCGGATAGGATTAGGTGTATGGGCGCCTGATTATAGCACTCTATGGGTAGGCATATGTGAGCCTTATTTTGTTTTCCGCATTTACGCTTTGTCAAATTTCGAGTAGGAAATTTCTTTGCTACAGAGGAAGTATGTAACACCCCGTGTTCTAGTAATTATTTTAAATAATTAATTGGAATTTTTTAGAAAAATAAATTTTTTGATTTAATGATTTTTATAAAGTAAATATGTTGGCTTCAATATTCTAAGAATAGAATTTCAATCGGATGTCAAATGGATTTTTTATTAAGTGTTTAGTATTTGCCTTATGTAATTTTCGTGGGGGAACTGTCGCCGGACCTACTCGATCGATCAATCGATAGTTTTCATCGATCAATCGATGCGTCAGTTTTTAGCACAGTTCGGCTTCTTAATTTTAGAGTGTAATTTGGTTTAAGATTCTTCATTGGTATATAACCATTCTAATTCACGGAGGGACTTCTCATAATCACTTTTTCCCAATTATTTCACCGGAGAACTCTTCCAAAAGATTTTCATCTCCACCATAATCATCAACCTCCAACACAATCAAGTTTTTATCATAAGTTTTGAAGGCTTAATTGGGGTTTAATCAAGTTTGTCCAAGAATAACTCCTTGCTATTTTTCGAGAGGAATCCAAGTGTGTTACAAGATTTTATTTACTTAAGCACGGGCATGAATACTATATTCCTTTCCTTTAGTACTGTGCATTTTAAGTGTCGCCTAAACCCTTAATCATATAGTTTTGATTAAAATCAATTGGCAACTTAATTAGAGAAAGTAGACACTAAATTTTGGGACTCTTTTTATGAAGATTTTGAATATGATTTAATCTTTGAAACCCTTGGGTACATAGGTTAGATTTTTGGGTTTTATGATTTTGGGTGTAGGTTCTCATGTGGAATTTTTATGGGATTATTATATGGTTATCGGGACGCGCTCACACTTATAAAAAGACTTGATGACTTATAAAAGTGAACGATTATGACATATTGAATATTGTCGCATGTTAATTAATTTAACATTATTGAACGCAAATAATTATCTTGAAAACGAAGAAGGTGTTATTCGTTGAATTAAATTGAATTAGAACCTTTATGATTAATTGCTATGTTATTTTTATGAATTGTGTTTTGTGTGATTTATTTTATTCGGATAGATAAAAAAAACTCTTTTACATTATATGGTTGTCACGAGTGTGAAACAAATTTGACCACAGCTGGGGGTTAACGTTGGGGACTGTTTTCGGCGGTGTTAGCATCGAAGCTCATGATTGTGCTGATGATAATGCAAATTCATGGTTGTGGCCAACCTATTGGGTTGGTTTCGGATTCAAATTTATGGTTGTGGTCAACTTGCTGGGTTGGCTTCAGAGGTAGGCTCCTTCTTTTATGGTGGGGGAATCAAGCGGCTGTAATGATTTGGAGGTAAGGGCATTGTCGAAACCACCATTATTCGTAATTGGATGCTAAAGCGTAAAGGCAGAGGAATGGGTGCGCTTTCAAGGGGGTGAAAAGGGCAACGTTGTGGGTAAGGGTAAGGGGGTGATGTTGGTGAGTTTGAGGTGGTAGTCCTTGTGGATGGTGCGGGGAATAATGGTGATAATTTTATTGATGTGTATGATCCATATACATTAGAGGTGGGATGAATCTTCTTTCGACCACATTATGTGTGATGTTAAGGAGGAGTTGATGAGGGTGTCTCCAAAGAGGCCTAACGATGGGGTGGAAAGGGGTGTCGGGAGTTTGTATGGATGGTTGATGTACATTACAAAGAGGTTTAGCAGGTTTTCGAATGTTTCTTATTTGTAAGTGAGAGGGAGGTTTACTTTTTTTTAGGAAAATTGAGGAGGTTGAAAGGGGTGGATAGGGGGGTAAAGTCTAGCTAGAAGAAGTCAACGGGCATAAGTGGTCTCAAGAGCTTAAGAAATTGGAATGATCCTTGAACTATGGGTAGGGTAGGGGTAGGGTGAGGTGTACTATAGGCCAGCTTGGCAGAGAGGTCATGTTAAGTTGTATTGTTCTCGATGAAGATAAAACCTACGTCATGGAATGTCGGAGGACTTAACGACTTGGATTAAAGAAAAGTCCTTGTCGTATCTATTAAGAGCTGGCAGTCGGATGTGATTTGTCTCCAAGAAACCACAATAACCTCTATGTTAAATGCGGTGGTGAGAAGTTTGTGGGGTGCCAAATAGGTCAGATGGTACTCCTTAGATGCCATTGGTAAGTCGGGGGTGATAGTTATGTAGGATTCCAGGGTTGTATCTCTGCTTTACAGCCTTGTTGGGATCCATTCTCTTTCATGCCGGTTTAGGTGTAGAAAATAATCTTTGTTGGTGTGTTTCTGATATGTATGGTCTAGTGGAGAAAGAGTAGAGGTAGCAATTGTGGGAGACGATGGCAGGGATGAGGGGATATTAAGATGGGACGTGGTGTATAGGGGTGACTTCAATGTTATGCGCTTTTAGTCTGAACGTGGTAGGGGGTAGATATTCGAGGATGATGCAAGTTTTTCGATTTTGTTTCTGAGATCAAACTTTTTGAGCTTCTGTTAATATAGGAGGTACACTTGGTCTAGTAACATGGAACAATCCATCATTTTCAATATTGGATTGGATTTTTATTTCTCGTGATTTAGAGTACATGTCCCGGTGAGGCAGACGTCCGATCATATTCCCATTTTGTTGAAGTGTGAAGGGGTGTCATTGGGACACTCTCTTCAAATTCGAGAATATGTTAATGAGAGATGAGGGGTTTGTAGAGAGGGGTATGCTGATGGCGGCATGGGAATGAGTTGAATGGGAATGTGGGTTCTGCACTTGGCCATAAGCTTAAATTGTTAAAGGACTTAAAGAGTTGGAATGAGGAAGTTTTTGGCCAAACTCGGCTTTGGAGGAGATTAAGGCGATTGATCATATGGAGAGAGATGGGACTCTTCCTTAGGGTGATTAGCTTAGAAGGGAGGAGAGGAAAGGGTTTGTCGGGAGGAAGATGGTGGAGGAGGAAATTTGATAAAGGCAAAAGTCTCGAGCATTAAGGTAGCGGGAAGGTATCTATACATAAAAAAATCATAATGTAGCAAGTCCTCATATGCGGGTTAACCACATTGGGAGCGTAGTCATTGGTGATGAGTTGATGCAAGATGCAGAGGTGGAAAGTGAAATTGCTCCATTTTACCAGAAGTTATTTATGGAGTAGGAGGCGTTAAGGCCGTTATTAGAGGGGTTGATGTTTAAGTCGATTTCAGAGGAGGCGAGGAAGGGTTTGGAGGATAGTTTCACAGAGGAGGTCATTCTGGCGCGTCAGTCCATAAATGGGGATAAGTATTATTGGGGAGTGGTGAGAGAGGATGTGATGGTTGTGTTTGAGGAGTCCTATTAGAGGGGTTATCGCAAAGGAGCTTGAATGTTTCCTCGTCACGTTGATTACGAAGAGAAGGGGTGATTGACATTTAAAATTTGAAACCTATTAGTCTTGTGTAATGTGTATAAGTTGATTGCTAAAGTCTTATCACAAAGTCTCAGTTGATTGATTCCATGATATCAAAGTCACATGCATGCATGCATTTGTTAGTGAGATACAAATCCTTGATTCGATGTTGGTCGCAAGTGAGTGCGTTGAGGCTAAGCTGAAGGGGGTCTTTCGGGAATTATTTATAAGTTGGACATTGACCAGGCATATAATCATGTGGACTAGTGCTTCTTATTGTATGTGCTTCGCGATGGGTATATTATGAGAAGTGGCGAGAATGGATTCATTGTTTTAACTCATCTATTAGATTCTCGGTGATGGTCAATGGCACTCTGGAGGGTTTCTTTAGCACCTCTTGACAACTCCGTTAAGGAGACACCTTCTCCCCACAGCTCTTCATTTTGTTGATGGGAAGATTGATTGCGAGGGAGGTGGAGGGAGGGAGGATGGAGGGTTTTGTGATAAGGGGAGGAGGAGTTGAGGTTATTGTGTCTCATTTACTATTTTCAAATGATACTCTTTTGTTTTATGGGGCTGAAGAAGGGAAAATTAGAACTTTAAGGTTAGTTCTTATATTTGAGGCAGTATTGAAGATTATGGCCCGTTTAGTTATGTGTTTAACAACTATTTTTCACTTTTAAACACAATTTTGGTTTCAATTTGCATTTCGCAGACCTGTTTTTAAAAACTAAGTTTAATATATTGTGTTTAAACTCTTGTTTTCTTCATAACCTTATTTTTCTTTTTGGATTTTTTTTACTTTAATACATTACTAATTCTCAATTTTAAACTTAAATACATTTAATTTGAAAATTAGACTTTGCCCATAATCATTAAAAATATGTAAACTTTTATTGACAGGTGGCACTTTTAATTTGAAACAATTGAAATGAATTAAAAAATTCAAAAAACTATAAAAATTCAAAATCAAATCTGTGAAATTCAAAACTCCCTCTCTCACATAAACACGCAACACTGACCTCCAACAACCCTCGGCAAGCCCAACCATCCCTCGCCTTCGACAACCCCCACCCGCCCACCTCTGACAACCCCAACTGTAGCACTCTCTCTCTCTCATTGTTTGCACACCACTTGATCGATTTCAGATCTAGTTGGTGGTGGTGGTTTGATTTCAGCAAATGGATTTGATTTATTCATCCACAGGCGGTTTGATTTATTCATCCACAGGCACTTTGGTTTATGCACCTCCGACAACTCCAACTGGTTTTGTTCATGGTTTGTTGGGTTTTGTTCAAGATTCTATTTGTCCAAAGGTTTGTTGGGTTTTTATCAGGATTTGATTTGATTTGTTGGGTGATGCTCAAGGTTTAATATAACTATAGATCAGAGGTGAGATTTGAAAGGTGGTGGTGTGGATGTTATTTGTTGGGTGTGGTGTCAGCGATGGTGGTTGACAGATTGGGCCAAAGGGATCGACTAGTGTGGTGGTATTTAAGGGTCTATTTTTGTGTTAAAGAAGGTGGCAGGTGGCGGTTTTGAAGAAAGTGACAGGTGGTGAAGATGGAGGGGGTAACTGAAGGGGTTCACATTGGGCTTTTCACATTTTGTTTTTGTTTGAATTAATTATAGGTTTTGAATTATTTTTAAATAAAATGCATTTTTTAGTTCTTTTATCTATTTTACGATTTTAAATTACTTTTAATCAATTGACACGTGGCAGTTAAAGTTAAAACATTTTCTAATGATTTTGGGCAAAGTCTAATTTTTAAATTAAGAGGTAATTAAGTCTAAAATCGAGAATTAGTAATGTATTGAAGTAATAAAAAACATTAATTAGATTCGGTCATTCTCCCTATTTTTCATTCATTTATACTTTAACATACAATTAACACATAACACATAAATTTGAATACGTATAAAATATAATATATTATGTATAATACATATGCATTTACATATAGTTACGTATAAATTAAATAACACGATCAATACATATATGATAATTATATATATGTGTGTGTGTGTGTGTGTCATACTTCTATGTATATATGTATGTATCTAATTTTTATTATGCAAGCAATACCATGATAATATATGCATATAGTATACATGTGAACTTTTATCTATATTGTATGTATGTATGTATAAGATATAATATACACATATTACATATGTATATATGTATAAATACATATTATATGTACGTGTATATGTTTATATATGCATATATATGTATAATATACATATATTCCAAGTAAAAATACATATAGTTTATGATTATGTATAAGTAAATACATGTTATTTGTACACTTATTTGATGACATATACACACACATGTTTAAGTATAATTCATATGTTACATATATGTGTGTGTATGTGTGTTTACTTTATTCAAATGATTTTTTTAATCAAGTTTTCCAAACGCTTACAAAATATTTGAAACACAGAAAACTAATTTATAAAACTCTTCTCAAAAATTCAGTTTTTAAACCAAGTATTCTGTAAACATAAGGAAACAAACCCTTAATGTGATGAAGAGCGAGATTATTCCGATTGGGAGGTGGTGGATGTTGAGATTATTCTGATTGCAGAGGTGGTGGATGTGGAGAAGAGATTAGAGAAGTGTGAAAAGGACATCCTTTGGAAGGGTGGGAAGGAGAAGTTCAAGTACAACTTAGTTAGACGGGGGGTATAAAGCCTTGGCAAATAGAGAGGGGTTGAAATATCTCCCATGCGTCAATCAGGCACTTCTTAGTAAATGATTGTGGTGATTACCCCTTAAGGAGGGGAGGTTGTGGCGTAGGGTGGTGGTGGCTAGATTGAGGCAGGGAAATTAGGATGGTGCTTGAGCCTATGTAGGGCTCCACGCAGGGTTGAAATGTGGAAGCATGTCGAGGGAGGGTGGGATGAGTTTAGTAGGTAGGTTTCAATAAAAATAGTATAAGAGAGGAAGGTGAGGTTTTAACAGGATCGTTGGTGTGGGGATGACTTACTGACAGTCATATTTCTGGTTAGGGGAGCTGTCATCAAGGATTACAGAGTTTGAAGGGGTAGGTGGCATATGGAATACCCAGTTTAGGCGTCAGTTTCATGATTGGAAATTGAAGGAGGTGTAGGAGTCAATGGATATGTTTGAGAGAGGGCCTTCCGAGGGGGGCATGAAGGGAAAGTTATGGTGGAGAGAAAGTGGAAGAGGAGGATTTTGAGTAGGCGAGGGAACAAGTGCTTTTACGTTTCCAAAAAAGGGCAATGGGGTATACTAGGGCATCGATGAAAGTGGCTATCTTCGTGTGGACAGACGAAAGAGGGGTTATCCTCACCATTGATAATCTAAGGCATATGAATAGGAGGAAGGTGATGGTTATTATTGTTTGTTTTGTAGATGTGATGGTGAGTCATTATCTCTCCATTGTACATTTGCGAGAAGTGTGGGGGGTGTCATTGGAGTTCTTCAAAGTGTAGTGGGAGATGCCAAGGTCGGGGGGTGAATGAGATGTTGGAGTCGTGGGGTGCGGTCCGAGTAAGGGAATCAAGGCGGAAGAGGTTTGGATAGTGGAAGCTCTATGCCTTGTGTGGTCAGTGTGGAGAGAGAGGAACAAAAAAAAAATGAGGATACGGAGTCTTTGGCCCAATCGACCCCGAATTTTTGCATTTATAGTGTATAGATAGTTACCCCAACTCTTTATTATCATATTTTGACTTTTTGGATAAGTTATGGGTGAGAGAATAGTTTTGCACGGTTCCTATTTTTTTGCGGGGCGTAGCTCCCTCATAGCCCCAACCCCTCCTTTTGTTGCTATTTTTTTGTGTAATTCTTGTGATGGGAATCCCGTGTATTTTCTCTTTATTTTTCCTTTTCCTTTTATTCTATTTTTCTATTCTTTTATTTTAACCTTTTGTTCCCTTTTTCCCCCTTTAATTGGTCTCCAAGCATGTTTGGGACTAATTGGGTATATTTTTGTTAGTATTTGTCCTTTTTAGTATTTTAGACAATTACTTGGCTAGCAATTAGTTACCTCCCTTTAAATACTCATATACTCCTCATTTGATGATAGACTTGATTTAAATATAAGAAATTCTTAGTTTCTTTCTCTAAAGTTGGTGTTTGTTTTATTTTTTTGGCCATTGACGTGTAGTTTACGTCAAATTGGTATCAAAGCGGGTGCGCTTTAACATTAGTGTATCGGTGTATCGGTGTGAAGTTTATCAAACAAATCATACGCTACACTCCCAATGGCTCCCAAAAAATCCAAATAACATGACAAGATAAGAGTTGAGGCAAGAGTTCAACAAGAAGTTTGATGCTCTCTTCCAACTCCTCTCTACAAAACAACCTCCCACCACCACCGAAAAACGCCTCGCATATACCTGAGAAGGAAGTTGTCCTAAAAACCTGTAACACTGCGTATTTTTTGGAAAATTTACATTACACGTGTCGCGGTAATTTAATTAAATTGAAAGAAAATGAGTGAATTGAATTAATATTAATTAGCGAGAAATGGAATAATACTTATGTACTATTATAATTACTTGTGTGATATCATATTTACTTGTGTGGTAAGTAAATGAAATTGTATTATTTTATAGTACGTCGTAACTGAGTAAAAGCGACAGTTCAACAAGATCTTATTCGGGACGCGCGTGTAGGATTGTGTTGGGAATAAGATGGTAAATTGATGATAGGTGACTCGGATGGTGATTTCGAGTGCACGGTTAATCCGGAATAGGTCGAAATAGTCAAAATTAATTACCCAGAGGTAGTGATTGGGCGTCGGAAGCTTTTTAGACTAGTCGGGACACGTACGAGAGTATTCGGGTCATTTTAATGACACTGGTTAACCTAATTTCGGGATTAGGGTTTTAAATTAAGATATTTGAGGCTTGTGGGAAACCACTTTACATAATTAAACATCTAACAAAGGCATTAAGGAGAAACGAGGAGGAAACACAGAGAAAATCAAGGGAGGGCAGTTGGAGAAGAAGTTTTGAAGGAAATTACTAAGCTTCAATCAAGATACAAAGGAGGATCCAGAGTTTTCTTCAAATATCTAAGGTAAGTGAATGACTTGCTTGATGTTATTTGTGTAGTTATTTATGTTACATCATACTTGGCAGAATTGAAACCAATTTTGGGGTGGGATTAATATGTTAAATGGGGTTTTAAGAAGGAATAAAAATTGTTATGATTCCATACGAACTTGATGATAAAATCCCATATGAAAAGTAGGTTCTTGATAGAGAAACCTAAGAATGAGAAAGTTATATTGTGTTCTTGAATTGAAAAATATGAGATTGAACCATAAAAAGATGTGATATTGAATTATGGCTTTAGAAATTGTAATAAAATTAATGGTGAAATTAATTCTGGAAAAAGGGTGATTGAATCCCATTATTAAATTTGGTTTTTAATTAATTGGAACAATCAAACATGTTTCTTTATGTTGGTAATTGATAGGAATATGATAATATGCATTGGGATGAAGTTTGGGGCTCATTAGGGGGTGGAAATCTAGGTATAAGTCATAAAAGGTTTGGAAGCCCCGTCATGGCCAGCGTACAGGGCCGAACCGGTTTGGATCCCCTACTTAGCCCAGGTCATGAAGCTATATCTTTTCTTTACGAACGTGTGACCTCCGATTTCGTATTTTTCTATAAATTTTTTTAATTATTTATGAATTTTCTACGAAAGGGTGTCCAAGGCCAAAATCTTTAGTTAGAAATTTCTAGATGGACTTTATTTTAGGCATGATTGTGTTTAGATTCATTATAACACCATATTGATGTATCCTCTTAATTAATATGAATTCATAGTTGATGAAACTGAATTTATGATTTTGCTCGAACAACCCTTTTAGGCTTGGGTCAGGTTAGGACTGGGGAAATGTCCGGGTGATTTTTATGAACTCATGCGAGTATGTGGAAGGTTATCCAAGTTGAGTGGATATTTTATTAAAAATAGACTTGTGGGGATAATTTATCAATTTAGGCACAGATTGACCGGATTTTGTGAATATTAAGAATTAATTAAATATTTAAGAGTCAAGGGTAGACTCGACACAATTAGGCTAGCACTTCGGGTGATAGGCACGGATTAGATGGATTATGTGTGTAGAGGGGGCTTGAAGGTAATCCTGAGATTAGAGATAATCCTCCCATTAGCAACAGTTTTTGGGATTCAGGCAGCGAGGCAGCTCAACATGGTAGCTCAAGTGAGGCGACTCAAGCGAGGCAGCTTAGCGTGGCAGCTTAGCGTACCAACTCGTACTTTAGCTTATCGTGTTACTTAGTTACATTGTATATTTTGTTTATATTGACTATGAGTTATAACGATTGTAATAATGTAATGAGCATAATGTTTTAGTGTGAGGTCGAACGATACTCGCGAGAGACCAGGCTTGGCATGGCCTGGGAGAGCTTTCATGCTCTATCGAACGACCTCGTCGTGGGAACTTTAGAGGGACTTGGTTTAGAGTATTTAGAAGTGAGGCACCGTTGGGACTTGTCCTGACCATCTTAGATAAACCTGATAAAACACCAAAGAACCCTGATCGTGGAACCTCGGGCGGAGCAGCCTTGAGTTCCATCGGGCGTTGAGTTGTGAACCAAACAACCCTCTACTTAATGTCACATCTACCATATGTGATGGCACTAACCAACAAGGCAATGTCAAATCTGCACTTAAGTAAACCACCGTGGTATTTGGGGTTGTTAGACAGCCGATGTGCCACCTCTGTGACGACAGTCTCCTGACACACAGTGGTTAGACAAAAGGCATGTCTTGGCATTTAATATTTATGACGTGGAGATAACTAGTGCATCAGGTATTTAATGTTTGTGACATAAAGTATGAGGGATGTCTTTCGCAGGCATTAATGACTGAGTTGCCTCGGGAGTAGTGGGGGGCCTATTTAAGGACCCCAACCACCTCTGGGGAGAGGATGTTCCTTTTTGAGAGTTCATGAGTTATTACTAGAGAATATATATCATAGAGAGAGTTTACTTACCCACCATGGTCATTTATTACGAAGCTTTTAATACATGACGAAGATCCTTGAGGGCGGTTGGGGTGTTTGGATGCCTGCCAAGGTGTATCTTGGGTGCCTACTTCTTTTTCCCTCCAGATGAGTTACTCCCGAATCATTATTATCTTGAGTTATATACGAGAGATTTGTGAGTTCAAACTGAGTTTATCTTCGCTAAGTTGTGTTTGCGTGTCTTGTAGTTAATCAATAGTATTGCTGGTTAATTTGTCATTACTATACTCAAAAAGGGATACGCCTCCATCTATAATCTAAAGTACCCTCTTACATTTGGCCACTCTTCTGGGGAGGCAGTCTTTTAAGCAAGGAGTATGGCGCAGGATAATATTAATTGAAGGCTTAACTTTGATGATATTCAACATAATGAAGAACAAGCGGCGAGAGAGCTGGAGGCTTCAAAGGATGGAGCCCCTCGATTAGAGGTACCTTCAGTCCAAACGGTGACAGGTGTCCCAGCGGTAGCACAAGCTTCTACGAGCGCTGGGTTAGGATCAACCCAAGTGGCACTCCTCATGAATAAATTTTATGAGTTTTTTCAAACTCCCGTAGCTTCAACGGTGTTAGGAGGATTTGAAGCCAACTCCTTCATGACACCAGGAGCATCCCAAATGGCCCCACCAAGTGGAGTTATAACGGGAACGGTCCCAGCAAGTACACCCTTTGTTGTAAATCCAACGGTGGAAACCCACCAGGAATATCAATGACTCCAACTATGATGATTTTTCTAGCTTCAACGGGCACTCAACCTATGGTCCCATTGGTTGTCGCTTCAATGGAATCACCCATAGAAGAGATGAGGAAAGACATGCTGAAATTCATGCAAGCCTCCTCAAAATCTGCGGGCGAGGTAGCTTCGGTCTATGACGACTTTCGGACGCCTTACCCCCAGGAATACAACGATGAGCCCTATCCAAAAGATTATATTCCTCCTATATTTGAAAAATACACAGGAAAGGGTGGAAACCCGAAGGAACATATTAAATGCTTCGTTGAGCACTTGGGGGCGCATTGCAATAACAAGAAACTCAGGTTAAGGGAATCTTCTAAATCCTTAATCGATAAAGCATATACTTGGTATTCTCACTTAGCTCCTAAGAGTGTTTCCACATGGGAGGAGATGCACGTTTTGTTCGTCCAAAAGTTCTTTCTGGCGGAAGATGAGTTTATTTTAACCCAACTGGGGAGGGAGAAGAAATGATTAGGGGAAGATGTAGTGGCATACGTTTGCAGATTCAAGTAAAGTTCCCTCGATGTAAGAGAGGAGGCCAAAGAATCCAAACTGTTGTAGATCTGTGCGGAAGGACTCCATCCTGAGTACATCTGCCATCTTATTAATGAGACGCATGGGGGACTTTTACGGCGTTCCTAAAAGTAGCAAGGAATATCTCATTAGTTGTACGACCAAATCCAGTGGTAGTGCCCATGATTTTCCAGGAGTCGATACAACCCGTGGGAGGGAGGTCTCAGCCCTCACAAGTGGGATACACCGAAGGAGCAGATGGGGGCAAGGTAGCGAAGAGGGACAACAAGAGAAATTTTGAGAGAGACGAGGAAGACCCACCACCGTTTCCTTATACAATAGAAGAAGATGTCAACTGTTACAATGCAATGGTCCAAGGAGGAATGGTGTACGAACCAAAGGGCATCCCTGTTGGGGAACCCGACGATGCAACTAGGGCGGATCCCAAATATTGCAAGATTCATCGAAAGATCCAACATCCAATGGAGAGCTATTTCACGCTAAGAAGAATCATTGACAAGTATGTGATGGCAGGAACATTGCAAATCCCTTCGCAGAATGTTAACAATAACCCACTCCCAGCGCATGGGGCCAATATGGTGGTAGCCTACGACGAGGAGGTAGAGAGAGAAGAAAGAGAACTAACGACGGAGAAGGGGGAGCTTGAAGAATCTTTGAAGGATTGCACTAAGGGAATGGCTAACGTAGTGTTAGCTTATGATGAAGCAAGTGCTAAAGATGTGGAGGATGTGTATAGCATTGAAGGAGAGGAAGCAGACCAAGCTATAGAATACTATACAGTTTTAAAATCCCCATAGTTTACCGGTTCTTCGACCAAGTAGGGATACCAAAGGAGAGTAGATTGCAAATAACCCAGGCTATCCTTGAAATTGCTAGGAAGAACGCAGTCCCTTCGCTGAGATGTAAGGGATCCATGGCCGGGTTGGTAAAGAGGTTTCTGTCAGAGATAACTTTCAGCGACGCATATAAGGCCGTAAGGTTCCGCCATAATAGGCCATTGTATGTGACTGCCAGCATTAACGGGGTTAGTTTTACAAGGGCTCTTATGGATGGGGGAGCTTCCATTAATATCATGCCAATCAACACTTTCGACGCAGCTAATATTCCGGAGGAAAGGTTAGTCCCCATGCCTTTGGTAATTTCAGGTTACGAAAACCAGTCTTCTAAGTCCATTGGGTACGTGAACGTTGGGATTGTGATAGGAAATCTGGGTTCCCACATCAAATTTCACATAATATAGAGTGCGACTTCCTACCATCTATTGATAGGAAGGGTGTGGATGCACAACCAAGGGCTAGTTCCTTCGACGAATCACCAATGCGCCAAGGCAAATATCAAGGGAACGGACGTGACCATTAGAGATATGAAGAGGCATTTCACTGTTAAAGAAGATCACATAGTAGATGCAGCCTTTTAAATAGAACTGGAGGAGGACGGCAGAGTCCTAACGAGAAGAATGAAGGGAGTGTGGGTTCCCTCGATCAGAGAAAGGATGGGACCCTTGAATGAGCAGAATAACGAAGTTGCAAGCAGCAAAGGAGTGATGGCAGAAGAGGCCCAACAGGTGGTCCCTGGCTTGAAAACATCTCAAAGTAGCTCAAAGATAGGATGAGGCCTAGAGTGGATCCAATGGAGCATGAGGTCCAATAAAAAAGCGTGCTGAGACGATTTTCAGGAGGAAGAGTTCCTAAGTCTTCTAGAGTGAAGATGAGGAAGCCAGTTGCAACTACCAGCAGGCAGTGCCAGAAATTTATTACTGAAGAGGGAAAAGTGGTGTATCATTTATAATGGTGTGAGTGGGCGGCCGAAGAAGCTGATGATGAGGCTAACCCGATATATGAGTGTTTCTTGGTATATCAACGGGGGCAATGCATGGTGATAGGCAACTCCAATATATAAGAGTTCGTGGAAGATGTTACCGAAGAACTAGACTACATGGCAGATCAACCAAAGCCACAAGCACAAGAGTTGGAACAGTTGAACCTGGCGAAAGAAGGAGAGGATCCAAGGCCCATCTTCATCTCGAAAGATCTCAGTAAGGAGAAACGAGAGGCTTTGGTTAAGTTAATTCGAGAGTTCATAGACGTTTTTGCATGGAAGTAAACAAAGATGGAAAGGATGGATGAGGAAGTAAGCTACCATAAGTTGAACGTGATGCCTTTAGCCATTCCAGTGAAATAAGAAATAAGAACGTACAAGCCTGAGCTAGACTTAAAGATCACAGAAGAGGTCCAACGCTTACTAATGGCAGGGTTCATCAAACCGAGACAGCACCCCCTCTGGCTGTCTAGCATTGTCCTAGTGAGTAAGAAAGACAAAAATCAAATAAGGATTTGTGTTGATTTTAGAGACTTAAATAGGGCTTACCCTAAAGATGATGTCCCTCTACCCTCTATCGATACCCTGATAGATGCAATGGCTAGTCATGAGATGTACAGTTTCATGGATGGGTATGTAGGGTACAACCAAAGGCCGAAGGGGCTACTTCAACAGGCCGCTGTGTTGCATCACGAAATAAAAAGAAGCCGAAGTCCTCAAATAGGCGCACGATTCAGCTCATGTAGGAGGGGCCAAGTTGTATGACCAATTGATGACGTTGGGGTATTATTGGCCAACGATGGAGAAAGACTCTACTGAGTTCGTTTGAAAATGCAAAGCTTGCTAACTTCATGGCAATATGATCCACACCCCATCGGTGGACCTACACTCCCTGACAATGCCTTATCCTTTTCACACTTGGGCGTTAGGAACAATACATCCTTCTTCGAGGGGGAAGATATGGATACTAGTGGCAACGGAGTGTTTTACAAAGTGGGCTGAAGTGATACCACTAATAAGGGAAACAGAAGGAGTGGTGAGAAACTTCATCAGAGAATACATCATTTGCCATTTTGGGATTCCAAAAGTTATTCTCTTAGATAACGGAACCCCTTTCGTCAATTCATAAGTAACGATGCTCACAGATAAGTGCTCCATTTTTCATCATACTTCAACAGTGGCATACCCAAAGGGTAACGGTCAAGACGAGGCAACTAAAAAAACCTTGGTTAATATTTTGGCTAAAATGATGGAGGATTTTCTAGGATCGTGGGATGACAAGATACCGGCTGTGTTGTGGGCCTATCGAACAACCAAGAGGAAGCCCACCGGGTATACCCCGTTCTCCCTTGTTTATGGGGCTGAGGCGATTCTTCTGGTAGAGTTAGAAGTTCCCTATGCTCGATATGCCTTGCGAAGTATAATGCACCCTTAGAATAGACATCTGCAGTTGGAAGCGTTGGATGAACACAGAGATAATGCGATGCAGCACTTTCAGATGTATACGAAGCAGTTTTCCAGGGCATATGATAACTTGGTGAGACCAAAGAAGTTCTTGGAGGGAGACCTTATTTTGAAGGCAGCAGTGAAGCACATCAGGGGGCTTCCCCTACCTAAATTTACAGAGAATTGGGAGGGACCTTTCATTGTAAAAGAAGCTCATGATTCAAGTTATTACTTAATTTTTAAGATGGAAGATGACAAGCCATTCAAAATTAATAATAAATGGTTGAAAGTCTATCATGTGTAAGTAATTAAGTCTAGACCACTGTTGTATCTAGCTGTTGTTATGAATATACAAGTTTTTATTATAACTCGAGTAGAGATGGAAGAATTGTAGAACTTCATAATATATGCAAACAGTTATAGCACAAATAAAGGACATGGAAAAACATACATCTTCATTCATGAATAAACTTTGGGGCATTACAAAATTGGGAGCTACTGCCTAAGAATTATATAAGAAGAAGAAAAGGAAAATTTATACAAAAAAAATTCATTGGCCTAAGAGTAACCACAGATCTGGAGTAGAGAAAAAATCTCCAGGAAGGCCCGAAGAAGCTACTAGGCAAGACTGTTGGGCATTAATAAAAACCTCCAATCTCGTTTGTGCTTGTGTACGCTCGATGAGGAGTTTCTCTCATATCAGTTTCACCAGACGCAGAGCTTGTTCGACATACTCTACCTCCTTATTGACAGTATCAAGCAGAGGTGCTAGCTCGGCCAACTTAGCTTCCTCAGCCTGTTGATCCTCCCGATGCTTATGTAGCAGTTCTCTCTGACTGTCTAGTTACTGTCTCTTCAAAGTCTTTAAGTGCGCAATCAACCAGTCAAAACAGAAACCATCGCGACCCAACTCCCTCAGATAGCCCAGGAATTGGTTGAGAAGAGGCCTGGTAACATTTGGAGTGGGAGTACGAACGATATTAGCAACGATGTCCATGCCTTGAAGCCTATAGCTCATCACGGGGATGTTAAAACACAGGCAATCCACAGTAAAAGTCTCAGGATGGTGGCTTGCAAGCCGCTCAACTACCAAATGATGGTTGTAAGGCATTTGAGGAGAGCGTTAAAGGACCTTGAGATAAAAGTCACGAGGATCTAAGTCGGGAAGAGGAAGCTCACAACCACTTACTATCAGCAACAACATCAGTCATGGAACCTTAGTCATCGTGATCAGAATCTTCTGAGATTGCGGGTTTCTGATGGGGTGAAGTGATGGGCAAAAAAACTGGTACAAATTTCTCTTTCGCCGAAAAGGATTCATGAGCAACCTGAGAATAGGTAGAAGAAACAATGAGTTAAGTGAAAAAATCTTAACAAGTGTTTTTATTGTTAAGTCACCGATATAGGTGGAGTTTATAAAATATCTTAACAAGTGTTTTCATTCTTAAGTCACCGATATAGGTGGAGTTTATGGAAAATATTAACAAGCATTTTCGTTGTTAAGTCATCGTTATAGATGAAGCTTATGGAAAATCTTAACAAGCGTTTTTGTTGCTAAGTCACCGTTATAGGTGGAGTTTATGAAAAATCTTAACAAGTGGTTTCGTTGTTAAGTCACCAATATAGGTGGAGTTTATGGAAAATCTTAACAAGCGCTTTCGTGGTTAAGTCACCATTATAGGTGGAGTTCATGAAAAATTTTAACAAGCCTTTTCGTTGTTAAGTCACCATTATAGGTGGAGTTTGAGAAAAATCTTAACAAGTATTTTCATTGATTAAGTCACCGTTATAGGTGAAGTTTCAAAGTTTGGGAAAGAAGGCTCTTCTATATTGTACATTGTCAAGAATAAAAGATAAATAACGAGAAATTAAGAGAAACTAGTGAAGTACCTCGGTAGTGGCTGGAGCAAGAACGATAGTTACCAAGGAGGACATAACGACGGGAATTGTTGGGGGTAGGCTTACCTCTTCAGAAGCCTCAACGACCGGTAAAGCTCATTCACTAAAAAAAGGTACCAAGGCCAATACAGGAGCCTTAATTGAAAAGGACGTTGGACCTCCAAGTAATGCCACAACATTGGTGGATGTAGAGGAACCACCACGCTGGGCAGGAATTGTAACCCTGGCCTTGGGAATAGGCAACCCACCAAGAGAGGAGGGTGGAGCCAAATCTGGAGAAAACTGAAAAAACAAAATAAAGCTAAGTGTTATAAATGGGGAATAAGTACAGAAGAAGTGAAAAATACCTCTAAGTGTGACTTACCTCAGTTATGGCACCAAAGAGGGAAATTGCAGCTAGGGGTCTCGTCAGCACAGGGGGAAGAAGAATGTTAGCTAACAAAGATGCCACTTCAACCTAAGGCATACCAACATATTAAAGTTTATCATGTTAAATAGAAATAGGGGATGATGAAAAAAAGACGTGAGACCTAACAAGTAATTGATAATATTTTACCTCGGGGCCACTTTCTGCAGCTGGAACGATGGGCAGAAAGACCTCGGGTTAAGGTGATAATTCAAAGGAGGCTGGGGGAGTTGTCTCTAGTTGAGAAGAGATTCCCACAGACTCAATGGAATCACCCCCCGTAGCAGCATCGTTTACACGTTGTGAGGACGAACGACGGGAGTAAGTAAGCCCAATCATAGGGGAATAGGAAGGAGTCACATCAGTCTGAGAGGAACCGAAATGTCCCCCCATGAAAGGGCTCACAGGGGGCTGGGTCTTTCTTCTTCAAATTCTTGCACCAAAGTTGTTAAGAGTTAAACAGATGCTGATTGCCTTAGAAAAAATATGATTAAGAGCAACAACACACATACATACCTCAAATTCAGAGGGAGAATGGGAGGAGAGGAGGCAACAACAGAAAGAGCTGGGGAGAGATGTACATCTGGAGTTCATTTCCTCTCGGACTTGGTATCTAGAGTCTTCTTCCTCACACCCGCAGTGCCAGTACTTTGAGGAACCTTTGAACTCTTCTTCCTTTTTGACCCTGGTTCCGTTGGGTCAACCAGGATGGTAGGGAAGGCAGGAAAAGGGGTAACAATAGGAGCGCATCGTTGAAACTCAGCATTTATTCGTTCCACCTCAGCCTAAACCCTTCTTCTCAGCTCTTCATTCATTTTTGCGAATATGGGAGTGGGAATGGAGGCGATGGGGAATGCCTCCAAAGGGGTTTGAGTCTGAGTTTGAGACTTAGATTTTGAGGAAGTCCCACTCTTGGACTTCCTAGTTTTTTTGGTTGGTGGCTGGTAAGTCCCTTCGCCAGTAGCTGCTTCGGTTGTAGGGGCAGGCTGTTTGGAGGTTGCAACGATCTTGGGTTTGGGCGTGCTAGTAGGGATCATTGGGCAATAAGGGGGTAGCTCGAGGGGAGGATCTTTAACAGTTTTACTCAAAGGGATCTCAACTCCAAGAATGGAGTTGCCTTTGAGACCCAATTCCATGGCTGAAAAAGAAAGGACTGGAGGGACATTGTATGAACTCACGAATCATGGCCAGTTGCATCAAACGGAATTTGGTGGCATAAGAGGTAGATACATCCCCTTTCCTAATAGCACTGGGGAGGGTGACTCGACCATCCATAGTAGAGGTCACGCTAAGTACCGCTGCATAAAGGTAGAATGTGCAAGCCTCAGCAAAAGTATCCCTCTTATTTATCAACTGAAACACAGGTCGAGGAACCCCCTGATCAAACCCGAACTACCTGCTACACCTATCGGGATTATAAGGTTCAGAAGTATATCCCCATTCAGTGAAGGAAGGAAGTAACCCAGGAGTGAACAAAAGTACCACGGACTGTGAAGGATCTTCTACAACTGGGACAAAAGTGACCGTTCTAGTTGCAGAAGGAAAAAAATTCCAAGTATGGGCAAAGGTAGATTCTCCGTAAGGCTTCATGACAAAAGTGTCAAAATGGTCAAAAAATCCCATTATCTCCTTTTGACACTATTTTTTATGAAAGCATAAGAGGAATGGGGATTTAATGCCTTGGTTCATGGGATAAGAGATAGACTTGGCAGCAATGGCAGGAAAACGGGTATAGAGGAAACCCGTTAAGATAACGGTATTGGCAAAATTGGCCAAGTTGTAACGACCAAGGGACCGTTCCATGTCAAGGAGGGTTCGATCAAGCCAAATATAGAAGGACCCAAAAGCAATGGCAGCCAGAGGAAGGTTGAAACCCTGGCCCAACGGATAGAAATATTTACAGGGTCCCTCTTGGGTTGGTCGTTGGGTTTCCCAGTAAAAAAGAAACGAGAAGGAAACACAAGAATATAGGTTGGTAGTTCAAAATATGTACCTTTACCATGACCCGTAAGCGCAGTAACATCCTTCGCAGTAGGATCTTCGAAAAAATAGCTAATAAGGGGAGTAAAAGTAGCCTTGTTGGAAGACCCAGTGCAATTGTGACAAATGCGATCTAGCTCAGCTCGGTCAGCTGTCTCTTTGGCATCTAAGGCCTCATCATGATATGTAAACTCACTCATGGGCTTAAACCCAAGTAGCTCATAAACATCCTCTAATGAAATGGTGAACTTCCCCTAGGCATCGAAGAATGTGTGAGTTGTAACGTTCCATCTGGAAACCAACACTTGGAGTGCAGTGTTGCGCTTGGAAAGAGTGAACTCCCCAAACCAGATGGCCTGGTGAAGACTAACTTTGGCAAGAGCTAAAGCTTGAGAGTTCTGCATATGTGCATGACAGGTAGAAAAATGAGCTAGCGATCCCCCAGGTACTTCGAAATCGATCTGGGAGTAAGGAAAGTAATCATGGTCCAATCGGAAGCGTAGAGTCACCTCTGGAGGAAGAAAGCCCCACTTTGATGAATCTTCATCTTCATCACCCAGTAGCAAAGGGTCATACTTGGCCAAAAAGTGGCAGGTCTTGCACACATCAGAGAACTCATCATCCTTGCCAAAGATGGGAAACCGGCGGTAAAAACTTAGCTGCTATGGACGAGCAACATCCAGGGCGGTGGCACCAGTGGTGGCAACAAGAGTGGCAGGTGGAGTATTGGTTCCAGGCGTGGTGAGATTGCTTGAAGAGGCCATTAAAGATGACAAGTACAAAGAAGAGCTTAGAAAATGCACTAGAGAAATAACAATGGAGTGTCTAGAAAGCGAGGATGATTGGAGAGGAAAAGGAGGAGACAAGCTTGGCAACAATGGAGTTTTGGCAGAGTTTATCTCTCTAAAGAAGATGGGAGTTTAAAGAAGACGAAGAAAAGATAAGTGTTTTGAAAAATAGACGTTTGAAATCTCTTAACCCGTCTTTTGATTTTCTCACCACCACATGTACAAAGTCGCCTATAATCATTTCAAATGGACACGTGGCACTTCGGGAAGTGTCCTAACAGTTGAGAAGACAGCGCCACATCATTAATGAAGTGATGCATGGGGATAAAAAGGGTTTCCTTCTTAGGCAAGTTTGAGTTTTGGCGCCAAAATTTTTGTCTGACATATCCAATAACTCCCAACGAAGACGCTACCCCAACGGTCCACAAAGCAATGATGTCCCCTCACCACAAGTCCAAACGTTGTTTAAATGTGACTCAGGCACATCAGGGATCATTTTTATTTTTCAAACATGGTGAAACGTTAAAAGAGAGAATTTCACAAGTCACAATGATAGGGGCAGTCCTAACGAAAAACTCACTGCCTACAACTATAATCCACAACAGCAAAAATGGGAGAATTTCATCTCCCCAGAATCAAAACGGGTATTTGGGAAAGCCAGCAGGTGTTTCGAGAGAATCCCAGAATTATACATGAAAGCAAAGACAGAACGGTTGAAACTCAGTACCAGGGAAAAGTGGCGATGACCCTTCATAAACCGCCGACAAGCCACAGCGCTTCGACTTAGAGAAGGTTCATCGGATTGAGAAGTTTTCATGCAGACATTTCTTGTTCCCACAATAAATCTCTTCACGAAGGGGCAAATGTAGAGGGGACTTGAAGGTAATCCTGAGATTAGAGATAATCCTCCCATTAGCAATAGTGTTAGGAATTAAGGCAGCGAGGCGTGGTAGCTCAAGCATGGTAACTCGAGCGAGGCATCTTGGTGTGGCAGCTTAGCAAGGCAGCTCATACTTTAGCTTGTTGTGTTACTTAGTCACATTGTATATTTTATTTATATTGACTATGAGTTATAACGATTGTAATGATGTAACGAGCATAATGTTTTAGTGTGAGGTCGAACGATACTCGCGAGAGACCAAACTTGGCAGGGCCTGGGAGAGGTTTCATGCTCTATCGAATGACCTCGTCGTGGGAACTTTAGAGGGGCTTGGTTTAGAGGATTTAGAAGTGAGGCACCGTTGGGACTTGTCATGACCATCTTAGATACACCTGATAAAACACCAAAGAACCCTGACCGTGGAACCTCTGGCGGAGCAGCCTTGAGTTCCATCGGGCGTTGAGTTGTGAACCAAATAGCCCTCTACTTAACGTCACATCTACCATATGTGATGGCACTAACCAACAAGGCAATGTCAAATCTGCACTTGAGTAAACAACCGTGGTATTTGGGGTTGTCAAACATTTGGTGAGCCACCTCTATGATGACAGCCCCCTAACACACAGTGGTTAGGCAAAAGGCATGTCTTGACATTTAATGTTTATGACGTGGAGATAACTAGTGCATCCGGTATTTAATGTTTGTGACATAAATTATGAGGGATGTCTTTTGCAGTCATTAATGACTGAGTTGCCTCGGGGGTAGTGTGGGGGGATATTTAAGGACCCCAACCACCTCTGGGGAGAGGATGTTCCTTTTGAGAGTTCAGGAGTTATTACTAGAGAATATATATCAGAGAGAGAGTTTTCTTACCCACAATGGTCATTTATTACGAAGCTTTTAATACTTGACAAATATCCTTGAGGGTGGTTAGGGTGTTTGGCTACCTGTCCCTCCAAATGAGTTACTCCTGAGTTCATTATTATCTTTTGAGTTATACACGAGAGATTTGTGAGTTCAAGCTGAGTTTATCTTCACTAAGTTGTGTTTGCGTGTCCTGTAGTTAATCAATAGTATTGCTGGTTAATTTGTCATTACTATACTCAAAAGGGGTTACGCCACCATCTATAATCTAAAGTACCCTCTTACAATGTGAATATATATATATATATATATATATATATATATAGTGTATGATATTTATGTGAAGCATACCCATCCTAGCGAATATGCTATCGGTGGAGGTTGCGCGCCTTGGGAGGTCACACTGGCGAATTCCAGCAGAGGTAGTATTGTTCCCCTGGGTCATAAGTATGTGCACGACCACCCTAGGTTTGGAGTCCCGTGGAATAATGTGGTATGGTTATAATCCACGAACTTAAGGCCATGATCGCCTCTGGTTTTCGTTTTCATTTTAGGTTCGGTGGAGAGATTCCGACCCGGTTGTCCAGGTTGTGGTGGACATTCCTGGAACTTAATATCATGCTAGTGATTTCGCACCCAGCGAGGAAATGCTCAAGGAAATACTCGGAGGGATTGCAGTTATATGTATATAGTGACTGATTTATATGTATGTGAACAATATGTGATATGAATATACGTATATAAGTGTGACAATTGTATATAGGTGAATAATATTAATACGTGAGTATGGAATGAATAACTTAGGTGAAGTTATGTGAATTAATTAAGATGAAATTTAAAATGATTTAGCGTGTGTGATAGCTAATTTAGAATTAAAGCATTGAACAAAAGTATGTGACATAGTTTGGGCAGACGGTTAGTGTACGGGGCTAAAATTCGTGTAGGTACTAGTTAGGCAGGGTAGCATAACTAGGATGTTTAAAAGGTATACGATAGGTGCGCATAATAGATGAGGGGTGAGGGTCGTCTCATGTGAGTGCGCTACTGATTTAAATATGGAAAAATGTTGTACTTATTCATTAATGTATCTTATTCACTTGATAAATGTTTTTAAAAGGTTTTGGGCTCTGACCCGTATAAAATATTTTCAAAACTTTTAGGTGTCCAGCCACAGGAACGCCAAGCAAGATTACTCATTCCAGAATCTACGGAGCTGCAGATGTGGAGGCTTGTGAGTTTTGGAGTGATTCTATCTTTGGTATTCTAGATAGTTGTGCATGTCGCCCATTTTATCATTGGTATTCTAGATAGGTTCCATCTCATATCATAGTTGGGCATGATGCCCCTTTTATCAGACTCTTTACATTCAGTTTTTGTTTAATTCATCTAATATGGATTGGATTGTTATGCATCCGGTGGTGTATTCGGATTTTAATTTATTTCTCCTTTAGACTTTATTACAGTGATGGTTTAGTTTTATTTGGTTACCTTGAAAGGTATGTGGTGAATGGTTTACTTTTCGGTATTTAATTAAAGATAAAAAAAATTGGAACCAGCTTGTTTAAATAATAGGTGGTTAGTAATTAAAATGTTTTCGACAGTGATGTTAAGAATGATCCAGATGAGATTCCTGTTTTATTTTAATAGAGGACTGATCACCTTTTATTAAAATGGGCAGGGTGTCACAAAACCTCACCCCCAACCCTTGGCGAGATTGTCATCGCCTTCACCCCTGTTGTTGGCTGACCAGTAGCGACCACCGTGGACCCCTCTAGGTGCACCAAACTCCACCAAAGAGCTGCCCTAACCTCCGCCATCAACAAATCAGGGGAACTGGGTCGCCGCCGTGGCCAGTCCCAACCCTCCACTGAAACCCTAACCCCCCGTGGGCAGTCCCTACCCATGGCCCCGTCGACCACCACGCCACTCAAACCCTAGCCCCCGCCCTGCCTCCGACCACAGTCCCTACCCATCCACCACTAGAAACACTTCCAACTATCCCTAGTCCCAAACCCCAGTCTACCCGATCCAAACCCTAGTCCCAAAAAGTCCTACCCCGACCCGTTCGGGCTAACCAGGTTCTCTAGCCTACCCGGGGGTCCATCTGCGCCTGACCCGACCCTTTTCTCACCCCTACCCACCCTATTCCGACCCCAACCCTCTTCGGCATACCCACCAAGCAACTAAAAACCCTTACCCACCCCAGCTTTGCCCAAACCCCTCAACCAAATGAATTTCTCAACCTCCACAAGTTTTTAGACTATCTCGGGGATCTTAATCGTCCTATTGGGGATCTCGACCATCCTCCCGACCCCGGCCCACATGACCCCACCACCCCATTAGATCCATGTGGACAACCCTATGACCTTAGAGGGTATTTGGATATTTCGAGCCCCCCACCCCTTGACCCATGACGATTTGACCACCCACTCCCTCCACCCTCACATCATACACCCACCCACCACGTCCTCTCCCTACTTCACTCCGATTCATCTTCCTCCTCGGAAGCCGAGGACTCTCACCGCATTATTTTGAAGTGGATACCTCCTCCCCCACACCACGATGCTCACCGCTTCGCACCACTACGGGACCGCCAATGCTTTTATTGTTATGAGCATGGTCATTTGATTGGCACATGTCCCCGTTATCTTTACATTCCCCCGGCACCTCCCATGGCCCATCATGTTCACCCTCCTCATCCATCGCCTGCACAAATACCGTCACTACCTACTGATTATGTCGCACCTGTGCCGGATGATGTGATCAGGAAGGAGACCTACTATCTATGGCGCTTCAGTTGTTTTCCTAGAGTCTCGATAGGAATATACGCATTGATGTTCCCATATTTAACGAGCGATTCTCCCCGGATGCTAAGATAGATTGGTTAATATATATAAAGACGGTTTTTTATTACAAGCAAGCGAGTTTAGGACCGCTCTTGTGTTCTCCTTATGGCCACCAAATTTCAAGGATTCGTCCAAGTTTGGTGGAATGATCTTTGCTACCGCTGGACAGCTGCAGGACCTCCTCCTATCCAGACATGGCCTGAGCTAAGGCCGCTCTACAAGCTTCATTCATACCGTCGACCTATGAGACCGACCTTTTTTCTCGCATCGAGTCCCTCCGGCAGGATACATCTATAGTGGTGGAGTATACGGAGCAGTTCCAGATCCTTTGTACCCGCAGCCACCTCCCTAAAACTGAGGACCAGCGGATCAACCGCTATATTTTGGGACTACAACTGTACATTCAGTATGATTTCAATTTGAGGGAGAGACCGACCTTCCTGAAGGTGGTTGAGTACAGGACCAAGGTTGAGGCCCACCCCACAGTACCAACATCTCTTTCGGCCCGCGAGCCCCACCTATTTCGACTTCTGCTCCATCTCCTCCTCCAATATCATCATCAATCTCTTCTATCACCACTTTCGATGCACCACCTCCGGGTCCTCCTACATTTTGGTGCTATAATTGTGGCACTGTTGGCCACCGAGCTTCTGATTGCTCTCTCCCGCAACATCGTGCCCTTTTAGCAATGGAGCTTCCCCAGCATGCTTTGATTACAGTTTTCGAGGGTGATTCAGAGGGTCTTCCTCATTGAGTTCGCGGGCGAACTCTTTTTGAGGGGGGAAGAGTGATGGGAATCCCGTGTATTTTTCCTTTTCCTTTTATTTCTATTTTTCTATTCTTTTATTTTAGCCTTTTGTTCCCTTTTTCCACCTTTAATTGGTCTCCAAGCATGCTTGGGACTAATTGGGTATTTTTGTCAGAATTTGTCATTTTTAGTCTTTTAGGTAATTACTTGGGAAGCAAGTAGTTCCCTCCCTTTAAATACTCATGTACTCCTCATTTGAGGATATACTTGATTTTAAATATAAGAAATTATTAGTTTCTCTCTCTAAAGTTGGTGTTTGTTTTATTTTTTGATCATTGACGTGTAGTTTACTCCATCTTGTATAGGAATTCTACTTGTTATTTATCAAAAAAAATTATTGACCAGTCAAGTTTCATCCAGTCCCAAAATCAACTGACTATGATGTATACAAATGATGACACGTAGTGTGCAGTTGAACTAGAGAACAAGAGTATGTATTCCATTTAGTTTTATTATATAATTTTACAAAAATAGTTATATTTAGCCTAGAGTTCGAGAGCCTTGTGTAATGGGTATGACCCTTTTTAGTTAAATTTAGCCTAGAATAAGAATCATTACATTTGGATATTCATTAATTAGCAAGGTAGTAGATTATTATTTGCGGTAATTATCTCTTATTTATTACATTCCTAATAGGTTATGGTTTCCTTATTCCTAGTTTCATTGCCAATCAATGGTTAAGGTTAAAATAGGTATAAATAAGAGTGTAGGCTCCCCACCCACCCACACACTCCCCACTCCCCTCTCCCCTTTTGTGATGACTTAGAAGGATTAAATAAATGAGGATGGATTGAGAGGGTGAAAAGCAATTTCCTTGTTTGTGCGTGTAGTGTATAAAAGCTTCCGCTCACTTACATCAGACTCATTTGAGTTTCCAAACAATCCCAAAAGGTGATACAACATCAGTATATAATGCATAACGCACAACAAGAAAAGGAAAATTAAATATCAAAAAATGAAACTAAAGTGGCTGATTTTATTTTAATGAATAAAACTTAAGTGGCTGATTACCAGATTCCAAATAAGCTTGCCTAATCTATGAGTTTCTAGATCAACTCTCATATGTATTGCAACCACAATTGCTATATCCACACAAATTAGAAATAATAATTTCCTTTAGGTCTCCTGCTATGGGAGAATCCCAGTAAACCCACAGTATCACAATGAAGAAAAATAAAAAGAGTAAATCAGTTATTCCTTGTAATCGAGGTTCAATGTTAAATTAACAAAATCAAGTGATGAAACCGTAAAAAGTACCTGAAGTGCAAGCTCCCTTGTAGGAGTAATAATGAGCACCCGCAGGAGACCTCTGGGAGCAATATTTTCATCTGCCTCTCCGTTTTTTGTAAGACAGTTGTCAGATTTTTTTTGCTCTTGAAGCAGACGTTGCAAAATAGGCAGGCCAAATGCAAGTCTTTTTTCAGATCCCGTCTCTGCAGCACCAATGGCATCCTTCCATACAAATTAACCAAGCTGAATGTCATGCATTGCATTGGCAATACTTAGTCTTTATTTGGTTCGGGGACAAATATTCTTCATTCGGGTGAAAAGTAATGTTTATGCAAAATAGGCAAACCAAATGCAAGTGTTTAAATATTTGTTTGTACAAAAATTTTAAAAAAAATGTACGCGGTAAAATTATGTGACTTCCAAGATGGTGAACAATATATAGTGAAATAATTCTCAACATTTTAATTTTGGCTTAGGTGGAATATGTTTCAACCCGAGCCAAAGAGAAACTTAAAGTAACATTTTATACCTATGATATCAACCTTTCCTTGATGAGCAGCTGCAGGAATACAAGCTTTCTGAATTGGGGTTGGTTCCTTGAACTTTAGCCTGCATATTGATTTCATCAGCAGAGGATGAAGTCTCAGTTCATTCCAAGCATTATATTCATCTTCATTAACCGAATCTTCTTTAATGTCATCCTCTTTATTGGTAACTATTATCAGAACCACACATTGTTATGAGAGTGAAATTGATAGATTATTTTTATTTGAGAAAACTAATTTCTATGATAAGCTGTGTAATATTAAAAAAGTATCATTTTGATGATAATTTAAAAGATTGGAAAAATATAAAGTTTAAGCTAAAACACTAACCAGCCCGTGAGTACGTAGATATTTTCAACTTGTTGTTTCTATTCTTTTTTTTCTTCTTGTTTTGTTTTGGTTGTTTGTTCTCCTCAAAAACTGCATCTTCTTGGAGCTTCCGTTTGTTTGATTTGAGCTTCGCAATTTCATTCTGTCGAGTGTGTTGGGGAATTCCCAAACCGTAGTGCGATTCATCAATCTCTTCGAGCGATAAAAAACCTGCACACACCAATATTAAACCCTAAGAGTTACAATATCCAGTGAGTGAATAGAATAGAAGAGGACCTGCTTCGAGTTCGTTTGAGCCGATAAGGAGAGAGAAAGGGTCCTCATTATCGTTGTTGTAACAGCAGCAAATAATTAAATGCAAAATTAAAAATTAGGAACGAAATTACCCAATTTTGGAGCAAATAAATCTGGGACAGAAAATATAAGAAATCCCGGAAGCAAGTACAGTCTAGAACATGGCTGATTCGTGGACAATGTCGCTCTCTTTAAAGTGTTTCGCAGCTCTGCCCAATGTGTGCTGACAGTCAGAAAGCCTCGCCACCCCCAGAATAAAATAGCCTCCAAAATCAGAAAATATGGATCGATAAAGCACAAAACTCAACCCGGTTTGTGTACCACCATTATGTATAATTGCTCGATTCTAACAATATAATGAATCTGTGAAACGAGATTAATTATTCTGGGAAAAAGAATTCGGAACTGTATGGAAGATGAACTGTATGTGGGTTTTTCTTTTTTTGGAACTGTTTTGAAAACGGAGGTCTCAACCTCCTTTTATGCAAAAAATAAATTACCGTTAGTGGGAAAAAATGGGGAGAGAAAACTGGAAACGTGGGTGGAAATATTCAACAGTAAAAAGGACCACGTTTTTTCGGAATTAATTACCGTTAAAAATTAATTTTTAAAGCCCAAAACCATTAATTTATTTGTCCAAAAAATTATTTCTTAATGATCCCAAGCCCAAGACCCAGGACCCAGACAGGGGCACGAGCCGGGCCTGACGGACGGCGGCGGCGGTGCGTGCGCGTGTGTGACTTGGCCCATTGGGTCTGCCCCACATACCCACAAAACATTGAATGCCCAAAGGGCTGAACCTTTAGTCTAAAAAAAGAGTATATTAACTCTATCCAAATTTTATAACCCACCAATGTGGGACTTGTGCCAAAGGAACTTTCAAAGTTTTGCATCTTAACACCTCTAAGCTGTTTGACAGCATGAGCTGTAACCAACAATCCCCCACTTGCAAAATTTGAAAATATTTTATCGAGCAATAATTCATAGAATTGTGCATAAGCTAAGGTGTCTTTTGACTTGAACATTTACGTAGTAAAGATGATTCAGAATATACTAGAGTAACCGTAGTTTTGAACTCTATCTGTGACAACATCCCACACACAACCCTACTTGGATGTAATTCTAAAAGCTAGCACGTTACGGCCATGTGCTTCTATCCCAGTATAGTGAACGCTCTAGGAATTTGCCAAAAATATCCATTGGAAGCAGACACACTTCCACATTCACATAGGTGAGTCTATCAAGAAAACTTGGCCTAGGACTATATCCACCCTGCATTCATTAGCTAGGGGGCTTCACCATACGCACGCAACTTCCCTTATGATAGCGATTTAGAGATGTGTGTATCCATAAATTAACATTTATAAAAATCATTTTTTCCATTTTGAAATCATTCACTTTTACATTCTCAAAAATCATTTGTACTTATGCATTTAGTACCACATTTTATCATATGCATTTCATTCTCATTAAGTCATATTTTATTAATGACCTAAGACCCGAAGTGCCAATATCCTCAAACTATCCTCCAAGAGTTCAACACAATATCCTAAGCCATCAAAGTGAGTCTCCCTCAATAATTGTTTCCCAAAAAGTCCCAACATTATCATTTTATGTTCGATAGATTCTCGGTTAACATCATACATCAAATGAGACACTAACCACTATAAACTAATCCTCGGGATAAGCCCAAATATCCCCATGCTAGCCTAGGACCATTACCCCCTTGCTACATACCTCTAGGACCCTATATTACTTCCCAAAGGAAGGCCCCTAAGCTTAGACCATTAAAAGAAAAGGAATGAAAACCAATATAGAAAAACATCCTAAAATGCAGGCATTCCGAATCGATTCGCCCTGACCAAATCGATACGGTCCTGAAAGCGAATCGATTCGGATAAGCCGAATCGATTTGATCAAGAGAACCTAACCATTTTGCATAACCCCGAATTGATTCGGATGGTCCGAATTGATTCGGTAAACTCAGACCTAACATCTCCCCATTACCGAATCGATTAACTAGGGGCAAATCGATTCGGTCCTGCAGAATTTGCCCAATTTGGGCTACGGGTTTAAGAACCCTAAAATCACAAAACACTAAAATTCTTGATTTCTTCAAACATCAACAACAATTATTTATACTACATCATTTCTATACTACAACTAACTTATATTTTCTCCTCAAATCAAATTAAATCAAAGATTTATGGGTTATACACCAAAAACACCAAAAAACCATAAATGGTTTAAATCTCCCAAAAACTAACTATACATGCAAATTATCACGTTAGATCAATATCTAGCAAGTAAGAAACTTGCCTCGAGTTCGTAGTCTCGGATTCTCCTCCGGTAGCAACGAATTCCAGCCCAAATCTCCATTTTCTCTCTCTTTTTCTCCTTTTCTCCCAACTCTCTCTCTCTCTCTCTCTCTCTCTCTCTCTCTCTCTCTCTCTCTCTCGGCTTCTAACACAAGATTGAGAAAATAAAAGGGTTGGGGGACTTAACCGGGTTTTAAAACATTACTTCCCCTCTTTTAATTGCTAATACACCATTAAAACGACTCGTAACCACATAATTGAGTCATAACCCGTCAAAAGTGCCCGAAAACTCAAAAAATACAACTTGACACTTATTTTGACTATCTCGACTATTCTAAAAACAACTGCACCTCCTATTTTGGCACTTGGAATAACGTGAACTATTTTTATGTTCCAATTTCATTTTATTTCATTTATTATACTCCAATTTATATATGGGTCATAACCGTCGTATAACATATAACGACGCAATAAAACACAATATAATGCTATTTACCTTCTCATAATGGTAAATAGACAAAACATAGTAAATATTATCCCTTCATATCACGGGAAAAATATTTACTCCAACTTCCCCTATTTTATAAAATTAGCCCAACATGCCAAAATAATATAAAATAGCCTCTTAAAATCCTGGGTTGTTACATCACATGACTAGGCGATCGGTTACTAGGAGTACATTGGTCATGTTCAAGATTTTCATGCCCTTTGTGGGGACGTTCGGGGGATGATCGAGGTTTTAGTCCAGTCGCGGTATGTTTTAGGGCCTAAGTGTTCCTATTTTCAAATTTGGGTCCTATTCTTAAACCAGGAGTCCCATGGCTATGAGGTAGATTACTACAAGTTACGTTGGTGACCCGCGAGATGTTTGTGTCCCTTGTAAGGCCGTTAGGGGGCTGTTTGGGGTTTTGGCCCACTCGCGGAACATTTTCAAGCCTAAGTGTGCCTATTTTCAAATTTGAATCCTATTTTCAAACCGGGTGTCCCGTGACTACAGTATTTGTTTCTATGTGTTACTTTGGTAATGTACGAGGTGTTTGTACCCCTTGCGGGGACGTTTAGGGTTACTCGGGGTTAATCCCACTTAAGACAAGTTTTCAAGCCTAAGTGTGCCAATTTTTAAATTCGGGTCCAATTCTCAAATTTGGAATATTGCTACTATACAATCAGTTGCTATGACTTATGTTGGTCACATGCGAGGTATTTGTTCACCTTATAGGGACATTTTTGGGATGTTCAAATTTTGGGCCACTCGCGTTGCGTTTTCCTGCCTAAATGTGCCTATTCTGAAATTCGGGTCCAATTCTTAAATAGGTAGTCCGGTGACTATATGGACATTTAGTACGAGTTACGTTGTCACATGCAAGGTTTTTGTGTCCCTTGCGGGGCCACTTTGTGGTTGTTCAGGATTTAAACCCACTCGCGACATGTTTTCAAGCCTAAGTATGCCTATTTTCAACTTCGGGCCATGTTCTCCAACTGGGTGTCTCGGGACTGCGTGGTCGGTTGTTATGAGTTACATTTTTCATGTGCAAGTTATTCGTGCCCCTTACAAGGTAATGATTGTTCGGGGTTTTAGCCCACTCGCAACACGTTTTGAAGCCTAAGTGTGTATTTTTCTCAAATTCAAGTCATATTATCAAAATGGGAGTCCCGCAAATACGTGGTCGGTTGCTACGTGTTATGTTTATCATATGCAAGGTGTCCATGACCCTTATAGGTCCGTTTGGTGGTTGTTATGGGTTTTGTCCCACTTGCTTTACATTTTCAAGGTTAAGTGTGCCTATTTTTAAATTCGGGTCCTATTCTCGAACCGAGAATCTCGTGACTACGCGATCAATTTCTACAACCTATGTTGCAAGGTGTTCGTGCCCATGGTGAGTCCATTTTGTGGTTGTTTGAGGTTTCCTCCCACTCACGACACGTTTCAATATTAAGTGTGCAAATTTTAAAATTCGGGTCCTATTCTCAAATCGAGAGTCCCGCGACTACGCTGTCAGTTACAACGAGTTACGTTAGTCACGTGGGAGATGTTCGTCATATTTTCATACATTTAAAAAATTATGCATATTAATTATATAAAAAATGTTAGTTAAAATAAAAAAAATACCTAGTTCATGTGATCCAAGAAGGACATTAAATATAGTCTTCTAAATTTTTTATTAGACTAAATTGATCCTCGAACCACCCTCTTATTCCTGTACATGTACATTTCCTGATTAGTTTTATTGATACAATCTTCATAAAATGAACATAAATTTAACGTCCCACATGGGATAAAAATCAACATTACTAATATACTCAAAATTTGGAAACTCGAAGTTGGTGATGAGGCTTTTCTGTTATGAAAATTGAAATTGTATATTCGCGGATGTCCTTGATTTTATCAAGGGTAATTTTAAAAACATAACAACCTCATCACCAACTTAGATTTTCCAAATTTTGAAGATATCACTAATGGTGATTTTTGTACCATGTGGGAATTTAATTTTCCTTCACTTTATGAAGATTGTATCATTGATACTAATTAGCAAATGTATGTGTACATGGACATGTGGAAATTGAGTTGGGTCAGTTTTGTCCAATCACAAAATGAGGAGACTCTATTCTCAAACTGAGCGTCTCGTGAAAGGTGATCGTGCCCATAAACATTCATGATTTAAATTAAACATTAGTAAATCAAAGTAAACATTCATACATCAAACTAAACATACATGAATCATATTAAACATTCGTAAATTAAGCTAAACATCCATACATCAAACCAAACATTCATAAATCAAAGTAAAGCACTAATATAGTGTCAATATCATACTAGGATACAAATAAGATTGACAAGGATAAAATAATATTTTCATATTCAATCTTCCTCTAAATTAACTAAAAGATTTTTTAAATTAGTTTTTTCATTAGAATTGACTGGAACTCTTTTGAATCCTTTTATACGTCTGCTTTAGTAGTCATACCCCTTGCTGAATGCACAACAAATAAAAGGCTCGTTGACTATGAGATATTTACTCTTCATCTATGATAAGTCTACCATAAAAAGTTTACAGTCGGGATTTTCACACCCCGCCTAATTCTGGAGTTGGCCTCCACCAAAACTAAGATGGCGTGAGTAAATAAATACCGTTCTTAGCATGAGACAGATTTGAGACATAAGTAAATCAATTCAAAAGGTAAATATTTGAATCAATCCCAAATGATAATAACAACAGAACGATAAAAGATCCATCACATGCTAAAACTTTGAATAAATCCAGTCTCCAAAAATGATTTAATTAATAAATCTGAATAACTCCATTTGAATCCATAATGAAAATATCGAAATAAAACCCATACAACTTTGGAACCGAATGGCCCGCCAAAAACATAAACTGAGTCTCAAAGTAAATACGAAGGAAAGGAAACTAGATGAAATTAATATGCATAAAGTAAATAACTCCGTCTAAACCTCCAAGAAAGTCTCCAAATAAACCTATGAAGCTTCTCCACTTATCCTGAAAAACATAGTCAACACATGAGGTCAGGGCCCTGAGCATGAATACACACTACACCACTAAAATAGGGTTCGTGAACCCTGACAGTAGAATTATACGCAATAAATATCACAATAGAATATTTTAATTACGAATATAATTAAACCCAAGTAAATAAATCAATAACCAACAGCAAAGATTCTGATAAAATCACACCAATATCATTTTAATTATTCCACAACTCCAAAGCGTTAATTTAATTAAATTAATACAGATTATCATTTTTTTCAATCCTTACTTTAATGAAGTATTGCGGTCCTCCCGCCTCGGGTGATTTCTCCACTAAAATACACATCCCCTCGTCAAAATGTCAGCTGATCCGTTTGAATTGTCGACCCCTGCTGATTGACGAGGTTCCACACAAGACACGACATAAAATGCCAGCTGGCCCATTTAAAGTGGCAACCCTAGCTGATTATGTCGCCAATATATTTTAATACCCGTCTTATTAGCTTAGGTATTAATTCTCAATTTCTCAATTTCATAATTCACCAATTACCCCACCCGTTTAATCGATGTGAGATCCTCAAAATACACCTTAGTCCCATACCTAAGGATCCCCAAGTACACATACGTCCTATCCTATGTATATGATGAATTTCTAACATAAATCTCGACCTAGTCTCATTCCTAGGCTAGCATAACGACGATAAAGTATCAAAAATCAGCCCACCCCCGACATAATAAAGTCGTAATAATCTACCCTCACTAGTTCCATACCTATAAGGCATATATCATAGAAAGGCATTGCCACTAGTCCCATACATGGAAGGCATCCTAAAATCTATGGAGAGAAAAAATACATAACAACCCCTCGTCATAATGGCAATTTAATAATACCAACCAGTCATACAAATAAGCATAATTAATCAACGTATAAAACTATGCATAATAGTGAAATTCACTTAAATCTTAATTTAAATATCACATCGTCATAAACACCCAACTAAGCCCATTTACTTATTTTAAATTAAATACAATGAGATTTCATCATTAATACATCATATTTCAAATTCCATTATCTGTACACAATTTACACGAGTTATACGTCCCCAGAATTCATTTAGTTCAAAACCAAGATTTTTCTACATACAACCTATACCAATAAAATTCAAAATTCACTCCTCAATCCTACGTTCCCAACAGTTATGAATATTATTCAGATTAAAAGATTTAATAAAAACAGTCCCATAATTAGTGCCCACTTTCTCTAATTAAGTTACTAATTATTTTAATAAAAAAACACATGATTAAGGGTTTAGGCGAGACACAAAACGCATAATACAAAAGGAAAGTACTTGACTATTCATGCTTGATATTAGTTGGATTAAAATCTGAGTAGACGGTAGAACTCCTCTGAAGAAAACACCAATTGAATCTTCAATTCTTGAGTTAAAACTTGTTAAACGTTGGGGCTAGGGATCGAAGATGAGAGGAAATATGTTTGGAGCACCTTACTAGATAAACGTTTGAGAGAAACATGTTTTAAAAGTCCCATGCCCGTAAAAGTTTAGTATATAAAAGGGTTTAAGAGTTAGAATCTAACTAGGACTCTAATCCACCCACCGGCTCTGTCGTTCGAACGACATCTCATGTCGTTCGAACGAGATGCTACGTCGTTCGAACGACATAAGCTGTCATTTGAACGACCCTAGCATCAAAACCAAATCTTTACAACATCTCCTTTATTCTAGAAAAATATTCTCTAACTAAAAGAAAACATACCTTCTTGTTAAGATTTTTTAAAAATTATTCTAACATTTTTTTATAACTTCGATTTAATTCCAGTTGAAAAATTTACTACTCAAATATAAAAATCAACAAGTTTAATTATTAAATACCATTAAATTCAAAGTTTTACTTCTTCGAATATTTTGATTAATTTTAATACTTAATAAAGACACGGGGGGTTAGATACTTCCCTACTAGCAAAGGAATTTCATCCTCAAAATTCAGCAATTCGTAATAGCGCAAAATAAATTAAGGCTCACATATGCCTACCCGTAGAGTACCGCAATTTATATTAATGATCTTCCAAATAATGATCTTCCAAATAATGAACGTCTCAAAAATCAACTCCAAGGATCCTCACATCAAGCTTACTGATTCTAAACTCAATGCCTACAACGTCCTTAACACAAAATTATATATCTCCAAGAAACACATCTAACACGTATGTTAGACCCTCTACATTAAGGACTAAGAATCAATAAATGGAATCAAAGATCGATAACGCGGAAGCTAAACGGACTCCAAACCTACGAGACCTAAGACCATGCTCTGATACCATATGTCACACCCCGCCTAATTCTGGTGTCGGCCGCCACCAAAACTAAGTCGGGCACGAGTAAATAAATACCATTCTTAGCATGAGACAAATTTGAGACATAATTAAATTAATTCACAAGGTAAATATTTGAATCGATCCCAAATGATAATAACAACATAATGATAAAAGATCCATCACATGCTTAAACTTCGAATAAATCCAATCTCCAAATACGATTTAATTTATAAATCTGAATAACTCCAACTGAATCCATAATGAAAATATCTTAATAAATCCACATAACTTTGGAACCGATTGGCCCACCAAAAACATAAAATGAGTCTCAAAGTAAATACAAGGGAAAGGAAACGATACTAAACAAGTACGCATAAAATAAATAACTAAAGTTGCACCTCCAAGAAAGTCTCTAAATAAACCAATGCAGCTTCTCCAGTTATCCTGAAAAAGTTAGTCAACGCACCCCGAGCATGAATACACACTACTCCCCTCAAATAGGGTCCGTGAACCCAGGCAGTAGCATTATACGCAATAAATATCACAATAGAATATTTTAATTACGAATATAATTAAACTTGAGAAGATAAATCACTAACCAACCCCAAAGATTCTAATAAAAGCACACCAATATACTTTTAATTATCCCATTGCCCCAAAGTGTTAATTTAATTAAATTAACAAAAATTATCAATATTTTTCAATCCTTACTTTAATTAATTATAGCGATCCTCCCACCTCGGGTGATTTCTCCACCATAATACACATCCCCTCGTCAAAACACCAGCCGATCCGTTTAGACTGTCGACCCTCGCTGATTGACGAGGTTCCACACATGACACGATATAAAACGTAGTCTGGCTTGTTTAAACTGTTGCCCCACGCTGATTATGTCGCCAATATATTTTAATACCCGTCTTATTATCTTAGGTATTAATTCTCAATTTCTCAATTTCATAATTAACAAATTACCCCCACCCATTTAATCGATGTGAGATCCTCAAAATACCCCTTAGCCCCAAGTACACATACGTCCTATCATATGTATAGGATGAATTTTTAACATAAATCTCGACCTAGTCTCATGCCTAGGCAAGCGTAACGACGATAAAATATCAAAAATCAGCCCACCCCCGACATAATAAAGTCGTAATAATCTACCCTCACTAGTCCCATACCTAGAAGGCGTAAATCATCAAAAGGCCTACCCACTAATCCCATACCTATAAGGCATCCTAAAATATAGGAAGAACAATAATACCTAACAATCCGTCGTCACAATGGCAATTTAATAATACCAACCAGTCACACAAACAAGCATAATTAATCAACGTCTAAATCTACGAATAATAGACCAATTCATTTAAATATTAATTTAATTATCACATCGTCATAAACACCCAACTAATCCCATTTAATTATTTTAAATTAAATACACCGAGATTTCATCATTAATACATCATATTTCAAATTCCATTATCTCTACACAATTTACATGAGTTATACCTCCCCATAATTTATTTAGTTCGAAACCAAGGTTTTTCTACATGAAACCTATACCAATAAAACCCAAAATACACTCCTCAATCCTACATACCCAACGGTTATGAATATTATTCAGATTAAAATATTTAATAAAAATAGTCCCATAATTAGTGTCCACTTTCTCTAATTAAGTTACTAACTGATTTTAATAAAAAAAAGACATGATTAAGGGTTTAGGCGACACTTAAAACGCATAATACTAAAGGAAATGAATAGAGTATTCATCCATGATATTAGTTGGATAAAAATCATAGTAGACGGTACCACTCCTCTTGAGAAAACACCAATTGAATCTTCAATTCTTATGTTAAAACTTGTTAAAAGTTGGGGGTAGGGGTTGAAGATGAGGGAAAATATGTTTGGAGAACCTTACTGGTGAAACGTTTGAGACAAATGTGTTTTAAAAGTCCCATCCCTGTAACAGTTTAGTATATAAAGGGTTTAAGAGTTAGAATCTAACTAGGACTCTAATCCACCCACCGCCTATATCGTTCGAATGACATCGTATGTCGTTCAGACGAGATGCTACGTCGTTCGAAAGACATAAGTTGTCGTTTGAAAGACCCTAGCATCAAAACCAAATCTTTACAACATCTCTTTTACTGTTAGAAAAATATTCTCTAACACAACGAAAACATACCTTATTGTGAAGATTTTTTAAAAATTATTCTAACATTTTTTATAACTCCGATTTAATTCCAGTTGAAAATTTGCAACAAAAATATAAAAAACAACATGTTTAATTATTAAATACCATTAAATTCAAAGTTTTATTTCTCCGAATATTCCAATTAGTTTAAATACTTAATAAAAACACGGGGGGTTACATACTTCCCCACTAGCAAAGGAATTTCGTCCTCAAAATTCAGCAATTCGAAATAGCGCAAAATAAATTAAGGCTCACATATGCCTACCCGTAGAGTACCGCAATTAGGCTCCCATACACCTAACCTACATGAGCCTACCCCACGAACAAAAAAATAATAAATATCTCCATATATATACATAACTATGAAAATGACAGCATACCACGTGCTCTCGTAAATCACCACTTGATTCTATTTTCAATAATCTTCGCAAGACATAAATCCTTAAATCAAATCACATCGATGCCTCGATATAAGACATACGCAAAATTTATATTAATGATCTTCCAAATAATTAACGTCTCCAAAATCAACTCTAAGGATCCTCACATAAAACATACTGATTCTAAACTCAATGCCTACAACATCCTTAACACAAAATTATATATCTCCAAGAAACACATCTAACACGTATGCTAGACCCTCTACCTTAAGGAGTAAGAATCAATAAAGGGAATCAAAGATCGATAACGCGGAAGCTAAACGGACTCAAAACCTACGAGACCTAAGACCATGCTCTGATACGATATGTCACACCCCACCTAATTCTGGTGTCAGCCACCACCAAAACTAAGTCGGGCGCGAGTAAATAAATACAATTCTTGGCATGAGACAAATTTGAGACATAATTAAATTAATTCACAAGGTAAATATTTGAATCGATCCTAAATGATAATAACAACGAAATGATAAAAGATCCATCACATGCTTAAACTTCATATAAATCCAATCTCCAAAATTGATTTAATTTATAAATCTGAATAACTCCAACTGAATCCATAATGAAAATATCTTAATAAAATCCATACAACTTTGGAATCGATTGTCCCACCAAAAACGTAAAATGAGTCTCAAAGTAAATACGAAGTAAAGGAAACTAGAATAAAATAATACGCATAAAGTAAATAACTCCAGTTGCACCTCCAAGAAAGTCTCTAAATAAACCTATGCAGCTTCTCCACTTATCCTGAAAAAATTAGTCAACACACCCCGAGAATGAATACACACTACTCCCCTCAAATAGGGACCTTGAACCCAGGCAGTAGCAATATATGCAATAATTATCATAATAGAATATATTAATTACGAATATAATTAAACGTGAGAAGATAAATCACTAACCAACCCCAAAGATTCTAATAAAAGAACACCAATATCATTTTAATTATCCCATAGCCCCAAAGTGTTAATTTAATTAAATTAACCAAAATTATCAGTATTTTTCAATCCTTACTTTAATTAATTATATCTGTCCTCCCGCCTCGGGTGATTTCTCCACCAAAATACACATCCCCTCGTCAAAACGTCAGTTGATTCGTTTAAACTGTCGACCCCTGCTGATTGACGAGGTTCCACACACGGCACGACATAAAACGCCGGAAGGCCTGTTTAAATTGTCGCCCCTCACTGATTATGTCGCCAATATATTTTAGTAACCGTATTATTATCTTAGGTATTAATTCTCAATTTCTCAATTTCATTATTAAGTAATTACCCCCACCCATTTAATCGATGTGAGATCCTCAATATACCCCTTAGTCCCATACCTAAGGGTCCCCAAGTGCACATACGTCCAATCATATGTATAGGATGAATATCTAACATAAATCTCAACCTAGTTTCATGCCTAGGCTAGCGTAATGACGATAAATTATAAAAAATTAGCCCACCCCTGACATTATAAAGTCATAATAATTTACCGTCACCAGTCCCATACCTAGAAGGAGTAAATCATCAAAAGTCCTACCCACTAGTCCCATACCTAGAAGGCATCCTAAAATATAGGGAGAACAAAAATACCTAACAACCTGTCATCACAATGGCAATTTAATAATACCAACCAGTCACACAAACAAGCATAATTAATCAACGTATAAATCTACAAATAATAGCCCAATTCATTTAAATCTTAATTTAATTATCACTTCGTCATAAATACCCAACTAACCCATTTAATTATTTTAAATTAAATACACCGAGATTTCATTATTGATATATCATATTTCAAATTCCATTATCTCTACAGAATTTACATGAGTTATACGTCCCCAGAATTTATTTAGTTAGGAACCAAGATTTTTCTACATGCAACCTATACCAATAAAACCCAAAATTCACTCCTCAATCCTACGTACCCAACAGTTATGAATATTATTCAGATTAAAAGATTTAATAAAAACAGTCCTATAATTAGTGTCCACTTTCTCTAGTTAAGTTACTAACTGATTTTAATTAAAAAAAAACATGATTAAGGGTTTTGACGACACTTAAAATGCATAATACTAAAGGAAATGAATAGAGTATTCATGCCTGATATTAGTTGGATAAAAATCTGAGTAGATGGTAGAACTTCTCTTGATAAAACACCAATTGAATCTTCAATTCTTATGTTAAAACTTGTTAAAAGTTGGGGCTTGGGGTTGAAGACAAGAGGAAATATATTTGGAATACCTTAGTCGAGAAAAGTTTGAGAGAAAAGTGTTTTAAAAGTCCCATCCCCATAACAGTTTGGATCATAAAGGCTTTAAGAGTTAAAATCTAACTACGACTCTAATCAACCCACCGCCTATGTCATTTGAACGACATACGCTATCGTTCAAACGAGATGATAAGTCGTTCGAACGACATAAGTTTTCGTTTGAACGACCCCAGCATCAAAACCAAATCTTTAAAACACCACATTTACTCTTAGAAAAATATTCTCTAACTCAACGAAAACGTACCTGCTTGTTAAAACATTTTACAAATTATTCTAACATTTTATTATAACTCCGATTTAATTCCGGTTGAAAATTTACAACTCAAATATAAATATCAACATGTTTAATTATTAAAGACCATTAAATCCAAAGTTTTATTTTTTTCTAAATATTTCAATTAATTTAAACACTTAATAAAAATACACGGTGTTACATACTCCCGCAAAGGAATTTCGTCCTCAAAATTTTACAATTCGTAATCGTACAAAACAAAATAAGGCTCACATATGCCTACCCATAGCGTATCGCAATTTGACGCCCATACACCAAACCTACGTGCACCTAGCCCACGAACAAAAAAATAATATATATCACTATATCTATACATAACTATGAAAGTGACAGCGTACCATGCGCTCTCGCAAATCACCACTCGATTCTATTTTCGATAATCTTCGCAATACATAAATCCTCAAATCAAATCACATCACTGCATCGATATAACACATACCCAAAATTTATATTAACGATCTTCCAAATAATTAACATCTCCAAAATCAACTCAAAGGATCCTCACATCAAGTTTACTAATTTTAAACTTAATGCCAACAACGTCCTTTACACAAAATTATATATCTAAAAAAAACACATCTAATACTTATGCTACACCTTCTACCTTAAGGAGTACGAATCAATAAAGGGAATCAAAGATCGATAACGCGGAAGCTAAATGGACTCATAACCTACGAGACCTAAGACCATGTTCTGATACCATCTGTCGCACCCCGCCTAATTCTGGCGTCAGCCGCCACTAAAACTAAGTCGGGCGCGAGTTTATAAATACCATTCTTAGCATGAGACAGATTTGAGACATAATTAAATCAATTCACAAGGTAAATATTGGAATCAATCCCAAATGATAATAATAATAACAGAATGATAAAAGACCCATCACATGCTAAAATTTTTGAATAAATCCAATCTCCAAAAATGATTTAATTTATAAATATGAATCACTCCAACTAAATCCATATTGAAAATATCTAAATAAATCCCATACAACTTTGGAACCGAATGGCCCACCAAAAACATATACTGAGTCTCAAAGTAATACGAAGGAAAGGAAACTAGACTAAACTAATACGCATAAAGTAAATAACTCTAGCTGCACCTCCAAGAAAGTCTCCAAATAGACCTACGCAGCTTCTCCACTTATCCTGAAAAAGTTAGTCAACGCACGAGGTGAGAGACCGAAGCATGAATACACACTGCTCCCCTCGAATAGAGTCCGTGAACCTAGGCAGTATCATTATACACAATAAATATCACAATAGAATATTTTAATTACGAATACAATTAAACACGAGAAGATAAATCACTAACCAACCCCAAATATTCTGATAAAAGCACGCCAATATCATTTTAATTATCCCACCGCCCCAAGCATTAATTTAATTAAATTAACCCAAATAATAATTATTTTTCAATTCTTACTTTAATTAAGTATAACGGTCTTCCCGCCTCGAGTGATTTCTCTACCAAAATACACATGACCTCGTCGAAATGCCATCTGATCCGTTCAAACGGTCGACCCTTGCTGATTGATAAGGTTCTACACATGACACGACAAAAAATGTCGACTGACCCTTTTAAACTAGCGTCCCTCGTTGATTATGTCACCAATATATTTTTAATACCCGTCTTATTATCTTAGGTATTGATTCTCAATTTCATACTTAACAAATTACCCCACCCTTTTAATCGATGTGAGATCCTCAAAATACCCCTTAGTCCCATACCTAAGGGTCCCCAGGTACACATGCGTCCTATCCTATGTATATGACGAATTTATAACATAAATCTCGACCTAGTCTCATGTCTAGGCTAGCATAACGATAATAAAGTATCAAAAATCCGCCCACCCCCGACATAATAAAGTCATAATAATCTACCCTCACTAGTCGCGTACCTAGAAGGAGTAAATCATAACAAGGCCTACCCACTAGTCCCATACCTAAAAGGCATCCTAAAATATTGGGAGAGAAAAAATTCTTAACAATCTGTTGTCACAATTGCAATTTAATAATACCAACTAGTCACACAAATAAGCATAACTAATCAACGTATAAAACTACGCATAATAGTCCAATTCACTTCAATCTTAATTTAATTATCACATCACCATAAACACCCAACTAATCCCATTTAATTATTTTAAATTAAATACACTAAGATTTTATCATTAATACATCATATTTAATATTTCATTATCTCTACACAATTTACACGAGTTATACGTCCCCAAAATTCATTTAGTTCAAAATCAAGGTTTTTTTACATGCAACCTATACCAATAAAACCCAAAATCCACTCCTTAATTCTACGTACTCAAGGGTTATGAATATTATTCAAATTAAAAGATTTAATAAAAACAGTCCCATAATTAGTGTCGACTTTCTCTAATTAAGTTACTAATTGATTTTAATAAAAAAACACATGATTAAGGGTTTAACCGACACTTAAAACTCATAAAACTAAAGGAAAGGAATAGAGTATTCATGTCTGATATTAGTTGGATAAACATTTGAGGAGACGGTAGAACTCCTCTTGAGAAAGCACCAATTGAATCTTCAATTATTGAGTTAAAACTTGTTAAAAGTTGGGGCTAGGGGTTGAAGATGATAGGAAATATGTTTGGAGCACCTTACTGGCGAAAAGTTTGAGAGAATAGTGTTTTAAAAGCCCCAGCCCCATAATAGTTTGGTACATAAAGGGTTTAAGAGTTAGAATCTAACTAGGACTCTAATCCACCCAGCGCCTGTGTCGTTCAAACGACATACGCTATCGTTCGAACGAGATACTACGTCATTCGAACGACATAAGCTCTCGTTTGAATGACCCCAGCATCAAAACCAAATCTTTAAAACACCGCCTTTACTCTTAGAAAACTATTCTCTAACTCAACAAAACGTACCTACTTGTTAAAGCATTTTAAAAAGTATTTTAACATTTTATTATAACTCCGATTTAATTCCGGTTGAAAATTTACAACTAAAATATAAAAATCAACATGTTTAATTATTAAAGACAATTAAATCCAAAGTTTTATTTCTCTGAATATTCCAATTAATTTAAATACTTAATAAAAACACGGGGTGTTACATACTTTCCCACTAGCAAAGGAATTTCGTCCTCGAAATTTAGCAATTCGTAATTGCGCAAAATAAAATAAGGCTCACATATGCCTACCCGTAAAGTACCAAAATTAGGCGCCCTTACACCTAACCTACGTGCACCTACCCCACGAACAACAAAATAATATATATCTCAATATATATACATAACTATGAAAGTCACAGCATACCACGTGCTCTCGCAAATCACCACTCGATTCTATTTCTAATAATTTTCGCAACACATAAATCCTCAAATAAAATCACATCGCTACATCGATATAAGAAATACCCAAAATTTATATTAATGATTTTCAAAATAATTAACGTCTCCAAAATCAACTCTAAGGATCCTCACATCAAGCTTATTAATTCTAAACTCAATGCCTACAACGTCCTTAACACAAAATTATATATCTCCAAGAAACTCATCTAACACGCATGCTAGACCCTCTACCTTAAAGTGTACGAATCAATAAAGGGAATCAAATCTCGATAAATCGGGAGATAAACGGCCTCATAGCCTACAAGACCTAAGACCATGCTCTGATACCATATGTCACACAGCACCTAATTCTGGCATCGGCTGCCACCAAAACTAAGTCGGGCGCGATTAAATAAATACCATTTTTAGCATGAGACAAATTTGAGACATAGTTAAATCAATTCACAAGGTAAATATTTGCATCAATCCCAAATGATAATAACAACATAACGATAAAAGATCCATCATATGCTAAAACTTCGAATAAATCCAATCTCCAAAAATGATTTAATTGATAAATCATTTACTTAGTCCCAAAAGTAGATGTAACACACATTAGTAATAATCTAACACTCATTAATTCCAAAATAACTATTCACAGTAATTCCTCTAATTATCAAATTACACCCTCTTATGTAAGTTAAATATCTATAAAAGTACGGGGTATTACATACTTCCCCCTTACAAAGAAATTTTGTCCCCGAAATTCGGATACGACCTGTACCCAGAAGTCAAATAGTACTAACATAATGGTACCCTACCATATACTCATTCACGGTACCCACCTATCTCAAGGACTATGCTCTAATGCACTAGCTTAACAATAAGCGTGACTAAATCTCTACATGTTGAAACACTAACTCGGTTGTAAAGTTAACTCTAACAATGACAGATTGCACCTAGTGCTTCTATAATCTCATTTAAAGATAACGAGCCTATAATCATAGCTCTAACATATCGATCTTATGGGAAAGCTTCCACTAGCGATTAACTACTCCCGTCAGCCTTCCATCTCATCTTAGGTGTGCTAACTCTTATTGCACTTATATAACTAGATTATTGCGTACCTCATATGACGTTCAATCCAACACATTTCAATTCCATTTATAACTACCCCAAAGAATATTCTTCATCTTTATATACTACGCCCCTTCTATCTCGGACGATATATAAAATCAACTTACCAAGGTGCGCACACACCCTATAACCCGTGCATATCTGCACAACTATTACAAACGTGACACACGTAACACATTCTCTAAAAATGGCCCTCACTTACTCGGACTGGTGCTAACACATGAGTACTCTCAACCTTAATAACTCGAAATTCAATTCTTCATATGCCTGGAAATTTAATCCCTCTCAAGGTTAACCCACCAATCTTCTCGTGGTTAACCCACTACAATCTCCCTATTTCAGCACTACCGGCCCCCTTGGATTTTCATCATGATACTCTAGGATCAGTGTGTTTTCCTACACATGTAAAATCAGTACTATACTAACTATATCCCTAGCTCCCAAAACCTTTCTCAACCACTGCCATTTGCTCGGTTTCATGCATGGGATGTCTCACAAATCGAAATCCAAAAAAGGAAACCTGTCGTTACACTACTACCTCGTATCATCAAGCGTCAAGATATAATGGATTAAGGCACACAACCAGGACGTTCAAAATCTTACCTCGCAAACACACTAACGCGTCTCTACCTCTTTTTCCTTCCATTTTGGAGAAATGGAATGTCTAACTAATCGGGGCGCCTATACTCTTCACAAGTGTTACGAACATCAGACACAAAACATATTACCTCAGAATTTACATCCTAATCACGACATGGATATAAGCTTCAAATCAATTCCTTAACCTTGTCTGACCCATTTACTTACGGTGAGAGAAACATTTCGGTTCTTTTCCACAACACTCTCCCTTCTCCATAAGCCTCTAATCGACACATGGCTCTTAGTTTATAGTGTTTTCTACACACTAGGGAATTTATCATCAAAACCAACATCGTACCATCCATTAACATCTCGCCACTCCCAAAGTCCTTAAGGTTCATGCGTGGAGTGTCTCGCAAGCAAAATCCAAACAAGGAACCCCTCCGATACACACTACTTAACTTTGTCGGTCATGGAGGTATGTTAGTGTAAACATACAACTGGGATATTCCTATCCCATCTGCCAACAAAATAAGGTCAAAACTCTTACTTCTCTTAAGGAGCCAAACCATAAAGCGCTAGTACTCACACTAAGTCCTTTGCGCGAACAATAACGCGCTTAAACTCACGGCTAGATAAAACTTTTTGCATACCTTAAATCACATCTATAAGGTCGCCACACACTAAAATCATGATAATGAAACATCTACTCATCGAAGTTCCATTTAAACATATAACAAAGGCGAGCTCAACCTGTATCTAGGAGAGATAATGCAAAAAAACCAGTTCCACCCCATAACCACGGATACGATAGCCTTGCAATCATTAGCCTACTATCGCTTCAATCATACAAGAACATATTATACTCAGAATAGTACTATACTCGGATAACACACACAAAACGAACAGTGCAAACCAAATATAAACTCAAAATACCAACACCCGTTTCCACATCGAATGAAGAAAAATGGAACCCCGCTATCATGGAAAAACATATAGATATACACTCTATAATATTACCGATACTAGCACTAAAATAGAATCACACACACAAATCTAGGGCTAAAAAAATACTGTGACTCAATCTTGTCACACAAAATATACCGCCTTCATCCGAGGTGAAACTCATAATAACAACTTTTCCAATCACCCCGACTGCTCCAAATGGTTCCTAGATATAGTACACTTGTCTGAACCAAACCAAAAACAACTTTAATCAATGCCCCATCTAGGCACCCTACTCTCGTCCTTTAACTCCTACCGGGAAATATTAAAGCGTGTGGTTGTAAGCTTCACATCACCATATTCCCCATCTCTGGCCTCCCTGGCCATGTTAAGGTTATCAGTATCTTGGACTTTATAGCCTTGATCCTGACAATCACCCTCCTAGTTACCTTAGCTCCTCCGACCAAAAGGAAACACACTTTCGGCCTCAACTGCCATGTTTCAATGAATCCTCGGGTGTATGTCCACCTGTGGGGTTTTACAAACACAAATTCTCTATAAGTGTTATCAAAACTTACTAGTGAGTCTATCATTCCACTAAAGGACTCTCTCTTCACTCTACCTACCTCGTCAGGTACAAGATTCACTTAACCATATAACTCTTTGTTTACTGTCGGCCCCTGACCGATCCTCATGTAAGAAATCTGTAAACTACATTCTTTTCATTTCTGATAAATTAAAGGAACTCGCGGTTAAATCCATCATGAAGATTTCTCTATGAGAAAAATATTATTCTCCCTCAAATATGGTGTCTACCGTTCCCACCATTTCAACATTGCTCCAAGGAGTGAAAAAAAAAATCTTAAATTTTCACATTAGGGCATTTCTATACCCTTCTCTTAAGCCAAGGCTTCAGAGAATTCTACTTCCATTAGATAACATTACACTGCCTTCGCATATACTAAACTTCAACAAATGGTCCTTACCAAAGACCCTTCAGACTTCTTCCCTTTTTCTCTTGACTGGGAAAGTCAACTTTAGCACCACGCTCTACTATAGTGGTACGTGGATAATTATAACTACTGCACTCTGGTAGTCATTGCAGTAATACATGCCAATTACACAAAGGGAGTGACCTCAACTACGGTCATCATCCTCCATTTTAACTTATATCTCCAACTAAGCCCTGCCTCCTGCTGCCCTCATAACGGCCTTCCCTGGTCCCCCTTCATCAATCAACACACGAATATCACCCGAGCATTTAAAAGATTTACTATAATCTTACATAATAGCAGGAGAACAAAATCTCACAATAGGAATCAATAATCCTAATAATAAGGCTCTATCTCAAATAGAAAGCAACGCTGAAAGTGTAGTACGTCCGCATAGATTCCTAAGGACACTAGAACCTGATTCTATATACCATCTGTGACACCCCTCATAATAAAATATCGGATGATCAATCCTATACTAGATTAAACCAGGAATCTCATATGGTTCATTCTCAACATCAATGTTGAAAACCAATTTAATAACTTATTAGGCTGGTGTCAAAATTTTAATTAACTAATCTTTTTTAACAAAACCAACCGTAAGGAAATAAATCACAGCAGTTTATATACACAGACCTGACATGAAATAAGGTAATCGAAGTCTTGGTACAACATAATACAACCAAATCGAAGTGCCGCAAACAAAAACGGGGTAAATGAAAAAATAAATACAGTTGGTTTATTAGCCCGAGTCTTTCTATAGTACCTCCTATTTAGATCACAAGGATATAAGTGTCTAAAATAAACCTGCTTTCATCCACAGCTGCTGCAGCAACGTCTGACATGAAAGAATCATCATCCAGGCATCCCTGTGTCTGGACACCTAATATATATACATATATAGCAAGAGAGGGAAAATAAAGAAACGGTTCAGAACCCGAGTTTTGAAAATATTTAACAAGTGCTCAAATGCCATATTTTTAAACAACCAAGTTAAGCTACCTGTAACAACCCGCCCGCCCGGGGAGAGCGAACGGAGCGCTAATGAGATAAAATAAATACAAATCCACAAGTGACAAGGTATAGAGCATCTAAATAAACCCACAATAATATAAATCCACTAAGCTCAATCTATTCAATTACAACAAGTCTCTCGAATTAAAATTACAACTATCTAACTCGAATAAAAATACAAATCTCCAAAGCTTTATACATCAAAATAATACAAATCTTTCCCAAACAATCCTCGCTAAAATCAATCTCCATAGCGCCCCAAAATCCGCGCTAAGCTGCCACTAAAGGAAAATATTGGGAAGTACACAATACGACAAGAAAGATGCTCAACAAATATATGTTAGCGATGAATAAAACGTAACAACACGAGTACGAATATTCAAATCAAAATGCAAATCTCAAAGAATTTATCAATATAATTTCTCAACAACACTTTAACCGGGTCACCAGGCCTCACCACATCCGTATATGCTTTATCAAGCCATAGCCCGGGAAACAGGAATTTTGGCGGGTGCCCAACATCCGTGCCATATTAAAATCTCATGACAACGTGCTCATCAACAATATACCACATGAATTAAAATAATTTCAACAATTATTTTCCAGATTTCAATGAATTTAACAATTCAAATATGAGTTCAATTAATAAGAATTCAAAGAGAATGAAACTCGTGAGATTTAAGGAGCATATTGTGTAAAATCCCATACCTCAAAACATGATGAGAAACCAATGATCACATCCTCAAGATCAACACAAAAGATCTATAGAAACTCCTCCAAGAACCTCCAACAAAAATAGCCCCAAGAATACCTCTAATCTAAGGTTGGAACTCACAAATCTCAAGGGCCAAAGTATAATTAAAAAGGTGAGGAATATAAAATATATTTGCTGCCAAAAAAGTTGTGCTAAAAGTAGGTTAAAAGGGTTGCCCACGGCTTTCTTTTATAATGCAAATAAATGAAGAGTTGGAATCCAAAAGACTCATTTAAATAAGACAACGAAATGAAGAGTTGGAAGTTAAAACAACTCCAGGAGTTAAAAACATTTAAAAATCTTTTTAAAATTCGTTTTAACTCCGTTTTCGAAACCGTTTGAAATTCTCGCCTTTAAAAATAATAATCAACATATTTGAGCAATGAAAATAATTTTATCGAAAACTTTATTTTCCTCCATTTTCCAAAAATTAATTAAAATAGCCTAAAAATTACGCGGGTTGTTACACTTCCCCACTAATAATGGAATTTCGCCCTCGAAATTCGCCGAATGCCTAACTCTCAAAAATCAGGCTAACAATCTCCAAAAATAAATCACGTCTCCCAAAAATAAATTTCTCACCTCTAATCTCGAAACTTATCACGAATATCACCTAAAATTTTCTAATCTTCAAAAATTGCTAACCACGCAATGAACCCAAAACCCAAGCCCCGAGGGTTGCCGTATACCTAAGCCCTGATACCATTTGTAACAACCCGCCCGCCCGGGGAGAGCGAACGGAGCGCTAATGAGATAAAATAAATACAAATCCACAAGTGACAAGGTATAGAGCATCTAAATAAACCCACAATAATATAAATCCACTAAGCTCAATCTATTCAATTACAACAAGTCTCTCGAATTAAAATTACAACTATCTAACTAGAATAAAAATACAAATCTCCAAAGCTTTATACATAAAAATAATACAAATCTTTCCCAAACAACCCTCGCTAAAATCAATCTCCATAGCGCCCCAAAATCCGCGCTAAACTGCCACCAAAGGAAAATATTGGGAAGTACACAATACGACAAGAAAGATGCTCAACAAATATATGTTAGCGATGAATAAAACGTAACAACACGAGTACGAATATTCAAATCAAAATGCAAATCTCAAAGAATTTATCAATATAATTTCTCAACAACACTTTAACCGGGTCACCAGGCCTCACCACATCCGTATATGCTTTATCAAGCCATAGCCCGAGAAACAGGAATTTTGGCGGGTGCCCAACATCCGTTCCATATTAAAATCTCATGACAACGTGCTCATCAACAATATAATGATACCACATGAATTAAAATAATTTCAACAATTATTTTCCAGATTTCAATGAATTTAACAATTCAAATATGAGTTCAATTAATAAGAATTCAAAGAGAATGACACTCGAGAGATTTAAGGAGCATATTGTGTAAAATCTCATACCTCAAAACACGATGAGAAACCAATGATCACATCCTCAAGATCAACACAAAAGATCTACAGAAACTCCTCCAAGAACCTCCAACAAAAATAGCCCCAAGAACACCTCTAATCTAAGGTTGGAACTCACAAATCTCAAGGGCCAAAGTATAATTAAAAAGGAGAGGAATATAAAATATATTTGCTGCCAAAAAAGTTGTGCCAAAAGTAGGTTAAAAGGGTTTCCCACGACTTTCTTTTATAATGCAAAGAAATGAAGAGTTGGAATCCAAAAGACTCATTTAAATAAGACAAAGAAATGAGGAGTTGGAAGTTAAAACAACTTCAGGAGTTAAAAACATTTAAAAATCTTTTTAAAATTCGTTTTAACTCCGTTTTCGAAACCGTTTGAAATTCTCGCCTTTAAAAATAATAATCAACATATTTGAGCAATAAAAATAATTTTATCAAAAACTTTATTTTCCTCCATTTTCCAAAAATTAATTAAAATAGCCTAAAAATTACGCGGGTTGTTACCCTTCCCCACTAACAATAGAATATCGCCCTCGAAATTCGCCGAATGCCTAACTCTAAAAAATCGGGCTAACAATCTCCAAAAATAAATCACGTCTCCCAAAAATAAATTTATCACCTCTAATCTCGAAACTTATCACGAATATCATCTAAAATTTTCTAACCTTCAAAAATTGCTAACCACGCAATGAACCCAAAACCCAAGCCCAGAGGGTTGCCGTATACCTAAGCTCTGATACCATTTGTAACAACCCGCCCGCCCGGGGAGAGCGAACGGAGCGCTAATGAGATAAAATAAATACAAATCCACAAGTGACAAGGTATAGAGCATCTAAATAAACCCACAATAATATAAATCCACTAAGCTCAATCTATTCAATTACAACAAGTCTCTCGAATTAAAATTACAACTATCTAACTAGAATAAAAATACAAATCTCCAAAGCTTTATACATAAAAATAATACAAATCTTTCCCAAACAATCCTCGCTAAAATCAATCTCCATAGCGCCCCAAAATCCGCGCTAAGCTGCCACCAAAGGAAAATATTGGGAAGTACACAATACGACAAGAAAGATGCTCAACAAATATATGTTAGCGATGAATAAAACGTAACAACACGAGTACGAATATTCAAATCAAAATGCAAATCTCAAAGCATTTATCAATATAATTTCTCAACAACACTTTAACCGGGTCACCAGGCCTCACCACATATGTATATGCTTTATCAAGCCATAGCCCGGGAAACAAGAATTTTGGCGGGTGCCCAACATCCGTGCCATATTAAAATCTCATGACAACGTGCTCATCAACAATATAATGATACCACATGAATTAAAATAATTTCAACAATCATTTTCCAGATTTCAATGAATTTAACAATTCAAATATGAGTTCAATTAATAAGAATTCAAAGAGAATGAAACTCGTGAGATTTAAGGAGCATATTGTGTAAAATTCCATACCTCAAAACACGATGAGAAACCAATGATCACATCCTCAAGATCAACACAAAAGATCTATAGAAACTCCTCCAAGAACCTCCAACAAAAATAGCCCCAAGAATACCTCTAATCTAAGGTTGGAACTCACAAATCTCAAGGGCCAAAGTATAATTAAAAAGGTGAGGAATATAAAATATATTTGCTGCCAAAAAAGTTGTGCTAAAAGTAGGTTAAAAGGGTTGCCCACGGCTTTCTTTTATAATGCAAAGAAATGAAGAGTTGTAATCCAAAAGACTCATTTAAATAAGACAACGAAATGAAGAGTTGGAAGTTAAAACAACTCCAGGAGTTAAAAACATTTAAAAATATTTTTAAAATTCGTTTTAACTCCGTTTTCGAAACCGTTTGAAATTCTCGCCTTTAAAAATAATAATCAACATATTTGAGCAATGAAAATAATTTTATCAAAAACTTTATTTTCCTCCATTTTCCAAAAATTAATTAAAATAGCCTAAAAATTACGCGGGTTGTTACACTTCCCCACTAATAATGGAATTTCGCCCTCGAAATTCGCCGAATGCCTAACTCTCAAAAATCAGGCTAACAATCTCCAAAAATAAATCACGTCTCCCAAAAATAAATTTCTCACCTCTAATCTCGAAACTTATCACGAATATCACCTAAAATTTTCTAATCTTCAAAAATTGCTAACCACGCAATGAACCCAAAACCCAAGCCCCGAGGGTTGCCGTATACCTAAGCCCTGATACCATTTGTAACAACCCGCCCGCCCGGGGAGAGCGAACGGAGCGCTAATGAGATAAAATAAATACAAATCCACAAGTGACAAGGTATAGAGCATCTAAATAAACCCACAATAATATAAATCCACTAAGCTCAATCTATTCAATTACAACAAGTCTCTCGAATTAAAATTACAACTATCTAACTAGAATAAAAATACAAATCTCCAAAGCTTTATACATAAAAATAATACAAATCTTTCCCAAACAACCCTCGCTAAAATCAATCTCCATAGCGCCCCAAAATCCGCGCTAAACTGCCACCAAAGGAAAATATTGGGAAGTACACAATACGACAAGAAAGATGCTCAACAAATATATGTTAGCGATGAATAAAACGTAACAACACGAGTACGAATATTCAAATCAAAATGCAAATCTCAAAGAATTTATCAATATAATTTCTCAACAACACTTTAACCGGGTCACCAGGCCTCACCACATCCGTATATGCTTTATCAAGCCATAGCCCGAGAAACAGGAATTTTGGCGGGTGCCCAACATCCGTTCCATATTAAAATCTCATGACAACGTGCTCATCAACAATATAATGATACCACATGAATTAAAATAATTTCAACAATTATTTTCCAGATTTCAATGAATTTAACAATTCAAATATGAGTTCAATTAATAAGAATTCAAAGAGAATGACACTCGAGAGATTTAAGGAGCATATTGTGTAAAATCTCATACCTCAAAACACGATGAGAAACCAATGATCACATCCTCAAGATCAACACAAAAGATCTACAGAAACTCCTCCAAGAACCTCCAACAAAAATAGCCCCAAGAACACCTCTAATCTAAGGTTGGAACTCACAAATCTCAAGGGCCAAAGTATAATTAAAAAGGAGAGGAATATAAAATATATTTGCTGCCAAAAAAGTTGTGCCAAAAGTAGGTTAAAAGGGTTTCCCACGACTTTCTTTTATAATGCAAAGAAATGAAGAGTTGGAATCCAAAAGACTCATTTAAATAAGACAAAGAAATGAGGAGTTGGAAGTTAAAACAACTTCAGGAGTTAAAAACATTTAAAAATCTTTTTAAAATTCGTTTTAACTCCGTTTTCGAAACCGTTTGAAATTCTCGCCTTTAAAAATAATAATCAACATATTTGAGCAATAAAAATAATTTTATCAAAAACTTTATTTTCCTCCATTTTCCAAAAATTAATTAAAATAGCCTAAAAATTACGCGGGTTGTTACCCTTCCCCACTAACAATAGAATATCGCCCTCGAAATTCGCCGAATGCCTAACTCTAAAAAATCGGGCTAACAATCTCCAAAAATAAATCACGTCTCCCAAAAATAAATTTATCACCTCTAATCTCGAAACTTATCACGAATATCATCTAAAATTTTCTAACCTTCAAAAATTGCTAACCACGCAATGAACCCAAAACCCAAGCCCAGAGGGTTGCCGTATACCTAAGCTCTGATACCATTTGTAACAACCCGCCCGCCCGGGGAGAGCGAACGGAGCGCTAATGAGATAAAATAAATACAAATCCACAAGTGACAAGGTATAGAGCATCTAAATAAACCCACAATAATATAAATCCACTAAGCTCAATCTATTCAATTACAACAAGTCTCTCGAATTAAAATTACAACTATCTAACTAGAATAAAAATACAAATCTCCAAAGCTTTATACATAAAAATAATACAAATCTTTCCCAAACAATCCTCGCTAAAATCAATCTCCATAGCGCCCCAAAATCCGCGCTAAGCTGCCACCAAAGGAAAATATTGGGAAGTACACAATACGACAAGAAAGATGCTCAACAAATATATGTTAGCGATGAATAAAACGTAACAACACGAGTACGAATATTCAAATCAAAATGCAAATCTCAAAGCATTTATCAATATAATTTCTCAACAACACTTTAACCGGGTCACCAGGCCTCACCACATCCGTATATGCTTTATCAAGCCATAGCCCGGGAAACAGGAATTTTGGCGGGTGCCCAACATCCGTGCCATATTAAAATCTCATGACAACGTGCTCATCAACAATATAATGATACCACATGAATTAAAATAATTTCAACAATCATTTTCCAGATTTCAATGAATTTAACAATTCAAATATGAGTTCAATTAATAAGAATTCAAAGAGAATGAAACTCGTGAGATTTAAGGAGCATATTGTGTAAAATTCCATACCTCAAAACACGATGAGAAACCAATGATCACATCCTCAAGATCAACACAAAAGATCTATAGAAACTCCTCCAAGAACCTCCAACAAAAATAGCCCCAAGAATACCTCTAATCTAAGGTTGGAACTCACAAATCTCAAGGGCCAAAGTATAATTAAAAAGGTGAGGAATATAAAATATATTTGCTGCCAAAAAAGTTGTGCTAAAAGTAGGTTAAAAGGGTTGCCCACGGCTTTCTTTTATAATGCAAAGAAATGAAGAGTTGTAATCCAAAAGACTCATTTAAATAAGACAACGAAATGAAGAGTTGGAAGTTAAAACAACTCCAGGAGTTAAAAACATTTAAAAATATTTTTAAAATTCGTTTTAACTCCGTTTTCGAAACCGTTTGAAATTCTCGCCTTTAAAAATAATAATCAACATATTTGAGCAATGAAAATAATTTTATCAAAAACTTTATTTTCCTCCATTTTCCAAAAATTAATTAAAATAGCCTAAAAATTACGCGGGTTGTTACACTTCCCCACTAATAATGGAATTTCGCCCTCGAAATTCGCCGAATGCCTAACTCTCAAAAATCAGGCTAACAATCTCCAAAAATAAATCACGTCTCCCAAAAATAAATTTCTCACCTCTAATCTCGAAACTTATCACGAATATCACCTAAAATTTTCTAATCTTCAAAAATTGCTAACCACGCAATGAACCCAAAACCCAAGCCCCGAGGGTTGCCGTATACCTAAGCCCTGATACCATTTGTAACAACCCGCCCGCCCGGGGAGAGCGAACGGAGCGCTAATGAGATAAAATAAATACAAATCCACAAGTGACAAGGTATAGAGCATCTAAATAAACCCACAATAATATAAATCCACTAAGCTCAATCTATTCAATTACAACAAGTCTCTCGAATTAAAATTACAACTATCTAACTAGAATAAAAATACAAATCTCCAAAGCTTTATACATAAAAATAATACAAATCTTTCCCAAACAACCCTCGCTAAAATCAATCTCCATAGCGCCCCAAAATCCGCGCTAAGCTGCCACCAAAGGAAAATATTGGGAAGTACACAATACGACAAGAAAGATGCTCAACAAATATATGTTAGCGATGAATAAAACGTAACAACACGAGTACGAATATTCAAATCAAAATGCAAATCTCAAAGCATTTATCAATATAATTTCTCAACAACACTTTAACCGGGTCACCAGGCCTCACCACATCCGTATATGCTTTATCAAGCCATAGCCCGGGAAATAGGAATTTTGGCAGGTGCCCAACATCCGTGCCATATTAAAATCTCCTGACAACGTGCTCATCAACAATATAATGATACCACATCAATTAAAATAATTTCAACAATTATTTTCCAGATTTCAATGAATTTAACAATTCAAATATGAGTTCAATTAATAAGAATTCAAAGAGAATGAAACTCGTGAGATTTAAGGAGCATATTGTGTAAAACTCCATACCTCAAAACACGATGAGAAACCAATGATCACATCCTCAAGATCAACACAAAAGATCTATAGAAACTCCTCCAAGAACCTCCAACAAAAATAGCCCCAAGAATACCTCTAATCTAAGGTTGGAACTCACAAATCTCAAGGGCCAAAGTATAATTAAAAAGGTGAGGAATATAAAATATATTTGCTGCCAAAAAAGTTGTGCTAAAAGTAGGTTAAAAGGGTTGCCCACGGCTTTCTTTTATAATGCAAAGAAATGAAGAGTTGGAATCCAAAAGACTCATTTAAATAAGACAACGAAATGAAGAGTTGGAACTTAAAACAACTCCAGGAGTTAAAAACATTTAAAAATATTTTTAAAATTCGTTTTAACTCCGTTTTCGAAACCGTTTGAAATTCTCGCCTTTAAAAATAATAATCAACATATTTGAGCAATGAAAATAATTTTATCAAAAACTTTATTTTCCTCCATTTTCCAAAAATTAATTAAAATAGCCTAAAAATTACGCGGGTTGTTACACTTCCCCACTAATAATGGAATTTCGCCCTCGAAATTCGCCGAATGCCTAACTCTCAAAAATCAGGCTAACAATCTCCAAAAATAAATCACGTCTCCCAAAAATAAATTTCTCACCTCTTATCTCGAAACTTATCACGAATATCACCTAAAATTTTCTAATCTTCAAAAATTACTAACCACGCAATGAACCCAAAACCCAAGCCCCGAGGGTTGCCGTATACCTAAGCCCTGATACCATTTGTAACAACCCGCCCGCCCGGGGAGAGCGAACGGAGCGCTAATGAGATAAAATAAATACAAATCCACAAGTGACAAGGTATAGAGCATCTAAATAAACCCACAATAATATAAATCCACTAAGCTCAATCTATTCAATTACAACAAGTCTCTCGAATTAAAATTACAACTATCTAACTCGAATAAAAATACAAATCTCCAAAGCTTTATACATAAAAATAATACAAATCTTTCCCAAACAATCCTCGCTAAAATCAATCTCCATAGCGCCCCAAAATCCGCGCTAAGCTGCCACTAAAGGAAAATATTGGGAAGTACACAATACGACAAGAAAGATGCTCAACAAATATATGTTAGCGATGAATAAAACGTAACAACACGAGTACGAATATTCAAATCAAAATGCAAATCTCAAAGCATTTATCAATATAATTTCTCAACAACACTTTAACCGGGTCACCAGGCCTCACCACATCCGTATATGCTTTATCAAGCCATAGCCCGAGAAACAGGAATTTTGGCGGGTGCCCAACATCCGTGCCATATTAAAATCTCATGACAACGTGCTCATCAACAATATAATGATACCACATGAATTAAAATAATTTCAACAATTATTTTCCAGATTTCAATGAATTTAACAATTCAAATATGAGTTCAATTAATAAGAATTCAAAGAGAATGACACTCGCGAGATTTAAGGAGCATATTGTGTAAAATCTCATACCTCAAAACACGATGAGAAACCAATGATCACATCCTCAAGATCAACACAAAAGATCTACAGAAACTCCTCCAAGAACCTCCAACAAAAATAGCCCCAAGAACACCTCTAATCTAAGGTTGGAACTCATAAATCTCAAGGGCCAAAGTATAATTAAAAAGGAGAGGAATATAAAATATATTTGCTGCCAAAAAAGTTGTGCCAAAAGTAGGTTAAAAGGGTTGCCCACGACTTTCTTTTATAATGCAAAGAAATGAAGAGTTGGAATCCAAAAGACTCATTTAAATAAGACAAAGAAATGAAGAGTTGGAAGTTAAAACAACTTCAGGAGTTAAAAACCTTTAAAAATCTTTTTAAAATTCGTTTTAACTCCGTTTTCGAAACCGTTTGAAATTCTCGCCTTTAAAAATAATAATCAACATATTTGAGCAATAAAAATAATTTTATCAAAAACTTTATTTTCCTCCATTTTCCAAAATTAATTAAAATAGCCTAAAAATTACGCGGGTTGTTACCCTTCCCCACTAACAATGGAATTTCGCCCTCGAAATTCGCCGAATGCCTAACTCTAAAAAATCAGGCTAACAATCTCCAAAAATAAATCACGTCTCCCAAAAATAAATTTATCACCTCTAATCTCGAAACTTATCACGAATATCACCTAAAATTTTCTAATCTTCAAAAATTGCTAACCACGCAATGAACCCAAAACCCAAGCCCAGAGGGTTGCCGTATACCTAAGCTCTGATACCATTTGTAACAACCCGCCCGCCCGGGGAGAGCGAATGGAGCGCTAATGAGATAAAATAAATACAAATCCACAAGTGACAAGGTATAGAGCATCTAAATAAACCCACAATAATATAAATCCACTAAGCTCAATCTATTCAATTACAACAAGTCTCTCGAATTAAAATTACAACTATCTAACTCGAATAAAAATACAAATCTCCAAAGCTTTATACATAAAAATAATACAAATCTTTCCCAAACAATCCTCGCTAAAATCTATCTCCATAGCGCCCCAAAATCCGCGCTAAGCTGCCACTAAAGGAAAATATTGGGAAGTACACAATACGACAAGAAAGATGCTCAACAAATATATGTTAGCGATGAATAAAACGTAGCAACATGAGTACGAATATTCAAATCAAAATGCAAATCTCAAAGCATTTATCAATATAATTTCTCAACAACACTTTAACCGGGTCACCAGGCCTCACCACATCCGTATATGATTTATCAAGCCATAGCCCGGGAAACAGGAATTTTGGCGGGTGCCCAATATCCGTGCCATATTAAAATCTCATGACAACATTCTCATCAACAATATAATGATACCACATGAATTAAAATAATTTAAACAATTATTTTCCAGATTTCAATGAATTTATCAATTCAAATATGAGTTCAATTAATAAGAATTCGAAGAGAATGACACTCGCGAGATTTAAGGAGCATATTGTGTAAAATTCCATACCTCATAACACGATGAGAAACCAATGATCACATCCTCAAGATCAACACAAAAGATCTACAGAAACTCCTCCAAGAACCTCCAACAAAAATAGCCCCAAGAACACCTCTAATCTAAGGTTGGAACTCACAAATCTCAAGGGCCAAAGTATAATTGAAAAGGAGAGGAATATAAAATATATTTGCTGCCAAAAAAAGTTGTGCGAAAAGTAGGTTAAAAGGGTTTCCCACGACTTTCTTTTATAATGCAAAGAAATGAAGAGTTGGAATCCAAAAGACTCCTTTAAATAAGACAAAGAAATGAAGAGTTGGAAGTTAAAACAACTCCAGGAGTTAAAAACATTTAAAAATCTTTTTAAAATTCGTTTTAACTCCATTTTCAAAATCGTTTGAAATTCTCGCCTTTAAAAATAATAATCAACATATTTGAGCAATAAAAATAATTTTATCAAAAACTTTATTTTCCTCCATTTTCCAAAAATTAATTAAAATAGCCTAAAAATTACGCGGGTTGTTACACTACCCTTTCTAACTAATCTCTTTCACCCATACTCTGAATTCTCATAACTATCACTTATCCGGCGTGATATAGTATAAGTTATATTGTAAGCTATCACCTAAGCTTTAATTGGCATAATCATCAATTATATATATATACCATTCATATTCCAAAACTTTCACTAGTTTAAAATACCATTTTCACTTTTGTATATAAAATCCCATATATATAATTCTCACTTTAATATACGAATCACAGTTTAAATCCAGATAAAATCTCCCGAAAAGAGAATAAAATCTTATTCATCTTACACTTTACACAAGTCTAAATTATATGATTTCACATCTTCATATATGTGCAATATACTATACGTAATAAGTATATTTATACCTATATCACAACCATAAGTATAATTACCATCCCACCGATCTATAACTTGAGGATTAAGTCTCAAAGTGCTATCATCATTCGGGTATACACAACTTAACCCAGGTACCAAGTCTGACTCACTCAAGATCATGGCAAAAATACTAAATGGTGGAGGCGATCATATTCCCTCCTGAAAGTGGAATCATCATCGCACCCATGTGCGGGACGATATGACCTGGGGACTATACTCTCCCTTCTCCTTAAGCCAGGGGATTCACCCACATCATGCAACCTCCCTGGATAGCACTAGAGATATATGTATACATAAATATATCATTCACATACCGATATATTTATAACCAAATCATATATATAATGTAACAACACCCGTATATATAATATATATCATCTCTCAATATTCCATGGCTATAATTGCCAAACTGTCATAGAAATAGCCAAAATCCCGAATGTTCCCATTCGTAATAGTATATAAGTATTCACCCACTTAAAATACTAAATCTATAAGTATTCTCTTAATTAAGATTTCACTTACACCTTAATCATTTTAAAGGATTTTCACACAAAACTCGAATAGTCCAATTCGTAATAGAAAAAAAGTATACAAACAACTTACTTTAATTTCATAAACATTATCTCACCTATGATATGACCGTCACACTATTGACATAACGTATAGTAGCCTAAACCTCTCTCTAGCCCATATCATTAAATTCATCCTACTCGCACCTTAGGATTTACTCAGATATAATTGGCCCGTATTCATTCTAAACTCATAAATAAATATACACTCCCGCCGATTAATTTCCTCGAATGTCGTTCTCCCCAAACATTACTCAAATTAATAACCCCGGATAGACACTCAACTATCCAAATATTTTCTCCTCTTAACCCAAGGTTTTTATACCTCCTCAAGTCATTTAGAAGTCCTAAAACTTTATTTAGGAACTCCTAATAGTTATCTCCAAACAATTCTAGCCTTCATTCGCCCAATATCAGGTTTGATTTCTAACTAACGATTTCGATCCCAGACACCCTTCCGTAGAAAAATCATTACTAATTAAAAAAAATCAGAAAAATACACGGTTGACACCCACGCGTTCATATCGAAAAGATCTAGAAATTTCTTTTTTAACAAACTGGTGAATCGATTCGCATCCTGCCCGAATAGATTCGAAAAATTCGATGAGTTACTATTCGCCTTCTTCTCTAATTTTCTCTTTAATCCAAAACAATCTCAACTCAAATTCCATGATTTCTACCTCAACAAGCAACAAAATAATCATATAGACATAATGATTTAACCAACACATCAATATGTTTGTGGGATTCAACCTATAAATCAAGTAATTTAAACCCCTTTCTTCATTAACCCGCCATTTTTATTTCTTCCCATTTCTCAACAAGATTTAAACCATTAACATGGTTTTAACACTAGAATTCATAAAGAGTTAACAACACATCAATTTGTGAACTCAAAATCAAATTTCCCAAATTTATTTCAAGGGTTCCAACCCAAAAATTATATAGTTTAACAACTATAATATGAGATACACACACTCAATTTAATAAAGCAAGTAAACACTTGCCTCGTGGATAAAATTCGACCACCTCGAGTCGAAGCCCGTGGAGTTTGGGCCGAAATTCCCTTTTTTCTACTCTTTTCCTTCTTCCTTTCTTTCCTTCTTCTTTTCTCTCTTTTCTTTCTTCCCTTTCACTCTATCGTGCCTTATAAGAGATAAAAGGAGTGTATCTGCTTATTAAACCCAAAAATGACTCGTTTGCTCAATTGCGAGTCCCTACTAGTCCAAAAGTCCCCGGAACCCAAATGCTACCCGCGGGTACTCTATTCTGACTATGTCGGCCATTCCGAAACCAACCGTGCACTCGAAATCTCCATATGAGTCACTTAACTAAAATTCACTAATCGAACCCAACACTTCTCAACACGCATTTTCTCCAACGCGCAATATTTCTCGTCACTTTACCCAACTGTGACATGACATAAAAATATTCTGACTCATTTACTTAGTCCCAAAATAGATGTAACACACATCGGTAATAATGTAACACTCATTAATTCCAAAATTACTATTCATAGTAATTCCTCTAATTATCAAATTACACCCACTTATGTAATTTAAATATCTATAAAATTACGGGGTATTACATAAGGTTTTTCTACATGCAACCTATACCAATAAAACCTAAAATCCACTCCTCAATCCTATGTACCCAAAGGGTTATGAATATTATTCAGATCAAAAGATTTAATAAAAATAATCCCATAATTAGTGTTCAGTTTCTCTAATTAAGTTACTAATTGATTTTAATAAAAAACCACAAGATTAAGGGCTTAGGCAACACTTAAAATGCATAATACTAAAGGAAAGGAATAGAGTATTCATGCCTGATATTAGTTAGATAAAACTCTGAGGAGACAGTAGAACTCCACTTGAGAAAACACCAATTGAATCTTCAATTCTTGAGTTAAAACTTGTTAAAAATTGGGGTTAGGGGTTGAAGATGAGAGAAAATATGTTTGGAGAACCTTACTGGAGAAAAGTTTGAGAGAAAAGTGCTTTGAAAGTCCCAACCCCGTAACAGTTTTGGTATATAAAGGGTTTAAGAGTTAAATTCTAATTGGGACTCTAATCCATCCACCGCCCTTGTCGTTCGAACGACATAAGCTATCGTTTGAACGAGATGCTACGTCATTCGAACGACATACGGTGCCGTTTGAACGACCCCAGCATTGAAACCAAATCTTTAAAACACCTCCTTTACTCTTAAAAAAAATATTCTTTAGCTTAACAAAAACGTACCTGCTTGTTAAAATATTTTTAAAAGAGCATTCCAACATTTTGTTACAACTCCGATTTAATTCCGGTTGAAAATTTTACTACTTAAATATAAAAATAAACATGCCTAATTATTAAAGACCATTAAATCCAAAATTTTATTTCTCCAAATATTCTAATTAATTTAAATACTTAATAAAAACACGAGGTGTTACAAGGATCAACTTTGTAAGCATTTTTTGTATCCTCCACTCTCAGCCAATCACAATAGAATACGAATTCTGTGAAGTCTAAGTAATGGAGTTCTAGGATTTGTTGGATTTGTTGGATTATACCATAAGAGGTTAGCACCGTATTTTTTGAATTTTTATCGCTTTTCCTAGCGACACAGGTAGTCAAGAGAAAAATTAAAATTCCACTGTTTTGTGTCAAATGCTTTTCCTCACGTGGATATGAAACGAAATCACAACCGTTGGTGGGGGAATTTCTTCAAATCTTTCCCATGAAAATTAAGACCTTTTTCTAGGCATGCAGAATTGAAGAGACATCATCTCTTTTCAAAAGATGCATTTATTAATGAATTTTTATTACGACATGTTTTTAGGAAACATGAATAAACAACTAAACATATAAGAGGAGAAAATTACTTCTTTTGATAAACATTCCCTAAAATCAGTTATCATGCGATTTATCCTTTGATTTTGGGCAATTTCATTCTCGTACTTCCTACGGGTAAATTTTATATTTTATATCATAATATATAAAATACATCAAATCAAAAAAGAAGAATTCCGTAGATACCCACTCTTTCTAATCTTTGACTTCATCTTACGATTCGAAGAAATAACAAGTTTCTTGGTCGTACTGTAGATTTGTGAGTTCAACCTCTTTAAGGTTTCCAAAAGGAAGTTCATCCTCAACCTTATCAGGTTCCTTGATCACTCATTCTCTAGGAGGAATGAACCTCCTCACCTCTAGTTCTAACATATGTTACTACGAGTATAATGATGATTCCACAGTAAGGTATTCTTCAGTTATTGACCTTCCAATATAATGCGTATTCTTTACATAATCTTTGAAGGTTTTCATGAGGAGCTAAAAAGGATACATCCAGCGATACATAGCGGGAACACAAAAATATAGCCTCATCGCATAGAATCTTTAATGTGCTTTTTGTTTACAACTTTCGCACAAAGTTGGGTAAAACACAAACTAATTGTCATAATTGTCCGACGGAGATCTTGATATTCAGATAAGCAATGCCAAAATAGCTGAGGGATTAATTGCATGATTACATACTAGTTATGAGACTTGCATTGTTTCAATTCATTTGTTTGATATCTTATTACCCTTCATAAAGTACAGAATACCTAGTTGGAGTCTACAAGTTGAACCACGTGTCTAAAAAAATCTTCTTTTCACTAGTAGTCAAACTGAAAGAAACCGAGGGATAGAAATTCTTCTTATTGTGGGATCATTTTTTGAAAATAATTTCCTCTTAGTTTTCATATCTTGGGGATCGCGGGGGGCATGCTCTCCATATCTTGAATGAGATCCACCCAAAAATTCTCCTATCAGATGTTTTGCAACATTGTTCTTTGTGTGAATCACATCAATTACATGCCTTACACTGTGATTTTTTTCAATATGGCAAGTCAAAAAATATGGATCGTCTAGACCATGTTTTCTGTTTACTAGGGTCGTTCAGATCCTCCCTAGATTTATGCTTCAGGTTTACAAACAGAGGTTGTTTGCATATGTACCTATTCTCTGCAGTCATAGCCATCGCTTTCTCCTCAATCTGCTGACCAGAAAACCGAGTAGATTGCATCATATGCTTGTAATCTAGGGAAAAAAGTTAAACTTATCATTCTTAAAAGGCTGACTGGTCAGCTGAAATCTACGATGACTTGTATAACTCATCTTACCACTATGATATAACCAACTGGTTTCAGTTTCCTCCCCACATATGGGACATCCATACTAACCATGAATATTATAACTGGATAAGGTTCCATAAGTAGGAAAGTCGTGGATCACTCACATCAACATTGCTTTATGTGTGAAATCTTCACCTTACGAGATTCAAATGCCAACATGCCTTTATCCCATAACTCTTTAATTTCTTCAATTATTTGGTCTAAAAATATATTAATATCATTATCGGGAGCCTTTGTCTCGAGTATCAATAGAGATAACAACGTGAACTCCTTTCTTATGCACGGTGTCGAAGAGAGACTTGAAGGTGCCATGAGAACTGGATAATAACTTTAATTTGTACTTAAATTATGGAAATGTTTAAACCCATTGGTTGAGACTGAAAAATGGATGTAGAGCTATTACTTTGCAAATTCAGGGCGTCATGCATTTGAAATTACCAATTGAGTGAATCAACCAGATAGCGCATCAGATTCTCACCCACCTTACATCGAGCATTCCATGTCATTGCCTCCGCTATCCACAGTATTGTGAAAAATTATTTTAATCATGGTCCAAGTGGAATATACTTCAAAACATTTTGTGGGACTTGCAAAAACTTGCGATATTTTGCAAACTTGTCTTTTCCATTCTGAGAAAGCACATAAGTAGGATCCTTGCATACAAGACATTATTTTTTCTCTTTGTGCTCGTTGTGGTAGAATATGCAATAATATTTGCATGAACGTGTAGATTTGTAGTTCAAACCGAATCCCGTCATGCTCTTTTTCATGGTAGGATAATTATCTGGTTTAGGAGAATTTTTTTAACCCACTTAAGAATTTTGGTTACATTATTTCTAGACAAACCAAATTGACTATTCAAATTATGCAAACCAATCATTGCATACAACACCGAGTGATCTTCATCTCAATCTTTATACAATGGTATAGCCACATTGGCTTTTAATCATATATATTGCCGAACTCCTGGTAATTCAACATCAAATTATTCATTTACTATGTCATATTGCACATTTTCTGTAGCCATAGGTTGGTGGTTTTTATGGTTGTGGACTCTGTAAGAATAATTAATTAGGTTCGTTATTAAATGATGTGATGGAAAATAATGCACCACTTCCACTCGTTCGAGTTCCACTATGCGGTTGGGTACCGACAATTCTTCTGGAACATAAGGTAATTTTTTTTCGCCATGGTATGTCCATATTATATAGTCTTGACAAATTCCCCACTTTATTAAATGCAAATTAACGTCTTCTAATGACTTATATCTTCCATTCATACAATGGGTGCACATATATAGAATCTTGTCACCTTTAAAATTGTTATAAACGTATTTAACAAGTTCTTGAACATCTTTAACATGATTATTTGTTATTCAATTAGCCTCCCCCATCCACTCTTTATATTGTGGGAAATCCATTTAATAATCTTTAAATTCTAGTCTTATGTTAATAGGTTAAAATAAATGACATGCTTCATACAAGAAGCTAAACATATTAAACAAACTACGAAAATGTCACAACTTAAACTCAAATTAAACAAATTTTACAAGTGATGTTAGTACAACTGAAACAAAAAAAATATTATTACAATTGAAATAAGAAAAGAATATTATTCCAACTAAAACAAAAAAAATTATTGGAGCTTGACCAACAAAAAAAATGGCCTAGTGATAAAAGAATGCGCATAATGCCTAAATTATATCCCTTCCCCTCTATCCACATACATAGGTACATCTTCACAACCATTGTATATTTCATCAACCATCACCTGAGCCTCACCCTTTTGAAAAGGTCGATTATGTAATTTAGTTCCAAAAACTATGAAGATGAGTGTGCACATTCCAAAAATCCTATTATTGGCTAGGTCCTTGAAATATAATTTCTCTCCATAGTCACGGTGGGTGGTTGACGATAATCCAAGACATGTGACAGGTGAAGGCACTGGAAAGAGGAATGCTAAAGGAGGCAGAATTTGGGAGAGAAATTTTGAAGGAGGTGGCATTTGGGAGGGTAATGTTGAAGGAGGTAGCATTTGGGAGGGGAAACTTGTGGAGGGAAGAAAGGGTAAACCTTGATAGCGAAGGTAATAAAAACCTTGAGGAGGCATTGGGGGCCAAAAAACTTGAGTGAAAAGAGACACAAGTTTCCCAATTTCACTCATCAAGGCCCCTAGGTTAGTTTTAATTTCGTGTTCATCCCCATCGGTCTTAGACTGATGTTTCTCTTAGGTCAAGATACAATTCTTGACCGAAAAAATCTCGTCCACTAAAGTGATTTAATTTTGTTTTTGATATATGTGATCTGACACCTCTCGTCCTCCCCATTTTGTCCTTTCTAAAAATAAAAATCTGGGCGAGGGCATCAATTTCGATATCATCATAAGGGCTCGAACTTGACTAACTGCTAACGGCCTATATTGAATCTAGAGTCATAACCAAGAGCAATAAGAATTTTTTATCTTTGTCTCGTCTAGAATGAATGTACAAGTTGGCCCAATTTGGTTGTTTACTGGCATTTGGACCTTCCTTTGGACTACTCGACTATTCATTCTCCAAAACATCATAAGATTTGGAGCCCAGCCTGTGGACATCATTTTTTTCTATGTTACTTTTATTTTTCTCCCTCTTGAACTTTTTCTTGTACTTCGCCTCATTCTCTAAAAAATCATTCCACTCTTCCACTGATATTTCAACATTCGTAGGCACTTTGTCTTTTAGAGACAAAATATCAGAGCTCTATGACCCCTTTGGGAAATGTCTTTGCCGAAGGATCTTCGGTATGTTCTAAACTGTTCAGAAACCCAGGTTATAACCTTATGCTTTGAATTGTCGGGAAATGAAAATAGCTTGCAGATTTAATCATAGATGTCTTATTTGATTACTTGATCAATAAGGTTCAAGTTGTGTACATTCAATGTGTGTGTGTGTGTGTGTGTGTGTGTGTGTATTAAATATACCTACTCGATAGTTCTATTATAGGAGGTTGTGCATAGTGGGCAATCCACCCTTGTGTTAACCAACATGTGTTAAATTGATTCTTTGGGTCATAGTACTATTTCATGAACACTATACATGTGGGAGGATATGTATTGGTTTGGCGACCGGTTAGGTGCAATGTGGTATGCTTACAACCCATGTACATATGTTTATGATCACCTTTGAGGTATGTCTATATGTTGGGGTTCGGTGGCGAGATTCCAACCCAGTGGCTCGGTGTGATGCGTGATGTCTAGGGCCTAATAGTACACAAGGAATGTATCCGCGAGGTCCATGCTCTGGGGATACAGTTATACGTATATATATATATATATATCACAAGGAATGTATCCGCGAGGTCCATGCTCTGGGGATACAGTTATACGTATATATATATATATATATATATATATACACTAGGGTATGCCCGTGCCTGAAGGCACGCTGATAATCGCAAAACGATAAAAAATTTCAAAGGTATTTTTAAAGCAAAAATAATACTTCATGTTAAAATTCCAAAAAAAAATCGATAAAAATAATACTTCATGTTAAAATTCCAAAAAAATGACAACCTTAAATTAAACGAACAAAAGTCCAAAATTTCATTAGATATTATACATGCATTTAACAGTGCTAATATAGCGAGTACCTCATATATACCATACCGGGTACTTTTAGTGTATTCCAGGTCTATTCTTTGTTATTAAATGAGAAAGAAACATGTGTTTAACATTCCTCCTGCTTACAAAAGTGAAAAAGGAAAAGAGGAGCTATAGCAAAGATTATGACCCACATCAAAGAAAGAATATGAGTCACTATAGCTGCTTTCCTGACCCATGTCAAGAAACGTAAGGGAATCAATTAGCGTGCTCTGTTTGATGAAAATAAAAGCATTCTTAGTTCTATATCTCACGTGCTAGAGAATGTAAAATGAATTCAAGATAAAATTTTCAATGATTATATGTATATCCATTGTCAAGAAAATTAGAAAAGGAAATCAAATGTTACAATTAACTAACTTGAAACAACAGAACATGAGATGGCAAGAATCCATTGTTAACAGTTGCAAAACATGGACAAAATGGATCCCTAAAATTATCAAGAGGCATTAAAGATACGCTCTAAAACTAAAGCTAATACGTTTTCGACTTCAATCAAGTGGCATCAAAGATATACTACCAAAAATAGTATACAAAAGACCAACCCCCAAATATTTCAAAATTGAAAAAAAGAAAAAAAAAACTGTATTACTAATTCGAAAACCAATTGAAAAAAAGAAAAAAAAAACCTGTATTACTAATCTAAAAACCAATACACTCCCTTTTGGGCAGCAGCAAAGAAAACTTCATCATTTTGACTTATAACTTGGAAAAGCCCAACACATCAATGATATACACATACTTATATTCACTATTTTCATTGCAAAGTTGTTCTCTATTTGGCTTGATACATATAAAGATCAAACAACAAAAATATACACCCTCAGGTTTAATGGTTGCACATGTAGGCGCAGACTATAGGGAGTACTCTATTCCTGCCCTCAGTGGTAGTTCTAACCAATGGACTGCCCAAATTATTGATGCCCAATGGAACCACGATGGTGTTGCAGCCCCCATTACAGCACCTCCTGGTGTTGGGTGGATTCCCAGGTCCCGAAATAATTGCAATTGACGGTGGATGGGACGCGGCGAATGTACCTCTAGCAGCGGCTCCAATTGATGTTATTCCTCCCACTATCAGTAGTGCTGCTACCGGTAGGATTGGATTTTTTCGATAGGATCGGATTGGTTTCCACCCAAACACTTGTGCCCTGCCATTTGAATTGGGGTTATACAGAATACACAAACCTAAGTTTTAAAGTAACTCATCTCAAAAGATGTTATAGTAACTCATCTCATGGCACAAAAGTTGATACATTTGAATCTGTTATTATCACTTGCTCATAATGATAGCAATATGCCACGAACCATCTTTGCGAAGTATCTTCAAATAACAGAATGTGATCTATGAACATAGATAGCCTAGTTTACTTTGTGATGTACTAATGGGCTTGACTATATGGTTCCATTCTCCGAATTAGCACAAATAAACATCACTGCACAAATAAAAATCATTATTAGCACAAATAAACATCATACCAATTAGCGAGGCTTTAATACTTGTGCTACAATAAAAGAAAATTATATTTCTTAAACAAAAAAAACAAATTGATGACGGACAAACAACCAAAATAGAGAATAACACAATAAAAGATAAAATAGATATTCCTGGAATGAAAAATTCTTGGAATGAAAATTGAAAATTTCCTGGAATGAAAATCAGATTACCTCAATTTTAATTGTCCAAGCTATTAACTAATGTTCAAAGTTGTACTGGCGCGGTTTTAACCTGAAATTGTTATTTAACTATCTCAATCGTTAACGAAAAATAAAAGATAAAGAAAAAAATCACCCTTCCAGAAGAAATAGATAAATAATAGATGGAAGATGTAGCCGACAATGATTGCGATGGGGACGTTCCAGAACTGGCAGTGATTGCGATGGGGACCTTTAGAACGTTTGGAATGCTTTGATTTCTTTGATCCGTCAATCGAACGCTTGGGGTTTTATTTTGTGTCACTGTACCTGTTCAATTTTGTCTCGCGGGGGTTTGATAATGAGGCAGAAGCAAGGCCTTCAGCGTTTATATCCTTCGAATTTTTAGTTAGAAGTGGGGCCTTCAGCGTTTATATCTTCGTTTGGTGCTGTTCTTGATTCTGATTTAAAAATATAGGACTTTGGTGCTATTCTAGATTCTGATTTAAACATCACTCCCAGGTTACTCCAACTCACTTGGCCATGTTATTTGCGATTATAAAAACTCCGACAAAGAAATCTTTTGTTTTGGTGGACTCTGCCCTCTGTTTAATTCATTTCCTTCTGTGGAAGCTCCAATACTTTCTGACTAATCTGAATCGAACAGATATAGTACATAACTGACATCAAACCAACTGTAAACCAAAAATAAAAAATAATCTCAATTAGAAATGAACTTAGTTATTATTGGAAATGAACTTCCAAATAGTCAAATAGATAGGCATAGATGGTAGGGGAAAAAAGAAATCCGACAATATTAAAACAACAATCTTACCATGACATGAGTTGTAAATTTATATATGGTGTCTTCTATGCAGAGCCAGTGTTTGTTATCCCTTCACGAACTCCTAACATTTTAGTTCTCTTACTTCTCTCCAACACGTCCACCAGCCAGTCCACACTTTGTTTAATATCAAGTCCGACATATGCCGAAATAGCTTTGAATGTGTAAGCCCTTTCGTCTTAAATTTTTGAGATCCAGATGTCGAGCAAGGTGTGCTACTGACACGAATTCAATAAGATCCTGCTCATTTGCTAATATCAAAAGAGGTGTTGCTTACAGATCCTCGTACCGAAAAACTTTTTTAAGTCTAAATGTTCAATCTTCAAAACACGATGAGCTTCAATACGACCAATATTGAGTCCCACAGTTGTAACAATTCAATCAGGAGGTAGGCGTTCTAAGCTTCCAAAGTCCATAAAATAATGTAAATATCACTGTCTTGCTTTACCTCCCTCGTTATTTATTTTTTGCGATCTTCAAATGGAAAAGAGGGTCTTGTTAACTTAATCTTTCCAATTCCACCGTATCACAATCCTGTAATGAGAAGCGTCAACTGAAAAAATTGGGTCGTAAGTAGTTATGAATAATGAAAGACAGAAAATACCACCCCGAGTTGAGAGATTTAGGGTCTTTTAATCAATTTTTATAAGGCTATAGATTAAACTTCTACCTGTACAAAAAAAATAAAACACTAACAATTAGGACTTGGTTAACTAATAGCATGCATATAAATTAAGATGAAAAAATAAAATTCAAAAAAGTATTATAATCCAACCAAGAACTTACCATGCACACTTTTGTTCACCTACCAAATCTAATGCATTAACGTATCATAACAGAGCACTAAGCAGTGCTGATTTCATTTTAACGCATCAAATAATAACACAAAACATGTACACCATGTCGACAACTATTAGGAAAAAAACGTTTTTGCCGAAATGGTCGGTTGGTTACAATTGAGAGGCTTGGAGAAAAATATATACCATTGAGGCATACTCTTGTAAATATATATGAGATTCCATCAACATACATCATTTTTGCTTGTTGAAATTTCACACCACCAAATCTACCCTTGTCCCACCCCTCCAAAATCAACCAAAGTTGAAAAAAAGGTAGTGCATTATCGAGGAAATACTTACATCACCTTAACACTGGCCATACTATCATTTCGTTAATTTGATTCCCCCAGCATCTGTCTAAATAATACAACAGGAGTTTTCCTCTTAGTGCACTATATCCAGCCTATGAAAGATGTCCCAAATAGCATCACTAAGTTCAACCTCATAACTACCATGATTGCTCAAATAATAATCTTCGGCTGCAACTGCTTTTTCCTTTATGGGAGCTGAACCGCTGGATCTATTTCATTTAGGATTTTTCCTCTTGTTGCAAATATGTTCAATTGAAATAAACATTTGTTTTTTAATACATAATTACCTCATATAGATAATATAACTGCTAGTATAATTTTTATCATGATGAAAGTTCAAAATTCATGAGAAAGATCAAAGAAAAAAAATGAATGAGCATAAACTTAATTAATTTTAAAACATATGTTTATTACTAATATGACATGAAAAAAAGAAATAATGAACCACTGTCAACCTGTTTAAAAAAAGGAACCATTGTTGAACTATACCCAAAAAGAATGTTGCAGTAAAAGCCAATTGAAGATAGAGAATTGGTTCTTGAGTATAAGAAACTCTCACTAAGCATTGTCCCCATCATGTGAGATGCTATCAAGATTGAACCAAAGAACGAAATATATTGAAGTCGGCACAAAGCTTGAGCCTGCTTACAAAGAACAATTCGAGTATCATTAGTTATATGAAATAGACTAAAAATTTTAAATTATGAGTTGAGATGGACTAAAAATTTAAAACTTTAAAAATTAAAAGAACCAAGCCAGATCACAGAGGCTGGAGTAAACCTCCATTGTAGTGAGTAGACCTCTGTCCCAATTATCACAAATTCATGATAAACAACATAAAAAATTCTAGTAAAACACCGTATAATGTACACTGGTATACATTCAGCTAAAAAACCATAAAAATTCAGTTAAAAAACCAAAGCAATTAGTGATCTGTCTTTGGGCGCCCATCTTGCAAAAATAGAAAAAAGTAACTACTATGATCTGATATGATTTTCCCTTAATAGGGAAGAAAGCCACTACTATGATCAAAATAGCAAAACCAACAAAAAAATCTACAAAACAAATTAAATCAATATGAAAAGGTCTTTGAATGTCAAATCACAAAAAATAATTAACTCCTAATTATTATTAAAGAAAAATGAAAAAAAGATAAAAAAAAATAAAATTACCTCAACAATGAGATTTGTTTCCGAGAATATTAACACCTTTCTTGAAAAAGAAAGTGTATAACCAACAATAGTAAGTCGCATCCATATTTTTTTTTATCACAGCTCAATTATAAGTCATTTGAATGAACCTGCAAAAATGAATCAGACTTGAAACCTTCATTCAAATAAAAAAAAACACAAAAAGATTAAAATTTTCAGATCTTTTGTAAAAACCCACCTGAAACCCTCATTCAAATAAAACTAAAGATAGAAAAATATACCACTGGGGAGTCAAAATGGAAGAGGGAGACAAAAAAGGCATAAACTGTAATAAAAAAATAAGGGTTTTGGGTTGCTATTGTCAAACGCACAGTACAAACATGCAAATGAAAATACCTAAAATAAAAAATGTAAAAAATAACCCCTAACCTAAGAATAACCATTATAAAATGTGTACTTGAATTAGTAAGTTTTTTGAAGTCTTTCAATGGTGAAGAATGGGTCGATTTGTGAAGATCTAGCTTTAGAAAATCTCCAAAAAGAGAGGGAAAACAAAACAGAGTAAGATTAGATTTAGATATGGAAACAAAAGGAAAAGAAAAATATCTGAAATAAAAATAATACAACAAAATCGTACCGTGTGAGTGAAACCATGAAGGATTGTGAGGGTGAGAGAAAAGAGGGGCGGAGAGAGATAGAGGGAGACGAATGAGTGAGAAGAGCGAGGCCATAATGAGTTAGGGTTTAGCGTAAAGAGAATAGTGTGGGTCGTTTAATGGCTTTGTGGTTGGTGTGCTTTAGATGAGAGAGAGTGAGTATGAATGGTTTGATGTTGTTGTTTCAGAAATGTACAGAGGGTGTAGGAGAAGCTCAGCCATTAGATTAAGCATGGGTGGCACAATTCTCACCCTAAGTGTGAGAATGGGTGCAAAAACCATTATACCCTTGTGTTTGAATTTTGAAGAATAAGGGAAAATAAATTAGAGTGTGTGAAAAGAGGGGGAAATCAATATGTTCAAGGGCAAAAGAGGTAGTGCAGGAAAAATTCTAAGAGATGACATCATAGTTCAATCTTATGACATACATAAGTTTTCTACTTTATTATATATATATATATATATATATATGTGTGTGTGTGTGTGTGTGTGTGTGTGTGTGTGTGTGTGTGTGTGTGTGTGTATGTGTGTGTGTTTATGTGATATAGTGTGTATCTATCTATAGCACGAGGGCATATATTTTATATTTATTGTGAGAATAATTATTTATAGCACGTGTGTCACTACGATATTATTTATAAACATATACCTAGTGAAGGTAGTAATACATAGCTAATGGAGAGTTTTAGCGGGGTTTAGGCTTCGATAGTATTTTCATGTCCTAGTTAGACCAGGTACTTTAATTAGGATAATAAAACGAATGTGTTAGGTGTGCACTGTAGTTGAGAGGTGAAGTCTTATCTCATGTGATTGCGATCGGTTAATTATGAAAGTAATACACTACAAGTTTTAATCGTTTTAAAATAATTAATTACCTGCAAGATTTTTTTTACTTTTTGGGCTTTGACCCACAGACAATTATTTTTCCTTGTTTTTCTTTTAAAATCCATGTGTACTGTAGCAGCAGTCGAGATCATAGGGATATATCCAATATTGTCATTGCAATAGCCGTGGACGCTACATAACTTGACTTATCCGCCTCATCCATTCAATATAGATATGATTTTATTTCATTCCAGTTTTTAATTAGGTGTGTTACTCGTAGATGGATAGGATTTTACATTACCATTAGGATATTTTATTTCAATACTCAATTTTTATTCAGCTTAATTTAGTGGATGCTATTATTTGGTGATCGAGGGTTTATTTAGTTCAATTTTATTATTTATCTTTTCATGAGGATTATTGTCTTCATTTTGTTGCATGGTTTTATTTATATTATTTATATTGATTATTGCAACAGTGATGCTGAGAATGAGACCATACTGAGATTCCTATCTTATTTTAGTGGAGGATTGGCCATCCAGTATAAGAATAGGTGGGTTGTCACACTAGCTACCCGTTAAATATAGAACACACATCCACGACATATGCTCTAGCGTATTATTCACCATATCTTTCTTCCCATCGGTCTTTGAATTACATGTCTGTAACAACCCTCACGTTTGATAACATATTTTATATTTATTTACTAGGTGTGGTAATTAATTATAAAATGATGGATGTGAGTAAGTATTAATTTAATATGGAAAAGGTTAATATTTACTGAAATGTTGTATGATTACCTGATGAGTAGGTAAAAATATCCATGTGGTGACTTATTGTGTCACTTGGATTTAAAATGACATTTTGGTGTAATATGAAACCGGAAGTAAAATGAGTTATAAAATTTCCAAATGATAATTTGGAGGGTCTGGGTAGTCCCGGTAGGTGCGAGACAGTCAAAATAAGTGCCATATTTCATTTTGGCATTTTGAGCACTTTTGACTGGTTATGGCTTAAATGTGTAGTTGCGATTTATTTTATCGCGTATTAGTCACTTAAATGGGATTTTTAGACTTAAGCCCCGTTTTATTTTCCCTACCCCTATTCCCATTCCTCCGTTTTACACAATTGAGAGAGAGAGAAAGGAAGAGAGCTTTGGAGAAAAAGAGATTTGGAGATTCAAGCTTGGATCATTGCTATCACCAAATAAAATCTGCATTTGCATGATCAAGGCAAGTAACTCACTTGCTACAATATGATTTAAGTGGATTAATTAGCATGATTAGTTGTGGATTGTTATGATTTAGTTTAGTTAGGGTTTTGTTAAATCATTTGGGTATTAACCCGTAGAAATTGATTTGGATGATAAATGTTGTTGATGATGGTAGTTATATACGTTTATGATGTATAAGTTGAAGAAATTGAGGTTGGGTTGGGTGGATTTGTGTAGGAAGGAAATTTGGAGTTAAAAAACTCCATAGCCAAAATTTGGCAAAATTTGCAGAATCGAATCGATTCGCCCTGGGACAGTTTCCAGGTCTGGGTGATCCGAATCGATTCGGGTAGCCCGAATCGATTCGACAGTTATGCAGATCCCCATTTTTCCTGGTTGAATCGATTCGGCTAGGCCGAATCGATTCGGAGACCCTGCATTTTTCTTTTATTTTCTTTTCAAATTTTGATCTTTTTCCTCAGGATTAGGATCTAGGAACCTTCTTGCATGAAGTAAACCTAGAGTCTAAGAGTATTAGTTTAGTTGGTCGCCACCCTAGATTAGAATTGGGTCATCTGGGGTTTATTTTCCGGGGTGTTTCAAGAAATGCTAAGGCATTCCTTCCTTTATAAATTTTTTTTAGAAGTTAGGAAGTTAAATGCCCTAACTTGGAGACTTAGGGAATTATTAAAGTTATATGAACTTTGGGGACTTGTAGGATCATAATGATCATTTGGAGATTTAGTTGGGACTTGAAATTGAGGAATATTAATGATAATATTCGATGGGAATTAGGTTCGCATAAAATGAACCCAAATTGTTTAAAGATGATAGTTTCAACTAAAATGAACCCAAACTATGTTAATGATGATTGGTTCAAATAAAATGAACCCAGTTGTTTAATGATGATAGGTTCGAATAAAAAGAACTAGACACATGGATATTGGTAATGAAATTTTGGTAATGGTAAATTGAAATGAAAATGTGATATAATATTGTAAATGTTAATTTACTTAATCACACCTCTCTAAATGACATCATAAGGGAAGTCCGCGCTCTTGGTGATGCCCCCTGGCTAGTGAATGCAGGGTGGATATAGTACTAGGCCATATGCGGGGTTTTATATATTTTTCGGCGCTGGTTAGGGGATTCCAGGTGTGGTCCTGACTTTCCCGCGGGCATATGGCTGCTTCCCGACGTTGCGTTATGATCCCAGGTTGTCTTGTATAGATAGGCCCTGGAAGATGATGGTCATTTAGGGGCGCGCCCAGTGGGGAAACTCGGATGGGCGGTCGTAGAATCGTTATGTGTATGAGAATATAACTTTTCTGCATCAAGTGGGACTTGATGGGTATATGCCATAAAGAGCATGGATACGTCCCATAAAGAACACGGGAAATGAGATTAATGAGTTATGTGCCATTAAGAGCACTTGATATTTATGATATTCCTATTAAGGAATGGAAAGATGTAATGGTAAGAAAATTAACTATGAAAGTTAATAAATGGTTTTATTCCTATTAAGGAATATAAAAGATAATGGTAACTGGATAAATGAGGAAAGGTTTTCAATTTAAGTTATTTACTTTTCTTTCTTTTATGTAAATGACGTTTCATTTCATTATTAGTTAAATTGTAATGTAGATAACATATCATTGTCATATTATCATCCTTTTCATTCATGCATAACTGTTCATTTCTATCATGCTTTTTATTTCTTCTGGTGATCATATAGAACCCTTCCCTGACCGGTTTACTTTCCTTGTTGTGTATATGATTGTATCCGCTCAGGTGCTCCACCGCAAGGACGCCCGTTTTGATGTTCCTATTCTTTTGCTTTTGACGAGCTGTAAGATTTTGCGGGTCATTACAGGACCTTGAATTAGACGCTTTCTTCTTGTTATTCTAGATATGATCGGTCTTTTCCTTCGGGCATGTGGCCCAAACATTTGTATTTGATTAATGAATGTATTACATAAGATATTAAATTGTTGTATGGTGTTGTATGTTGCTGTGGATCGACAGCCTATTCGGTCCATTTGTATACATCCGTTTTAATTGAATGATATCTACATTTTGTGGAATTCCACTTGCTTATCAGATTTGGGTAGTTTAAATTAAATTTTGGTAACTGCATTTTTAAAATTTTACACTTTTGGCAACCTGTTTTCTGATTTATTGGGTGGTTTTCCCGTATACTCAGTTTATTTTTGTGATGCTGAGAATGATATCCATCCATGATCCCTGTTACGTTTGAGTATCGGGTTGGCCACCCCTTATGTCGGATCGTGGGTTGTCACAGATGGTATCAGAGCCTCAGGTTCTAGAGTCTTTAGGATCTATGTGGATTCATCACGTTCTACCGTAGCTTTCTTTGATATAGAGCCTAAGGTTAGGACTGTGTAGTTGTCAATGTTTGCGATCTTCTGTGAGGTAGATAGTTGTAAATAGTATTTTAACTCTATTGTTTCTTCATCTCGAACGCCACCTAGATAGGTTGCCCGGCGAGACGAAATAGGGTTATAGAAGAGGAGGTAGATTCACCACTGCCGCCACAAGGGACCGTTAATGCTGTGGATGTAGCAAACATTGTAGCTCAAGCGGTTAGCGCCACCATGACCGCAGTAGTTCAATAATTTCCAGGGACTCATGATGTTCAAGATCCTAAGGGAGTCCTTCCTAAAGGGCAATTCCCCCAGAATTCGAGGGAGGCACGGATGTTATCAAAGCCAATAAATGGAATGATGACAGACAACACCACCTTTGAATGATAGAATGTAGTAAGGAGAGGATACAAGTCCTTTCCACTTTTAAGTTAGTCGGATCTGCGTTATACTGGTGGGAAACAATAATCACACCAGAGCAGAGAGACACAATGACGATCACTGAGTTTTGGACTTTGTTCGATCGTGAGTACGTTCCTCCCGTAATTCATAGGGAGATGAGAAAGAAGCTCCAGAATGTTGTGCAAGGAGAGAGATCTGTGGCGGAATATGTAGAGGAGTTTATACAGTTGGCGTATCTTGTCCTGGATGAAGTGGCTCCGAAAGATAGGAAGATCTCAAAGTTATGCAAGGTTTAAACTGGAGAATCCGGCAACAATTGCTGGGTAATCCAGCCTTACAAACTTTTGGTGAGGTTATGAATGCAGCCTCACCCCATTGCCATGAGCATCTATTATATATACTGGGTAGCAAGAAAGCTACTGTCGTGGGGCAAGCAGGAAAGCTTGGAGAGCATGGGATTGGAGGAGGAGCATTTACCTCATCCCAACCTTCTGGTTATGAGCAGAAAGAGAGGGACCCTCGACAAGGGGTTTCGTCTCAGATACTACACTACGCTTTGGAAGGCTTATTGCTGGTGGCAATAACATTACGCATGGTAAGGGTGCTTCACAACATGTGGTCGGGGTGGTCATGGAGGTAAAGACCATTTGGGCCAAGGCATTTCCCAGTTGAGAAAAAATGAGGGTCAGTTTCCTACGGCTCCGCAGCAGCCATACATTTAGTTTCCACCTCAGGTACCTGATCCGGTTGTTCCCATGCAGCAGGGACAGCTACTATATGGGAGAGTTTATTAAATTCGGGAGGTTATACTTCCTCCATCTTTGTTAGCATCGCCCACTATTAAGGGTAAGTTTTATTTCGGAGGTGCTTGAGTTATGTATTATTCGAGGCGGGTGTTACGCGATCAGTTTTTTTATGAGCTTTTCTCAGACTACAGATTTGATGAGATCTGCAGAGAGTATTTTTACTAGTGTTGAGTTTTCTACGAGTGATGGTTCGCTCAATTCCTTGTTTGTTTACACATAGGGATTTATTGTGGTATTTTGTGCTTTGAGGCCGATTTACTCGTCCTTGACATGGTCGGGTATGATGTGATTGGTATGCCTTATCTCCACAACCGACATAGTTGAGTAGTAGCGTATAGGAGGGGTTCCTTGTTTGGATTCTGCTTTTGCGGGACGCTCCACGCGTGAACCTCGACGACGTTGGAAGTGGAGAGATGTTGTTCTTGATTCTTTTAGTTAATTTTATCCTATTTTGTTTTATTTTACTGGTGGAAAAGTTTAGCCGAGAATCACGTAGAAGAGTGATTAATGGCCATTAAAGTGCGAAATAGAAGCACTGTATACCGTTCTCTCCTCCGAACAATGCGAGGGAGACTGGGATGCTAAGATGAATTTAGACTTCGGGTTATGCCTTGATAAGAAGGCTATTTGAAGATATATATATATATATATATTGTGGGGTATATAATTCCAAGGCTTTATGAAAAGTAAATGTTTGATTTATTAACTCTCCAGTTATTTAAATGGTAATGTGTATAAGTCGAATCTCTTCGGTCCTGAACATGTGTCTTAGACATGTATATCTTGATGACCGAAAACGCAAGGTAGTAGTGTAACGGGAGGGTTCCTTGTTTGGATTTCGCTTCGGCGAGACGTCCCATGCACGAAACCGAGCAAATGTCGGGAGTTGGGAAAGGGTCTTGGGCACTAGGGATATACCTAGTACTATGCGTGTACGACTTAGATAGGATATAGGTAGGTAGACCTTAGTATTGTTTGGACATAAGGCCTTTAGATATGTGACGTTAGTTTAGGAAGGTTGTCGGGAGTTGACCACGAACAGATTGTGTGTTAACTCTAAGAGGGATTGATTCCCTAGTAACGAAAAGTGGGAGATTCGAGAGGTTTGGTAGATAAGGCCGAAGGAGATGAAGCCTCTCGTAGTTAGAAGGTCACGTTGGAAACTCAGCCTTCGGGATGGAAGGGTAAATTGATTTTCACTCCCGAGCCCATGTTTTAAGCTCGAAGGTGGATTCAATGACAAGTCTCTGCCATGCTGGGGAGTAATAATACTGGAGTGTCGACTTATTGTTGATGCGCCTCATAAGTTTAAACTTGTGAAAAGTATTATCCCCTGTTTGAATTGAATTTCATCGTGGGGGTGATCGTCGTGTAAAGAAGGGGGGTGTTACTTCCTGGGCAGAAATTCAATCCTTCGTTTGATCAATAATTTTTGTTGCAAGATGTCGTAGGAGAGACAAGGATGGTTAAGACCACATATACAAGCTGCTGATTTAGGGAACAGAACCCTGCTCTATTGACTTTGAGGGTGGGGTGCGTTTCCGTAAGAGAATTTTGTCCCGAATGAGAGGGACTTAAGATAGGCAGATATGGTGAAATCTCGCGGTTCTAAGGTTGGGTTACATGCGAGTAACGACTTATGTGTCAAATTATGCGCCGCCAGTAGTATTGGCCGGGCATGGAATGGTTGTTGGACTGTATGGGGTGCCATTGATTATTAGTTTCCAACTGAGACAAGATTTTTCACTTCTCACTCGTGGCACGTTTCCAAGAAGACATGGGGATTAAATTTTATTTAGGCACTTCTTATTATTCTCCAAAGATGGCTAGTCCAAAAAGGTAAACCATATATTGGAGGATATGATCCTTCTGTGTGCGCTTGACTTTAATAGTAGTCGGGAACAGTGTCTCCCACTAGCTGAATTTGCTTATTATAATTTGCATCGATTCACTATTGGGATGGCGCTTTATAAATCCTTGTATGTTAGGCCGTGTGGATCTCCCGCTTGTTGGTTAGAGGTGCGAGATGATAAGTCTCTCGGGCCTGGAATAATCCGAGGAACTTCTTCGAAAATTGAGCTCATTCGGAATCGTATTTGTATAACCCACATCAACAAGAGAGCTAAGGCGATACGGGGATATGGCATGTGGAGTTGAGGTCGGTGGACCAAGTGTTGGTGCGATTATCGCCCATGAGGGGCATTAAGCGTTTTTGGGTAGAAGGAAAACTTGCACCACGTTATGATGGACCTTTCCCAAATGTTAAGGTGGGTCCTTTCTCTACTAAAATATTTGCAGCAAGTTCATGACGTGATCCATATCTCCTTTCTAAAGTAGTACAAGAGATGTGATGGTGCCTTTAGGCACATTTCTTTCGAAGATTTTGGGATGCAACTTGTCGTTCCTTATGAGGAGTAGTCGGCTGCTATTTTAGAGCGTGGAGACCGGCGATTGAGATCATAGGTAGTACCTTTAGTTATGTTGCAAGGTAGTCAGAACAGTGTCAAGAAATCGACATGGGATCGCGAGGATGACTTACGGGAAAAGTATCCGCATTTCTTCTTGCGAGGTATACCTGAATTTTGGGGGCAAAATTCCCTCTTAAGGGGGGGAGTATGTAACAACCCTCACATTTGACAACATATTTTATATTTATTTACTAGGTGTGGTAATTAATTATAAAATGATGGATGTGAGTAAGTATTAATTTAATATGGAAAAGGTTAATATTTACTGAAATGTTGTATGATTACCTGATGAGTAGGTAAAAATATCCATGTGGTGACTTATTGTGTCATTTGGATTTAAAATGACATTTTGGTGTAATATGAAACCGAAAGTAAAATGAGTTATAAAATTTCCAAATGATAATTTGGAGGGTGTGGTTAGTCCCGGTAGGTGCGAGACAGTCAAAATAAGTGCCATATTTCATTTTGGCATTTTGGGCACTTTTGACTGGTTATGACTTAAATGTGTAGTTACGATTTATTTTATCGCGTATTAGTCACTTAAGTGGGATTTTTAGACTTAAGCCCCGTTTTATTTTCCCTACCCCTATTCCCATTCCTCCATTTTACATAATTCAGAGAGAGAGAAAGGAAGAGAGCTTTGGAGAAAAAGAGATTTGGAGATTCAAGCTTGGATCATTGCTTTCACCAAATAAAATCTGCATTTGTATGATCAAGGCAAGTAACTCACTTGCTACAATATCATTTAAGTGGATTAATTAGCATGATTAGTTGTGGATTGTTATAATTTAGTTTAGTTAGGGTTTTGTTAAATTATTTGGGTATTAACCCTTAGAAATTGATTTGGATGATAAATGTTGTTGATGATGGTAGTTATATACGTTTATGATGTATAAGTTGAAGAAATTGAGGTTGGGTTGGGTGGATTTGTGTAGGAAGGAAATTTGGAGTTAAAAAACTCCATAGCCAAAATTTGGCAAATTTGCATAATCGAATCGATTCGGCCAGGCTGAATCGATTCGCCCTGGGACAGTTTCCAAGTCTGGGTGATCCGAATCGATTCGGGTAGCCCGAATCGATTCGGCAGTCATGCAGAATCCCCATTTTTCCTGGCTGAATCGATTCGGCTAGGCCGAATCGATTCGGAGACCCTGCATTTTTCTTTTATTTTCTTTTCAAATTTTTATCTTTTTCCTCAGGATTAGGATATAGGAACCTTCTTGCATGAAGTAAACCTAGAGTCTAAGAGTATTAGTTGAGTTGGTCGCCACCCTAGATTAGAATTGGGTCATCTGGGGTTTATTTTCCGGGGTGTTTCAAAAAATGCTAAGGCATTCCTTCCTTTATAAATTTTTTTTAGAAGTTAGGAAGTTAAATGCCCTAACTTGGAGACTTAGGGAATTATTAAAGTTATATGAACTTTGGGGACTTGTAGGATCATAATGATCATTTGGAGATTTAGTTGGGACTTGAAATTGAGGAATATTAATGATAATATTCGATGGGAATTAGGTTCGCATAAAATGAACCCAAATTGTTTAAAGATGATAGTTTCAACTAAAATGAACCCAAACTATGTTAATGATGATTGGTTCAAATAAAATGAACCCAGTTGTTTAATGATGATAGGTTCGAATAAAAAGAACCAGACACATGGATATTGATAATAAAATTTTGGTAATGGTAAATTGAAATGAAAATGTCATATAATATGGTAAATGTTAATTTACTTAATCACACCTCTCTAAATGACATCATAAGGGAAGTTCGGGCTCTTGGTGATGCCCCCTGGCTAGTGAATGCAGGGTGGATATAGTCCTAGGCCATATGCGGAGTTTTTATATATTTTTCTGCGCTGGTTAGGGGATTCCAGGTGTGGTCCTGACTTTCCTGCGGGCATATGGCCGCTTCCCGACATTGCGTTATGATCCCAGGTTGTCTTGTATAGATAGGCCCTGGAAGATGATGGTCATTTAGGGGCGCGCCCAGTGGGGAAACTTGGAGGGGCGGTCTTAGAATCGTTATATGTATGAGAATATAACTTTTCTGCATCAAGTGGTACTTGATGGGTATATGCCATAAAGAGCATGTATACGTGCCATAAAGAGCACGGGAAATGAGATTAATGAGTTATGTGCCATAAAGAGCACTTGATATTTATGATATTCCTATTAAGGAATGGAAAGATGTAATGGTAAGAAAATTAACTATGAAAGTTAATAAATGGTTTTATTCCTATTAAGGAATATAAAAGATAATGGTAACTGGATAAATGAGGAAAGGTTTTCAATTTAAGTTATTTACTTTTCTTTGTTTTATGTAAATGACATTTCATTTCATTATTAGTTAAATTCTAATGTAGATAACATATCATTGTCATATTATCATCCTTTTCATTCAAGCATAACTGTTCATTTCTATCACGCTTTTTATTTATTCTGGTGATCATATAGAACCCGGCCCTGACCGGTTTACTTTCCTTGTTGTGTATATGATTGTATCCGCTCAGGTGCCTCACCGCAAGGACGCCCGTTTTGATGTTCCTATTCTTTTGCTTTTGACGAGCAATAAGATTTTGCAGGTTATTACAGGACCTTGAATTAGACGCTTTCTTCTTGTTATTCTAGATATGATCGGTCTTTTCCTTCGGGCGTGTGGCCCAAACATTTGTATTTGATTAATGAATGTATTACATAAGATATTAAATTTTTGTAAGGTGTTGTATGTTGTTGTGGATCGACAGCCTATTCGGTTCATTTGTATACATCCGTTTTAATTGTATGATATTTACATTTTGTGGAATTCCACTTGCTTATCAGATTTGGGTAGTTTAAATTAAATTTTCGTAACTGCATTTTTAAAATTTTACACTTTTGGCAACCCATTTTTGATTTATTGGGTGGTTTTCCCGTATACTCAGTTTATTTTTGCGATGCTGAGAATGATATCCATCCATGATCCCTGTTACGTTTGAGTATCGGGATGGCCACCCCTAATCTCGGATCATGGGTTGTCACAATGTCATGCTCGAATGCAATTTCATCAACAATGCCTTCTAAAATATCCATAAGAAGTTAGACATAAAAATATTGTCCTGATAAGAAATAATGTTGATCGATCCTCTGAGCAATCTCACTATCTATGCAATAGAGAGTTGGGCTTATTTACCTGTCGTGTAGTGGACCCGAACAGGTGAGATATGAGATAACTTAGTCAAAAAGTCCACAATAACCCAGATGGAATTAGAACCGCTCTTTGATGTCAGCAACCTTGTCAAGAAATCCATTGATATACTCTCCCACTTCCATACCGAAATCTCCAATTCCCATAAAACCTCGGTTGGTCTCTGATGATCAACCTTCACCATTTGGCAAGTGGTTCACCTAAAGACAAACTTTGCGATGTCTTGTTTCATACTATCCCATGTTGCATCCACATATCTTGGTACATCTTGTCCCCTCCTAGATGAACTGAGAATTGTGACTCGTGCAACTCTTCCATGACTGCGCGTCATAGGTCCTCATCATTCGGTATAACCAATATCATACTAAAGAATAAGTCACCCTCAATACTGACTGAGTAAAACCCCACTCCATCTCCAAACAAATGTCGCACCTTCTCCTGAAAAGATGGATTTTCTGCATGTGCCTTCACAACCCTCAAAATGATCTCAGGTGTGATGGTCATCATTTCCATATAAGCCCTGATGACCTCCTCCTCTTAACAAAGCAAATCCCACTTTGCCTTCTAAAATGTTACCAATTTCCCCATAGTCTTACGGCTCAATGCATCTTCCACCATGTTAGCCTTCCTCGAATGGTACTGAATGTCAAACTGATAGTCTTTCACAAATTCAAGCAACTTCCAGTGCCTCATATTCATCTCCTTTTTCATGAAAAGATACTATAGTGACTTGTGGTTCGTGAACAAATGGAACTACTAATCCAATAAATAATGTCTCCAAATACTTAAGGAAAAAACAACTGTTGCTAACCCCAAGTCATACGCGAGATGAAAAAGTTGTAGAACACTCCTCCTATTATAAAATTGCCCCAAGTCCCTATAAGGGACATATTTTTAAAAATAAGGTACTCCACTCCTACCCTAGGCAATGCGAGTACTTGAGATAAAGCCAACTTGTCCTTTAGTTGATTGAAATCTAAGAAAAAGTAGGCCCTTACGAGTTAAATTCTCCGAAGGACCCATAACCTTCAAAAAACTCTGATAAATTGAGGGAATTAACCCACCAATCCTAGAAAACTAAGAACCTCTATTGGTGCGGTCAGCTATCCCCACTCCCTCCTAACTGACACTTTACTCGAATCCACCAAAATTCCCCTTTTGAGGACAATATGACCCATGAACTGTACTTCCTATAACTAGAACCCACATTTCTCAAACTTGACATGTAACTGATGATTTCATGAAGTCTGAAGGACCATTACTAAATGTTTTGCATGCTCTCCATCTCTCCAAGAATAAACCAAGGTGTCATCTATGAAGACAATGACAAACTAATCTAAGAAATCCCAAAACAATAGGTTCATTATATCCATGAAAACTATCGGTGCATTGGCTATCCCAAACGGCATAATCCTGAACTCATATGACCCGTATCTCATAAAAATGTTGTCTTAGGGATATCTTGCTCCATGATTCGTAACTGATGGTGTACTAACCTAAAATCAATCTTTGAGAAGTAGGATTCTCCTCTTAGATGATCGAATAAGTCATCGATACACGCTAACCAATATTTGTTTCGAATCGTGACTTTATTCAACTCTCGACAGTGTAATAACCCGGATTTTTTAAATGGGAATTTTTAAATTTATTTTGGAAATCAAAGAAAAATAAAATTTTAGATTTAGTTATTTTTGTATAGTTAAATATATTGATTTTTATATTCGAAATTCGTAAAGCTAGATTACAAGACTCCTAATATGAGTATATATAAGTCTTGGGGTGCTTTGAAGAGTCCTCAAAACATAAAACTCTTTAGTAAAAAAATGTGATGATGCTGGAAATTGCACCACCCTTCAAGGTGTTTGTAAGCTCAAATTAGTGATAACAATGGCAGATCAAGTATATACTAAATATAAGAGATTGAGATGAGGAGAAGAGGATGAACACCAATATATAAGTGGTTTAGTCAATGAGGCCTACGTCCATTATGCAAGTGAGTGAATAAGGTCACCGAAATGTGGCACAAATGTCCATGGATACAATCTCTCAAGTTTTCTCTCTCTACAGTATAATTGGACAGAGTTTCAGCTAGGGTTGTTATTTTTGGATCCTTCTCAAGGTAGGAGAAGACAAGTATATATAGTGTGTGGGGGGTGTAATGTACCCCCCATGCATGCAATGAGCATGTGTGTGTTGATCTGGCCAATCTAATGAAGACATCTGCCACTGTCACATGTAGAGAATGATGATGAAATATTCCCCCACATGAGGGGATGGATTCGGGTACAACTTATTTCATCCATGTGTTTCTACCCTTGCATACGTCTGTGAATGCTCGGCTGTCTTAGCTTAATACCAACCTCAGCTTGGGTGAGTATGAGGTTGGTGGAGTACGACCCTTGACTTGTCAGAGATCAATGTTACATGAAGACCTCGGCCAGGATGTCCGACCAAGGTTAAGTATGAGGTGTAACGTCGACCGAAGCCAATGATGACATGGTGCTTATTGATTAATCTTAATTCTTTTACTGGTCGCAGATGATACTCATAACGTAGGCCTCGGCCGACACCATGCGTTTGTGGCCATATCCAGGGCTCATTTGAGGTGATGCTGGCAACATCAGCTGCGGCCGACCCTATACAAGTTAAGCCCAAGTGCCTAGTTAATCGTGGTTGATACAATGTAACATTGTCCTAAGCCAATGTTGTGGATGGATGTCTGAATCCATATACAAGCCTTGATGATGAGGTTATTGCAATGTCTGCCAGAGCCGACCTTGTGAGGGACGATATTACTGTCAGTCACTATGAGACTCTACCACCTCGGTTGTGAGTCAGGCCGAGGTTAGTGTGTCTGAATGGGAAGGTGCACTTTGGGCATATCAATCACCCCTAGCTCTTAATTACCCTATGTGAGAAGGTGATTGAGGGGTATTTATAAGGCCAATGGTAAGTTTTCTTGTGTGCCGATACTATCTTGACACATGTCACTTGCTTAAGTGATTAGAGTGCGTTCATGGTTTGTACCTTTGGGTTCCCAAGGCAATGATGAGCCTTGGGACGTGCACCCAAATGATTGTGGGTTTAAAACCCCCCTTTCCTTCTTTCTTCTTCATTTCCTCTTCTCTTTTCTCGCCAGTGCTTTTCTCTGCAACTTCATTCTCTTCAAGAGCTTTTGCTGCTACTGCGAGGTGCTTGTTCGATTCTCATCTCCTTTCTCTTATTCCATGGTCATCCAGGTATCCCTCCACCTTGTCCTACCATTTCCTTCCTTTTAATTTCCATTTCTGTAATTTCTGGTGAGAGTTTCATTTTTTCGGTGACATTTAAGAGTTTTTCGGTGACAGTTCAAGAGCTTTCCTGTGATATTTAAGGCTGTTCATACTTGTTCTTATTCTAAAGTATCATTTAGATCCTTCATTAGGTTAAGACAAAATTTTCGTTTATGGCCTTAAGTACCAAGTGTAATCTCGTCCTTACATGCTCAGACCTTTATACCAGCTTTTAGAGGATTTCCCCTCTCTTAGGGAGAAAACCTTATAAAAGATTAGGCAGATAGAGCGAGCCCAAGAGGAAGCTCGTAGGGCTGAGGCCTTCCCCCTCAGGCCTATATTTCCACCCCCTCTGAAAGTGATATATCCTGATCCATCTGTGACATCAGAGGTCCCAGTAGAACCCATTCTGATGTCTGAGTCTGAGTCATCAACCTCAGACCCTATGTCTGTGGATTCTTTTCAAGAAGCCATGGATTATTCTATCAGGGTGGATCAATCCCCTGACCAAGCCGAGGTTTCCTGTCCTGCCTCGTCTTACAAGAGTTCTAGCACTTCACACTTTTCCTCTGATGTCAAAATTGTAGGACCTAGTGTGGCTATTCCCCCAATCCTTCATGCTATTCCCCTGTCGGTCGCCATAATGGTTGAGTTCGCTCAGAGGTTCCCTGATGGTGGTCCTTCACCTGCCCAAGACGAAGTTGCCTAGGATGAGGATGATGGTAGAGAAAGCGATGTTGACACTTCTGAGGCAGCCGAGATAGAGAGAACTATCAGCAAACTCGACCTCCTAGCCTTCAGGCATCTTTATTCCACAGGTCCCTCCATAAAACTTTGGAGGCCTCTGAGGGAAGAAAGGGTCTTTGGCGGCCGAGATGGTGAAATCTGCCTATATGAGCAGATGTTTAAGTTAGGATTTCATCTCCCCATTCATCAAATAATAAGGGTCATATTGTCTCATATTAACTTGGCTCCCTCCCAATTATCCCCTAATGCCTGGAGGGTGATGATTAGAGCTATCGTCTTATGGAGGGAAATCCATCATTCATACCTTCCCGTCCAGGTCTTCACAGGGTGCTACATGCCCTCATCTACTAGGAATCATCCGAGTTACTACCACTTTCTAGCTCGGAAGTCCAATAATAAGATGTTGCTGGTTACCCAGACTTTGAACCATAACTGGAAACCATGATACTTCTTCGCCTCAGGGTCATGGGAATTTAGTGCCTGTGCCACCTCTTCATCTTTAGAGCTGAGAATACTTCTAAGGTGGGGAAAGATGTCAATGGCTGCCAGGGCCGACCCTGGATTAATCCAGAATAACTTTTAGAAGGTCAAAGACCTTCAAGATCAGGGGGAGCATGGTCTTCTAGTTAAGTACGATCATTTGATGACCCCCTACTACCTCTCTAAAACTGGCCTTGGGGGGAGTCCCTTGACCTAGATTCTTAAGTTACTTTATTTTTTCAATAAGTTGTACCTCTAATTTTGCTATGTCTCTGATCTTTTAACTCAGACCTTTCTTTTTGCAGAGCGCCCAGAAGGAATATGAGATGGTATTTGGGAAATGGCAGCCCCCAGCTTTACAAAACTAGTTAAGAAAGTAGGCCTGAATGTGCCTCATCCTCCTCCTACCACTTCAAGGGCAGATGCCTCCAAAAAAAGGAAATCTAATGACCCTGCCCCTGAGGATCAGAGGAAGAGGAAGAAAACCTCAAAGGGGGATTGCGCGATCCCCATATCCTCTGAGGACGCATTAGTTGCTCGTCTGGAGCAGCTGAAGATCTATGATAGACTTATTGGCCAAAGTATGAAGGCCTTGGACACTATCATCTTCGTGATGACCGATGCTGATAAACGGTTCTGCCATTCTCTGGATACCCCTATGCTGGCCCAGTTCTGCCTCCACCGATCTATCCAAGTAAGACTTTTATTATTGTTATTGAAGTGTTACATCGGTTTTGAATTTCATTGACTCTTTAACTCATGTGTCTGAATGTGTTTTGCAGGGTATCCTCACCATGCACCAGTTTGTCGACTGGACTCTCAGGAAGCTCCCTCTGATTGAGAAGGGAAGAGAGGCCCAGAAGATAGAGGTCGCTCTGCATGATGAAGTGGAGCATTTGAAGGCTTCCTTAGAGAAGTCTGAAGGTAATGTTAAGCAGTTGGAGAAGGGCATGGGCAAGATTAAGAAGGATCACAGCTCTGCTTTGAAGATCCAGGTTGACTCTCTCCAACTCAAGGTTGATGTCGTTGTGAAGGCTGCTTTGGAGGACGCCTCAGAGAATATCTTAGAGGACTACAAGGTCTCTGATGAACTCGCCATCTTTGGATTTGAATACCTCAAAAGGGCTGTTAAGGCCATTGGAAATTGGGCTGTAATGGAAGAGAATGAGTCAGGGAGCCTGGCAGCCTCAGACTTGGTTGGTCTGGGCTATGCTGATCCTCGGTTTGCTCAGGCCTTGCAAGAGGTCGAGGAGGAAGGAGGTGTTCCACCTGCCGAGACTGCTCAACTAGAAGATACAAGGACTAAAGAAGTTAATCCTCGAGATGATGGGGTAGAAGTGACCAACCTCGGTCAAAGAAATGGGGGCATGGCCACTAACCCTCAGATTGCAGACACTTAGGCCGTATTTTGTGTAGCTCTTATTTGTAATTTTTTTATTTCTGGTTCATATTGGTCTGTAACCTCTGATAACATTTTTTATTAGCTTTGGACTTATAATTCTAACTTCTATGTGCTATACCATTCTCTGAGGAGAATTTTACTTCTATTGGCCTTGAATGTTCTTATATGTCGTGCACCGGTGTCTTTATCACTAAACTTTGATGTTACCCCCATAAATTTCACCAAACTAATAATGTTTAGGGTCTGAGGTCATCCACATATGATATTCACCTCAGTCCTTATCACCAAGTTATGATGTTTTAAGGTCTGAGGTCCTCAAACTAAGATGTTACTCCCATAAATTTCACCAAATTAATGATGTTTAAGGTCTGGGGTTATCCAAATATAATGTTCACCTTGGATCTTGTCACCAAGTTGTGATGTTTTAAGGTTTGAGGTCATCAAACTAAGATGTTACCCCCATAAATTTCACCAAACTAACGATGTTTAGGGTCTGAGGTCATCCAAATATGATGTTCACCTCAAACCTTATCACCAAGTTATGATGTTTTAAGGTCTAAGGTCATCAAACTAAGATGTTACCCACATAAATTTCACCAAATTTATGATGTTTAGGGTCTGAGGTCATCCAAATATGATGTTCACCTCAGACCTTGTCACCACATTATGATGTTTAAGGTCTGAGGTCATCAAACTAGGATGTTACCCTCATAAATTTCACCAAAATAGTGATGTTTAGGGTCTCTGGTCATCCAAATATGATGTTCACCTTAGACCTTGTCACCACGATATGATGTTTAAGGTTCGAGGTCATCAAACTAAGATGTTACCCCCATAAATTTCACCAAACTAATGATGTTTAGGGTTTACGGTCATCCAAATATGATGTTCACCTCAGACCTTCTCACCAAGTTATGATGTTTAAGGTCTGAGGTCATCGAACTACGATGTTACTCTCATAAATTTCACAAAACTAATGCATAATGAACCAATAATTGACACATGAACTGATCTTCTCATTAATAATCTCTTCATAACTTGATACATTTTCATAGAAACGACTGCAATATCATTTGTAATATTTTTTCAGATGATCAGCATTCTATGGATTGGATAAAGGTTCCCCTTCAAGGTTTTCTAGTCTGTAGGTCCCGGGTACAACCTCCTCAATCACTTTGTAAGGGCCATGCCAATTTGGGTGAAGCTTGTTTGCCTTCTACAATCTCTTCTTCAGCACTAGGTCTCCTACGGCAATGGGTCTTGATTTCACCCTTTGATTGTAGAACTTTACTATTCTCTGCTGGTAGGCTGGCTGTCTGATCTCTGCGTCTTCTCTCCTCTACTCAATCAAATCTAGGTCAAGTCTTCTCTCCTCCCCATTCTTCTCAAGTTCATAGGTCTGAACCCTGTGAGTGGGGAGTCCTACCTCTGTTGGTATGACAACTTTTGAGCCATGTGCTAACATAAATGGGGTTTCCCCCGTTGGTGTCCTAGCCGTTGTTTTGTAGGCCCATAACACAACATAAACCTCTTCAGTCCATCTCCCCTTAGATTCTTCTAACCTTTTCTTGATCCCATCGAGGATTGTTCTGTTTGTGACTTTGGCCTAACCGTTTGCCTGAGGTCGGCCAGGAAAAGAGAAAAATTGCTTGATCCCAACTCTTTCGCAATACTTCTCTAAGGAAGAATTTATGAACTGGGTTCTGTTGTCCGAGATGAGGGTGTTAGGGAGGCCATGTCTGCATATGATACTCTTCCAGATAAATTGGAAGGTCTTCTGCTCTATAATCATAATCATCGGCTCAGCCTCCACCCATTTGGAGAAATAGTCAATCGCTACTATCAAAAATTGGTAATTATTCGTAGCCCTTGGCAAGGGACCCACCAAATCAATCCCCCATACTGCGAATGGCCAAAGGGAATAGATTGACGTCATAGGATGATGAGGTTGATGGGGGATAGTGGAGAATATTTGGCATTCGTCGCACCTCTTCACGTAGGCTGCAGCATCCTTGGCCAAGGTCGACCACCAGTATCCTTAAGTGATAATCCTCTTGGACAAAGGTCTTCCTCCTATGTGACTGGAGCAAGAACCCTAGTGTACCTCTTGTAGGATGCGGGGGACCTCTCTGGGATGAACGCATCTGAGTAGGGGTAACATAAATCCTTTCTTATATAGGATATTTCCTATTATTGAGAACTTTGCATCCCCGTACCTCAGTTCCCTCCTCTCTAGCTTTGATTCCGGCAGTTCTCCCACTCTGATATATCTGATGAGGGGGTCCATCCATGAGTCCCCTAGGTTCAAGTTGAGGCAAGGGCTGGCAACCTCTTCTTCCTCAATGGTCGGTTTGAGCAGGATCTCGACTGGTACTGTCCTTCTTTCTTTAGAACTTTTCGCTGCCACTGCCGTTCTCATCCTCATACTTTGCGGTCATGGCCTCTTCAGCGTTCATGAACTTCTCTGCAGTTGCCAATAGTTTTGCCATGGACTTGGGAGGGTCTTCTGTAAGTTTCCACAATAACTTCCCTTTCTGAAGACCTCCTATGAGGGCGGTCATAGCTATATTCTCTTCGTAATCTTCAACCTCCAGTTTTTATTTGTTGAATCTTTCGATGTTGTCTCTTAGGCTCTCATTCTTGCCTTGTTTAACATATAGCAGATGAGTGGTCTTCTTTTGAGGTCTTACTCCAAAATAGAAATTGTGGATGAACCGTTTAGCCCATCCCTTAAAGTTCTCTATTGAGTTCTTCAGAAGAGAGGAAAACCAGATGTGTGCAGCTCCCGTCAAAGTCCCAGAGAAGTCTCGACACTTCATTTCATCTAGTATTGAGTAAATGTCTGCCGCAGACTGGTACATCTCAATATGATGTACAGGTTGGTGCTACCATCATATTTGGGAGACACTGTAGGTGGCTTGAACTTGGCAGGGGTTGGGAATCTCACTATATTATCCATGAATGGAGAGCCCTCTAAGAAACCTCTTTCCAGTGGGTCTCGGATTTTGATGAGGTCTCCTATCTTCTCCTCAAGGCGTTGGATAGAGTCATTCCATGGTCTTTCAACGTCGGCCTGGACGAGGTTATCCGCAGCCACCTCCAAGGGGTGTACCGAGGATTCCCCAACTGCAGCAAAACATGAGCTGTTGACCTCCTCTTAATTCCTGTCTCGGCCATGATGAGGGTGATGTTCCCCATCTCCCCTTTAAGAGCCAGCGGCACTTCGTGACCTGGATAACCTCTGTCTCAGATCATTTACTGGGCCGAACCTTTCAAAGGCCGACCCTCTACTCAATCGATCAAAAGATGATCCTCTTCATTGGGCACCTTCACCTCTTCTGCCTCCATAACCTCGGCTCTACTGGATAGGACGCACTGTGTTATTTGAAACCTCATACGGATCCCAACGATCTTTTGGATCGTCTTCTGCCTCCATATCATCATACCTATCCTCAGGGCAAGGATTTCCTTACCTCCCCAGATGCAAATGCCTAGGGTCAGCAACGTCCCTCCTCCATTGAGGTGTAGGTTGTTCTTTTCGCGGTACCTGGGGTAGTCCCTTGGCCTCAAAATGGGGTTAAGAAGCTACCGGAGTAATCATCTCAGGTGAGACCCTAGGTGGTCTCATAATATTTTGATTGAGTTGTGCAAGTTTCTCATTCATTGCTTGTTGCGTTGTAACCAAAGACCTCAAGGCCGCTACCACCTCAGCCATTTCGGACTTGGGCGGTGCCTGGCTGGAACTAGGTCCTCCAACACCGGGTGGTTGAAGAGGTGGTGGCCATTCCGGCGACATACGTTAAAACTAAAGAGCTTGTGAAGTAGATGATCCTAATACCTTAAAGGACCTCTTTTAATGGTGAAACAATTCCACGCAAGGGGTGACGCCTGGTTCACCACCAAAGTCTCCGGTGAGGTTAAGCAGAAGAAGAGGAAGAGACATCTTCTTGTTCCCACAGACGGCGCTAAAATGATGATGCTGGAAATAGCACCACCCTGAAAGGTGTTTGTAAGCTCAAATCAGTGATAACAATGGCAGCTCAAGTATATCTATATAATAAAGCAGGAGGGTCTTTTTGCCATATCATACAACTATTACCACATCATATAGCCACATCTTACAAAATCTATTGCACACGAGGCCACGTTTGGTCTCACTCATGCTACCTCGACATTAAATAAAGAGCACAAGGCTCGAGAAAAGATACCACCGCTGGCAATATATTCATCAACACAACCACTCTCTCTTACTCTCTCCCCACTTTTACCAGAGCACAAGGCTCGATGATATATATCTTCATTTAACACCTCTTTTGGATTGAAAAGAGAAGAGAGTTAAGCCCGTTCTCTCTCTCTCCATCACTCCTCTCTCCACATCCTTTTGAAACCAAACATATATTTTCTCAATGCACAAACAAATATTTTCTCCAACATCATTTTGCATTTTTTTTGTTTACAGGTATTATATACCAATTTTCTTTGTTTACAGATTTGTCCGTTTTTGCCTAGCTTTGAAGTAGTGTTCATCTCCACATCATTTTGCATTTTTTTTCGTTTACAGGTATTATATACAAATTTTCTTTTTTTACAGGTATGTTCATTTTTGCACCAGATTTGAAGTAGCGTTCATCTAACTCCTTCTTACCTATCATTTCCATTTTGTATTTTTTTTAGTTCTGATGTTTTATTATCTATACAGATTATGGCAGGAATAAAAGTTATTTGTTGGCTTAGCCACCGAGAGTGGCGTCAAGATCAGACGTAATCGGTACCAGAGCCAAGCTCCTTTGAGTTAATATTTGATATGTTATCTCTCGCCTCTCTTTCCACGCATACAACCATGTGTTTTTGACATTTGAAAACATGTTAATTTTTGGGTTTCTGATATTTTTTATCTTTGTATTTTTTATTCAGAATACAAGAGGTTGTTTGGGTTTCGATGACTGTTGTTTCAAGAACGAGGGTTTGGGTTTCGATTTCTAGATTTCAAGAATGACGGTTTTGGTTTCGATTTCTGGGTTTCAAGAATGAGGGTTTGGGTTTCTCTCCGTGCATACAACTGTTGTTTTCTCCATTTTATGCTCTACCGTCATCATTTTTTTTGTCTTCTAGGTGTGCAGGTAGGAGATGTGTGTTCCACCACTTTTCTTCGCATAAACCAAGCCAAACTTCATATCTCGGGTTGTTCAGGAGACCTATTAAGTTACAGATATCGGGTTGTTAAGACGGTATCGATCCAACACCGGTTGAACTTACCGAAAGTTGTCCGTGAAGTTGCCTCACACCTCGACATCACCTTCATCAACGATTCTATCCGTACACAATACCGTCATGGGAACGCTTTTTGGGTTTGGTTTGAGTTTGGGTTTGGGTTTGGAGGTGTTGACCGTTAGAGTTGTTGTCCATGGTAGATTCGACGTTGGATGTGGATGTGGATGTGGGTGAGGAGAGGACTCAGATTGGAGTGTTGTCATTCAACTCTCTCTCTCTCTCTCTCTCTCACACACACACACACACACACACGCATACATGCACAGGTTGTTCAAAAGAATCATCATGGGGTGTTAATTTTTTTGGGAGTTTTGGGTTTGATTCTCCCAGTTGTGTTGAAGAAGACTAAGGCCAGTTTTTTTTGGGAGCTTTGGGTTTGATTCTCCCAGTTGTGTTGAAAAAATACAACGATAATTTTTTTTACTCATTCAGGTATACGGTTTGGATTTGTACCATAACATCGTCCCCATCAAGAAACCACTTGCATCAGGAATTTGTTTTGGATTTGCACTGCAAATCTCGAATCAGTGGGAGAAATACTCCACATGTATCAGGTATAAGTTTTTTTGTTTAATGTTCATTTTACCCATCTCCACTGTATTGATTGTGGTTGTATTTTTTTTTATTTCAATAGGTGGCAAGATCTGAGGTACTCTCTCTCTCTCTCTCTTACTGCAACTTTTAATATTTTTGGTTTTAATTATACAACTTACATGGGTTTGAATTATTGCAAATTTAAAGTCTTATTTATGTTTCTTTCATTTTGCAGGTTTCTACGGCTATTTAAATTTTTAAAGTTTTTTTTTAAAATTTATGCCTTTTTTTAGTTATTTTATTTATTTTTTAAAATTCAGGTTGCAAATCAGCGTTCACAACCCGTGTATGTGTGGATCTATTTTCCATTTATGAGATCAAATCATTTTTTGGCAACATCACTAAAAATATATCTAATCATTTTGTGTGTTTCAAAGGTAGATTACTCATGCCTTAGTTTATTCTTGAATTTGACTATAAACATTGTTCCTTTTTAATATTGTTTGATGTAGGTTTTAAATAGGAGCTTGGACTATTGTTTACTACGCTGTTGGCCAAAATATTTTTTTACTTCCCACATGTACAAGGGTGAAATTTGAAGGTATAATGTATGGTATGAGAATTTGTTGATATGGTTGTTGGGTTTGTGTTGTTTGAGATTCAATTTGGTTGGATTTGTGTTGTTCCCATGAGAGAAGTACGTAGGTGTTGAGTGAATAATAAATGCCTGGTAGGGGCTCAAGAAATGTGGGTACACTGCACGGGGCTCAAGAAAAAAAGTCAAAAAAATCAGTTATTGACCACGCTTACTTTCAAAACGCCCAAAGAACCCACATCTGGAGAGCGGTTCATACGAATTTATATCAAAATTCCCAAAGAACCCGCATCTAGAGAGAGATTCATAAGAAGTTATATCAAGTGGCATATGGGTTTCAAAGTGGAAAATGCACAATTTTTTACGAGTTTATGTCAGCTAATAAACAATTTTGAGCAACTTAAAAGAGCCCCATATAGTAATCATGTCGCTGGCGCGGGTTCATATCCATGATTCTAAGACACGGGGCCCAATGATGATTCTAAGACACAATTACACCGTATTAAAATCGTAATCATGCGCAAGTGTACCCTGAGATGACAAATAATATTTATATTCGCAACACAAGAATAAATTTGTCAGAAGAACAAATTTATCGCCGTATCATTGGCACGGGTACAAAAATTCACAGAAAAAAAACTTAATTATAAAAAAAAGTCACTTTATAAAGAAAACGTTTTATAATTTTTTTTATGAAAAAAAATATGTATTAAAAACTATTTTACAACATTTTTTATTTTATCCCGGTTCATTTCTATTAGCGACCTATCATTAGTGATATATCATTAAAATCGGTGGGGAGATTTGAACATTTTATTATGTCTTGAAAGCAAAAGAGACTTTATGATATTGATATTCGAATGACATTGAATAAGACTGTTTTTCCTGTAATTCAAATTTCAAATATATCATTACTGATGGGGAATTGTTGAACATTTTAATATTATATATTAGAAAATAGACTTTATAAATCGATATTTGAATTAATTAAGATGTGACGGAAAAAGTGGAGGGGTGAAACCTTAATCTTATATTATGACTCATGGGCGAGGTGGGGTAGAATGCGTTAGAGTTAAATTATTTTTAAGTTGACTTTTTATTTCACTGTGCGATCGACACGGGTACACATTTATCACGAGAATAAATTTATCACCATGTCATTGACATGGGTACAAAAAATTAATGGCAGCTTGGGTGTACCTGTGCCGATGGCACGGTGATAAATTTTTCCCCATGATATTTTGTACCCGTGTTGGTGGCACGACGGTAAATTTGAATTTGCACTATTAACGATATGTTTAAAACACAAAATATAACAGGAACAAATTTATCGTCGTACCACAGGCACGGTTACAAAATATCACGAAAACAAATTTATCGGGTGCCACCGACATGGGTACAAAATATCACGCGGACAAATTTATTACCGTGACATCGGCACGGGTACACCCTAGTACTAAATATAAGAGATTGAGATGAGGAGAAGAGGATGAACACAAATATATAAGTTGTTCATCCAATAAGGCCTATGTCCACTGTGAAAGTGAGTGAATAAGGTCACCTGAATAAGGCACTAACGGCCATGGATACAATCTCTCAATTTTTCTCTCTCTACAATATAATTGGACAGAGTTTCAGCTAGGGTTATTATTTTCGGATCCTTCTCAAGGTAGGAGAATACAAGTATATATAGTGGGGGGGTGTAATGTACCTCCCATGCATGCAATGAGCATGTGTGTGTTGATCTGGCCAATCTAATGAAGACATCTATCACTGTCACATGTAGAGAATGATGATGAAATATTCCCCCACGTAAGGGGATTGAATCGGTTACAACTGATTCCATCCATGTGTTCCTACCCTTGCATATGCCTGTCAATGCTCGGCTATCTTAGCTTGATACCAACCTCGGCTTGGGTGAGTATGAGGTTGGTGGAGTACGACCCTTGACTTGTCAGAGATCAATTTTCCATAAAGACCTCGGCCAGGATGTCTGGCCGATGTTGGGTATGAGGTGTAACGTCGGCCAAAGCCGTTGATGACATGGTGCTTGTTGTTTGATCTTAAGTCTTTTGTTGGTCTCAGATGATACCCGTAACGTCAGCCTCAGCCGACACCATGCGCTCGTGGCCATATGCAGGTCTCATTTGAGGTGATGCTGGAAACGTCGGTTGTGGCCAACCCTATACAAGTTGAGCCCAAGTGCCTAGTTAATCTCGGTTGATACAATATAACATCAGCCTGGGCAGATGTTGCGGATGGATGTCTCAATCTAGATACAAGCCTTGATGATGAGGTTATTGCAACGTCTCCAGAGCCGACCTTGTGAGGGACGATATTACTGTCAGTCACTATGAGCCTCTACCACCTCGGTTGTGAGTCAGGCCGACGTTAGTGCCTCTGAATTGGAAGGTTCACTTTGGGCATATCAAAATGTATAAAAATATTCGACCGTCCGATCGAGCTGAAATTTTTTGCAACTTCCTCTCATCTTAAGCTACTATGCCCTTAAATTTTATCCAATTCCAACGACCCGATCGTCCGAAATGTTTTTTTTAGTGTTTGTATCTGATCAGAACTCTTTTCTTAACCAAACTCTTAATCCTTTATATATGACAACAAATTCGTGGCTTGGATTTTCAAATCACCTTTTCATCAAATTTTCAACCAGAAGACCTCTCCAAAATTAATCCCCTTCATCTACAAACTTTAACCCCAAACTTAAAAAATTATTTGACTGAATATTTGAAGGCCTATTTGGTGTTTTCTAGAGTTTGGGCTAGAACTAGTTTTGATTTTTTTCGAGAGAGGAACATAATGGTGCGATCAGATTTTGAGGTTGAATTTATATGACTATTCATGTGATGATTTTGAGGTACGGGACTTACACAATATGTTCCTAAATTCTGTCGAGAGTATTCCGTTTGTTTTCTGTGTCAATTGCACTCGTGTTGAATTGTGATATTCATTGGAATCCTGAAAAATTGTAGGAATCTATTATTAGATTCATTGAGATATATTATATTATTGATTTGAGCATAGCGTCGTGAGATTTTAATATGGCACGGAGAATGGGCACCTGCCAATAGTCCAAAAACCGTAATATGGCTTTGAGATGCCTAGGGGAGGTGAGGTGAGGCCTAGTGATCCATTGATGTGTTGTTGAGAAATTAATATTGATATAATGCTTGAGTAAAGCATTTGATTTGTATACGCGCATTTGTATTGTTGCGATTTATTCATCGTGCTAATTATTTTTGAGCATCTATTCTTATCATATTGTGTACTTCCCTGTATTTTCTTTTAGTGGTAGGCTAGCGTGGATTGGAACACTATGGACTATTTAGGAGAATTATTTTAGAGCTTGGAATTTAAGATTTATTTTTTATGTATAAATTAGTGGTGTAATTTTTGTGGTAGAAGTGTGTATTTTGGGAGAAACATTATTATAATTCATTATTGTGGAAATAGAAGAATTACGGTTTTGTCATATTTAAATTGTGGAATATAAATGCTCTATACTTGTTGTGGATGGTTGTAGTTTAGTTTTTATCTTAGTAGCACGCCATGTATCTCTTTTCGGGAGCGCGGGGTGTTACAGATAGTATCAGAGCTTAGGTATACAACAACCCTCGGGTCATGGGTTTTGGGCCTAGCATGCGCATTAGATGAGTTTTCTTTAGAAATAGAAAATCTTTGAAGACGTGTTAGGAAGCGTGTTGAGGTTGTTTAGAATTGATTAGAGTACTTTAGTATTGAAATGTTTGGAAAATACAATCGAGTAGTATTTTATTTCAAGCGTTAGGTTTCGTCGAATTTCTAGGGCGAAATTTCTTATTTGTGGGGAAGTATGTAACAACCCGAATTTTTTAAATGGGAATTTTTAAATTTATTTTGGAAATCGAAGAAAAATAAAATTTTGGATTTAGTTATTTTTTTTATAATTAAATATATTGATTTTTATATTCGAAAATCGGAAAGCTAGATTACAACACTCCTAATATGAGTATATATAAGTCTTGGGGTGCTTAGAAGAGTCCTCAAAACATAAAACTCTCTAAGAGTCCTCAAAACATAAAACTCTTTAGTAAAAAAAATGTATAAAAATATTCGACCATCCGATCAAGATGAAATTTTTTGCAGCTTCCTCTCATCTTAAGCTACTATGCCCTTAAATTTTAGCCAATTCCAACGGCCCGATCGTCCAAAATGTTTTTTTTACTGATTGTATATGATTAGAACTCTTTTCTTAGTCAAACTCTTATCCCTTTAAATATCACAAAAAATTCGTGGCTTGGCTTTTCAAATCACTTTTTCATCACCTTTTCAACCAGAAGACCTCTCCAAAATTATTCCCTTTCATCTACAAACTTTAACCCCAAACTTAAAAACTTGTTTGACTCAATATTTGAAGGCCTATTTGGTGTTTTCTCGAGTTTGGGCTAGAACTAGTTTTGATGATTTTCGAGAGAGGAACATAATGGTGCGATAAGATTTTGAGGTTGAATTTATGTGACTACTCATGTGATGATTTTGAGGTACGGGACTTACACAATATGTTCCTAAATTCTGTCGAGAGTATTCTGTTTGTTTTCTGTGTCAATTTCACTCATGTTGAATTGTGATATTCATTGGAATCCTGAAAAATTCTAGGAATCTATTATTTGATTCATTGAGATATATTATATTATTGATTTGAGCATTGCGTCATGAGATTTTAATATGGCACGGAGGATGGGCACCCGCTAATAGTCCAAAAACCGTAATATGGCTTTCAGATGCCTAGGGGAGGTGAGGTGAGGCCTGGTGATCCATTGCTGTGTTGTTGAGAAATTAATATTGATATAATGCTTGCGTAATGCATTTGATTTGTATACGCGCATTCGTATCGTTGCGATTTATTCATCGTGCTAATTATATTTTAGCATCGATTCTTTTCATATTGTGTACTTCCCGGTATTTTCTTTTAGTGCCAGGCTAGCATGGATTGGAACGCTATGGACTATTTAGGAGAATTATTTTACATCTTGGAATTGAAGATTTATTTTTGATGTATAAATTAGTGGTGTAATTTTTGTGGGAGAATTGTGTATTTTGGGAGAAAAATTATTGTAAATTATTATTGTGGAAACAGAAGAATTGTGGTTTTGTCATATTTAAATGGTGGAATATAGATGCTCTATACTTATTGTGGATGGTTTTAGTTTAGTTTTTATCTTAGTAGCACGCCAGGTATCTCTTTTTGGGAACGCGGGGTGTTACAGATGGTATCATAGCTTAGGTATATGACAACCCTCAGGTCTTGGGTTTTGGGCCTAACATGCGCGTTAGACGGGTTTTCTTTAGAAATAGAAATTTTTTGAAGACGTGTTGAGGATGTTTATAATTGATTGGAGGAATTTAGTAGTGTAATTTTTGGAAAATAGAATCGAGTAGTATTTTATATCAACTGTTAGGTTTCGTCGAATTTCTCGGGCGATATTTCTTATTTCTGGGGAAGTATATAACAACCCGAATTTTTTAAAAAGGAATTTTTAAATTTATTTTGGAAATCGAAGAAAAATAAAATTTTGAATTTAGTTATTTTTTTATAATTAAATATATTGATTTTTATATTCAAAATTCGAAAAGATAGATTACAACACTCCTAATATGAGTATATATAACTCTTGGGATGTTTAGAAGAGTCCTCAAAACTTAAAACTCTCTTAGAGTCCTCAAAACATAAGACTCTTTGTAAAAAAATATTCAACCGTCCGATCGAGTTGAAATTTTTTGGGCAGTTTCCTCTCATCTTCAGCTACTTTGCCCTTAAATTTTAGCTAATTCCAACAGTTCGATCGTCCGGAATGTTTTTTAAGTGTTTGTATCTGATTAGAACTCTTTTCTTAATCAACCTCTTAATCCTTTATATATCACAACAAATTCTTGGCTTGGATTTTCAAATCACGTTTTCATAAAATTTTCAAACAGAAGACCTCTCCAAAATTATCCCCTTTCATCTACCAACTTTAACCCCAAACTTACTAAAGTGTTTGACTCAATATTTGATGGCCTATTTGGTGTTTTCTAGAATTTGGGCTCGAACGTTGATTATTTTCGAGAGAGGAACATAATGGTGTGATCATATTTTGAGGTTGAATTTATGTGAGGATTCATGTGATGATTTTGAGATACGAAACTTACACAATATGCTCCTAAATTCTCTCGAGAGTATTCCGTTTGTTTTCTGTGTCAATTTCACTCATGTTGAATTGTGATATTTATTGGAATCCTGAAAATTTTTCGGAATCTATTATTTGATTCATTGAGATATATTATATTATTGATTTGATCATAGTGTTATGAGAATTTAATACGGCACGGAGAATGGGCACCCGCCAATAGTCCAAAAATCTCTATATGGCTTTGAGATACCTATGGGAGGTGAGGTGAGGCCTGGTGATCCATTGATGTGTTGTTCGGAAATTAATATTGATATAATGCTTGAGTAATGCATTTGATTTGTATACACGCATTCATATTGTTGTGATTTATTCATCGTGCTAATTATTTTTGAGCATCTATTAATGTCATATTGTGTACTTCCCCGTATTACTTTTTAGTGGCAGGCTAGCGTGGATTGAGACGCTATGGACTATTTAGAAAAATAATTTTAGAGCTTGGATTGGAAGATTTATTTTTGATATATAAATTAGTGGCATAATTTTTGTTGGAGAATTGTGTAATTTGGGTGAAATATTATTGTAAATCATTATTGTGGAAATAGAAGAATTGTGGTTTTGTCATATTTAAATTGTGGAATATAGATGATCCATACTTATTGTGGATGGTTTTACTGTAGTTTTTATCGTAGTAGCACGTCGCGTGTTTCTTTTCGGGCACGCGGGGTGTTACAGATGATGTCAGAGCTTAGTATACGATAACCCTCGGGTTCGGTTTTGGGTCTAGCATGCGTGTTAGATGAGTTTTCTTTAAAAATAGAAAAATTTTGATCACGTGTTAGGAATCATGTTCAGGATGTTTAGAATTGATTGGAGGACTTTAGTATTGTAATTTTTGAAAAATAAAATCGAGTAGTATTTTATTTCAAGCTTTAGGTTTCGTCAAATTTCGTGGGCAAAATTTCTTGTTTGTGGGGAAGTATGTAACAACCCGAATTTTTTAAATGGGAATTTTTAAATTTATTTTCGAAATCGAAGAAAAATAAAATTTTGGATTTAGTTATTTTTTTTAATTAAATATATTTGTTTTTATATTCGGAATTCTGAAAGCTAGATTACAAGCCTCCTAATAGGAGTAGATATATAAGTCTTCGGCTGTTTAGAAGAGTCCTCAAAATATAAAACTCTTTAAGAGTCCTCAAAACATAAAACTCTTTAGTAAAAAAAATATATAAAAATATTCGACCGTCCGATCGAGTTGAAATTTTTTTAGCAGCATTCCCTCATCTTCAGATACTACTTCATTGAATTTTAGCCAATTCCAACGTTACGATCGTTCGACATGTTTTTTTAGTGTTTGTATCTGATCATAACTCTTTTCTTAATCAAAATATTAATCCTTTATACATCACAACAAATTCGTGGCTTGACTTTTCAAATGACTTTTGGGGGGGCAATAAATATGCCTACATAATAGCATGACACGTGGCGAGCACCCCGATCAAGATGGCGAGCAATAGACGCTCCAACAAGATAAGGACAACTAGAGTCCTTGATAAACTAGAAAATCTAGGAGCAGTATCTGAGTCAAATCAAACTCCATGAAGATAAGGCTCATCCATATTTGTAACCCTAATGTAACCCCTAACTCTATATAAAGGGGAGACCCCCCATTGTGAAAAGGGGCTTAGAAGCTAGAGAAACACTCTCATGTAAAACTCTCTCATCATTCTAATGGAACACAGTATCAGCCCCGTGGACGTAGGCCGTTTATGGTCAAACCACGTAAATCTTTATCTCTCTCATATTTATTTTTATACTTGTATCGTGTTGAATTGGCATCCCCCTACGGGTAAGTTTTTTTGCACCTACAGTTGGCACCGTCTGTGTGAAATGACACAAAAAGTCTTTCCTCCTTGTTGTCTGTGACAACCCGCTATCCGAAATAAAGGGTGGCCAGCCCTATACCCCGATTAAATAGGAAATCATGGATAATATCATCCTCAGCATCACAACAATAAACCAAGTATAAGGAATAACCACTCTATATTCCAGAAAACGGGTTATCAAAAACTTTGATTTAAAATTTAAAGGAAAACATTTTCAACAACCCATCATAGAAATAGAGGGTGGAAACCCCCACAAGCGCATATAAGAAATCCCGAAAGATACAAAGGACCGAATAAATCTTCAGTCAATACCATCCATACAACATACTTAGCATCAAGTGTTACATAATAAATTCATTATACATTTACAACAGCTTGGGCAACATGCCCGAATGAACTGAACATAACTAGAAACATAAACAGAGGCGTCTACTCAAAATCCCGTGAAACCCGCACAATGTCACGGCTCCTCAAAACATGCGGAAGGGAAAAGTCATTACGGGCGACCGTGCGACGGAACACCTGAACGGATAATATAGATATACAAATACAACAAGGAAAGGAAAACTGGTCAGGGCCGGGTATATGTGATCAATAGATAAATGACAAGTATGATAATGATGCACAACTAAGCATGGATGATAGTCTAGCATGTTAGCAGCATATAAAGAAACTGAAACTAGTGAAGGACTACATAGAGTAAAATTCACAATAAAACAGGATTAAAAGTGCTTATAAGCCTTATCATCTTTACTCATATTTCGATTCAAATATTCATTTTTCCATTCCTTATCAGGAATATAAATGACATAATGTGCTCTATATGGCACTAATCTCAATAACATGCTCCTTGCGGCATAAAATTTGCTCTTTATGGCATTAATGTTTCATCGAGTCCAACTCGATAATTTGAATAGTTATAATTATAAATATAACGCTTCTAAGACCGCCCGTCCGGGTTTCCCCACTGAGCGCGTCCCTAAATAACCATCATCTTCCAGGGCCTACATAAGACAACCTGGGATCCTATCGAAAGCGTCGGGAAGCGGCCATGAGCCTGCGTGGTAGCCAAGACCACACCCGGAATCTCCCTACCCCCGCAGAAAACATACAACCATAAACGCTCCCATGGCCTAGGACTATATCCACCCTGCATTCATTAGCCAGGGGGCTTCACCTATCGAGCGGACTTCCCTTAAGATGGTATTTAGAGAGGTGTGTAACATTCATTTTATTAATTTCCATTACATGATTAGTAAATTATCATTTACCTTATCAATTCCCCATTTTAATTAAAAGGGTATAAGTTAAATCGGGACTATATGTAATTCGTACCGACCAAGCATCCTCAAAAGGAATTTAGACTCCAAAGTTATCCCCAAGGCCTATTTTAGGCTTTAAAATAAACCATAAAGTCAATTCCAGCTCGAGTTGAATTCTAAAGTCTCCAAATTAACTTTAAGATATTCTAGATCCTTATAAAACTACTAGACAAAAGTAATGCCTAAACATCACTTTAAATTCTCCCTTGAAAGAACCCTAGATGAACCCTTTCGAATCTAGGATGTCGACCCAACTCAACTAGGACTCTAAACCCTATGTTTACTTCATTTAAGAAGGTCCCTAATCAAATAATCCTAAAGAAAAAGGGTTAAAAATGAAAAAAAGAAAAATTTTGAAAATGCAGGGCTACCGAATCGATTCGCCCCCTTCGCCGAATCGATTCGGACAGAAAAGTTGAGGTTCTGCATAAATGCCGAATCGATTCGGATGGGAGACCGAATCGATTCGGTCAGAAAATCTGGGTTTCTGCATAACTGCCGAATCGATTCGGACCAATTCCGAATCGATTCGGTCAACAAGACCTGAGCACTGCCCCTAGCCGAATCGATTCGCCCAAGGGGCCGAATCGATTCGGGCCTGCGATTTTGCCAAGAAATGGCTATGGAGTCTTGGACTCCATTTTCTACCCAAACCCAAATTTCTCCAAACCAAACTCATATACCAACATTCTAAAACATCAAAGATGCTATTGATCATCTTCAAACCCCATGAATCAACTTAGAGTAAATCAAAACCCAAAATGCATAAGAAAACCCTAAGTTCTCTAAACTAAAATCAATACACCATTAACATAACAAGTCATCTATCTCAAGACACAATTTAGGAAGTAAAAACTTGCCTTGATTCAGCAAATATGCAGTTTCCTTGGTGTAGTAGCAATCTCTCTCAATCTCCAAAGCTTTCTCTTCTCTTTTCTTATTCTCTCTTAGGTTTAGGAAGGGATTTTGGGGAAATTAGAAGACTTAGTAGGCATAAATCGTGACTTAAGGTAAATGCTCCACTTAATAAATCAAAAGTGCGATAAAATAATACGCGATAGCATAATTAAAGCACAACCAGTCAAAAATGCCCAAAACTACAAAATACAATATGGTACATTATTTGACTATTTCACACGTTCCGGAATCAACTGCAACCTCCAAATTATCATTTGGATATTTTAAAATTCAATTTAGGTTCCGGTCTCATCATTAAGCCAAATATCATTTTATTTTCAAATGATATTAATAAGCATGACATAGCAATATATTCCCATAATTATGATATGTATGCAACCTCATAATAAATATCAACTTTCTATATTGAATTCATCATTCAAATCATAACCCAACACTAGGTTCCAATTACTATACTAAGTAATTAATATAAAATACGGTCTCATAAGCGAGGGTTATTACATACTCCCCCCCTTATGAGGGAATTTTGCCCCCAAAATTCAGGCGTACCTTATAAGAAAAGATGTGGATATTTCTCCCGCATCTCATCCTCGCGTTCCCAAGTTGATTCAATTGCATGATGGTGACTCCAATGGACTCTCACTAGGGGCACCACACGAGATCTCAACTTTCGCTCCCCAAACTCAAGGATAGCAACCGGTTGTTCTTCATAAGAAACATCGGGTTGCAAATCGATATCTTCGAAAGGAATGTGCCAAAGGGCACCTTCACACCTTCTGTACTTCTTTAAGGAGGAAACATGAAAAACATCATGGATTTGTTGTAAGGGTTCCGGCAAGGCAATTTGGTATGCTACGGGACCGACCTTTGAAATCACCGGGAAAGGTCCAACAAAGCGGGGTGCAAGCTTTCCTTTCTTCCCAAAACGCTTAATACCCTTCATCGGGGACACCCGCACCAACACTTGGTCCCCAACCTCCAATTCCATATGCCTCCTTCCCGCATCGGCATAACTCTTTTGGCGATCTTGGGCTATCCGTATGCGATTTCGAATAAGCTCAATCTTCGAAGAAGTATCTTGGATCATCTCAGGTCCAAGAAACTTGTTATCACCCACTTCCAACCAACAAGCGGGCGACCTACAAGGCCTGCCATACAGGGCTTCATAAGGTGCCATACCAATGGTAAATTGGTACGAGTTGTTGTAAGCAAACTCAACCAACGGAAGATATTGTTCCCAACTACCTTTAAAGTCGAGTATGCACATACGAAGCATATCCTCCAACATCTGGTTTACCCTCTCGGTCTGACCGTCTGTTTGAGGATGATAGGAAGAGCTTAACTTCAACTCGGTCCCCATAGCTCCCTGGAAACTCTGCCAAAAGCGGGACACGAATATTTTATCTCGGTCGGAGACAATATTCAAGGGTACCCCATGGAGTCTGACGATTTCCTCAATGAACAACTGGGCATAACGAGCGGTATCATAATCGGTGCGCACATGTAAGAAGTGTGCCGACTTAGTCAAACGGTCGACAATCACCCAAATTGAGTCATGACCCTTCTGCGATCTAGGCAAGCCCGTAACAAAGTCCATCGAATTTCTCTCCCATTTCCACACGGGAATCTCGAGCGGTTGTAACAAACCCGTCGGCCGCTGGTGATCAATCTTAACCAACTGACAAGTAGTGCATTGAGACACAAACTCTGAGATATCCCTCTTCATACCCGCCCACCAATACGAACGGCGCATATCTTGGTACATCTTGTCCCCACCGGGATGTACCATGAACTTCGACCCGTGGGATTCTGCCATAACTGCACGTCTCAAATCCCCATCATCGGGAACCACAAGTCTTCCATGGAAGCGTAATCCACCCTCAGAACCAATTGAGTACGACTCCGCTCCCTCAGACAACAACTGGCATGTATGGTCTTGACAAACTTTATCTCTCTTCTGAGCTTCCACAATCTTTACTATAATCGTGGGAGTAACCGTCATCACCGAAAGGAATGCTCTCACTCCGGCATCCTCCAGGCTGAGTTCTTTCCACTTAGCTTTCCACACCTCAGCTAAGTTTCCATCAGGCTTTCTACTCAAGGCATCTGCTACCACATTCGCCTTCCCGGGGTGATAATGAATATCAAATTGGTATTCTTTCACGAACTCCAACCAACGGCGCTGGTGCATGTTCAAATCTCGTTGGGAGAATAAGTACTGCAGCGATTTGTGGTCGGTGAAAAGACTAAACTTTTCCCCCAAGAGGTAATGCCTCCATATCTTCAAGACAAATACAACGGCGGCGAACTCCAAAGCATGCACTGGATAGTTCCTCTCGTGAGGCTTCAACTTACGAGAAGCGTATGCAATGGGTTGCCTCTCTTGTTGAAGGACACCTCCTAACCCCAAAAGAGATGCATCGGTAAAGACGAGATATTCCAACCCCGGCTTTGGCAATGCCAGGACTGGAGCTGAAGTCAGTCTATTCTTGAGCTCATCGAAAGCCGCTTGACATGAACTGTCCCAAACAAATCTTACTCCTTTCCGAGTCAAATTCGTCAATGGGCTAGCAACCTTAGAAAAGCCCTTAATGAATCAACGGTAATAACCCGCCAAGCCCAGAAAACTACGAACTTCTGTGGGCGTCGTGGGCTGACCCCACTCCTTCACCGCGACCACCTTACTCGGGTCCACAGACACACCTAGGGATGACACCACATGCCCCAAAAATTGAACTTCCTTCAACCAGAAGCCACACTTCTCAAACTTTGTATACAATTGATGATCTCTCAATCTCTGCAGGACCAATCGCAAGTGAGCAGCGTGATCTGACTCTGTCTGAGAATAGACTAGGATGTCATCAATAAATACAATGACAAACTGGTCAAGGAAATCTCGAAACACCCTATTCATAAGGTCCATAAACACTGCAGGGGCATTGGTTAGCCCGAAGGGCATAACCAAGAACTCATAAGATCCATAACGGGTCAGAAAGGCCATCTTGGACACATCTTGCTCTCGTATCCTCAATTGGTGATACCCTGTCCGCAAGTCGATCTTGGAGAAATAGGAAGCTCCTCTAAGTTGATCAAACAAGTCATCGATGCGAGGCAAAGGGTATTTATTCCAGATGGTGACTTTATTCAACTCTCTATAGTCCACGCATAACCGGAGAGAGCCGTCTCTCTTCTTCACAAACAATACCGGAGCGCCCCACGGCGAGGTACTACGCCTAATAAAACCCTGCTCCAGTAGCTTCTGAATCTGATCTCTCAGCTCCCTTATCTCCACAGGAGCCATTCGATAAGGAGCTTTTGCGATCGGCCTAGTTCCCGGCATTAAGTCAATCACAAACTCTATTTCCCGACTTGGAGGTAATCCCGGTATCTCCCGAAAAATATCTTCAAAGTCCCGAACAATGGGAAGAGGATCTAGGGGAACCACGACATCTCTAGATGCATCCTCCGCAATACAATATAGATAAGCGCTCGTGCTCCCTTCCATACAAGGCATAACTACCAGGAACATCTCTTGTCCCGGAACCGCAAAAACTATACTCTTCCCGTAACAATTCACAATAGCACGGTACTTTACTAGCCAATCCATACCCAAAATTACATCGTACCCGACCATATCAAGGATGAGCAAATCGGCCTCAAAACACAAGTCACCAAGATTAATTCCCACGTTTTTACACACGAAGAAAATCAATGAGCCATCGCCCATAGAGGATTCGACACTAGTGAAAGTACTTTCAGCAGATTTTATCAAACCTGTAGTTTGAGCAAAACTCCTAGAAACAAAGGAGTGTGTAGCACCCGTATCAAATAGAATTCGACCCATGTACCCATGGATAAGAAACTTACCCTCGATCGCCGGTGGTGCCGGAGGAGCTGGAGGAAGCAAAGCCTCCTGAATATGGTAAACTCTTCCGTACTGCAATTGCCCCTGTTGAGGAGGAGCAACCGGATTAGGCGCTTGAGGCGGAAACTGTACATACGGCTGCTGCGGGGCCCGTGGAAGATGCCCTCCAACCAACTGAGGACACGCCTTTTTATAGTGGCCCAGCTCCCCACACTGAAAACATTTGATTGCCGTAGTATCCTGATTTCTACCTTGGTTATTTCGGAGTTGACCCGCACCTCGGCCCTGTTGGCCCCTACCACCATTTCCACCTCGACCTCCCTGAGGCTGCTGACCGCCTTGTCCTTGCCTGTTATTATTGTTGCCACCAGCATTAAACCCACCGAACCGTTGACGTTTGGATGAATCCCCCTGCTGAGGATCCCTCTCAACCTGTTTGTTCCCCGAGGTTTGGGAAGAAGAGGATGATCCCCCTCCACTCCCAACTCCTCCCTGCCTCACTGTTTGACCCACAGTAACAACCTTCTTCTTGTTTAGCAAAAACAATCTGTGCTCCTGACAATGAAGCAAAGCGGTATTCATTACATCACCAAAAGTCACTAGAGATGGATTTCCCAGCAAATGTTGCTTTATTCGCCAGTTCAAACCTCCCACAAACTTGGAGATCCTCTTCGACTCTGGAGTTACCTCATCCGGTATAAAACTGGCTAACCGGGTAAACTCTTCTTCATACTCAGCAACTGACCTCTCCCCTTGAACCAAATCCTGCAGCTTCCTCTGCATCTCCCTCTGAACCGCGGGAGGGAAATACTTACCATCAAACAAAGCCCAAAAATTTGTAATGGACATAGTATCCCTTTGCTCGGGTGTCGTCATTGACTCCCACCAATGTAAGGCCGGTCCTACCAGCTTGAAAGTAACGAGGATCTGCTTCTTCTCCTCATTACATTCCACCATCCTAAGATGGCGCTGCATATCTCTCTTCCACTGGTTCGCCTTGATAACATCCGAACCTCCCTCAAATTCGGGGGGATGCCCTTTCAGGAAAGATTCTCTCACCCGTTCCCACTGAGAAGGTCCCGTGGGAGCTTGTGCTTCTTGTCCCCTAACTTGGGCTTGCGGCATTTGTTGGGCCACGGCAGTCATCGCGGCGTTGACAGCTTGGGCCACAATATTTGCCACTTCAGCGGCACTGATACTCCCCTGCTGTTGTGGAGGACCAAACTCGTCCTCAACGACCCTATTGCGTCTAGCGGAACGTCCTCTCTTTTGCGGCATCTGAGATAAAGACGAGAGAGAGTTAAAACATAATATAAGACAATCTATTTAGCAGGAGATCGCATATATAGGAAGCAAAGCAGTCCTAACATTAAGTTCTATATCAAAGAACGCTACGGTAGAACGTGACAAGTCCGCATAGATCCTAAAGACTCTAGAACCTGATGCTCTGATACCATCTGTGACAACCCGCTATCCGAAATAAAGGGTGGCCAGCCCTATACCCCGATTAAATAGGAAATCATGGATAATATCATCCTCAGCATCACAACAATAAACAAAGTATAAGGAATAACCACTCTATATTCCAGAAAATGGGTTATCAAAAACTTTGATTTAAAATTTAAAGGAAAACATTTTCAACAACCCATCATAGAAATAGAGGGTGGAAACCCCAACAAGCGCATATAAGAAATCCCGAAAGATACAAAGGACCGAATAAAGCTTCGGTCAATACCATCCATACAACATACTTAGCATCAAGTGTTACATAATAAATTCATTATACATTTACAACAGCTTGGGCAACATGCCCGAATGAACTGAACATAACTAGAAACATAAACAGAGGCGTCTACTCAAAATCCCGTGAAACCCGCACAATGTCACGGCTCCTCAAAACATGCGGAAGGGAAAAGTCATTACGGGCGGCCGTGCGGCGGAACACCTGAACGGATAATATAGATATACAAATACAACAAGGAAAGGAAAACCGGTCAGGGCCGGGTATATGTGATCAATAGATAAATGAAAAGTATGATAATGATGCACAACTAAGCATGGATGATAGTCTAGCATGTTAACAGCATATAAGGAACTGAAACTAGTGAAGGACTACATAGAGTGAAATTCACAATAAAACAGGATTAAAAGTGCTTATAAGCCTTATCATCTTTACTCATATTTCGATTCAAATATTCATTTTTCCATTCCTTATCAGGAATATAAATGACATCATGTGCTCTATATGGCACTAATCTCAATAACATGCTCCTTGCGGCATAAAATTTGCTCTTTATGGCATTAATGTTTCATCGAGTCCAACTCGATAATTTGAATAGTTATAATTATAAATATAACGCTTCTAAGACCGCCCGTCCGGGTTTCCCCACTGAGCGCGTCCCTAAATAACCATCATCTTCCCAGGCCTACATAAGACAACCTGGGATCCTATCGAAAGCGTCGGGAAGCGGCCATGAGCCTGCGTGGTAGCCAAGACCACACCCGGAATCTCCCTACCCCCACAGAAAACATACAACCATAAACGCTCCCATGGCCTAGGACTATATCCACCCTGCATTCATTAGCCAGGGGGCTTCACCTATCGAGCAGACTTCCCTTAAGATGGTATTTAGAGAGGTGTGTAACATTCATTTTATTAATTTCCATTACATGATTAGTAAATTATCATTTACCTTATCAATTCCCCATTTTAATTAAAATGGTATAAGTTAAATCGGGACTATATGTAATTCGTACCGACCTAGCATCCTCAAAAGGAATTTAGACTCCAAAGTTATCCCCAAGGCCTATTTTAGGCTTTAAAATAAACCATAAAGTCAATTCCAGCTCGAGTTGAATTCTAAAGTCTCCAAATTAACTTTAAGATATTCTAGATCCTTATAAAACTACTAGACAAAAGTAATGCCTAAACATCACTTTAAATTCTCCCTTGAAAGAACCCTAGATGAACCCTTTCGAATCTAGGATGTCGACCCAACTCAACTAGGACTCTAAACCCTATGTTTACTTCATTTAAGAAGGTCCCTAATAAAATAATCCTAAAGAAAAAGGGTTAAAAATGAAAAAAAGAAAAATTTTGAAAATGCAGGGCTACCGAATCGATTCGCCCCCTTCGCCGAATCGATTCGGCCAGAAAAGTTGAGGTTCTGCATAAATGCCGAATCGATTCGGATGGGAGACCGAATCGATTCGGTCAGAAAATCTGGGTTTCTGCATAACTGCCGAATCGATTCGGACCAATTCCGAATCGATTCGGTCAACAAGACCTGAGCACTGCCCCTAGCCGAATCGATTCGCCCAAGGGGCCGAATCGATTCGGGCCTGCGATTTTGCCAAGAAATGGCTATGGAGTCTTGGACTCCATTTTCTACCCAAACCCAAATTTCTCCAAACCAAACTCATATACCAACATTCTAAAACATCAAAGATGCTATTGATCATCTTCAAACCCCATGAATCAACTTAGAGTAAATCAAAACCCAAAATGCATAAGAAAACCCTAAGTTCTCTAAACTAAAATCAATACACCATTAACATAACAAGTCATCTATCTCAAGACATAATTTAGCAAGTAAAAACTTGCCTTGATTCAGCAAATATGCAGTTTCCTTGGTGTAGTGGCAATCTCTCTCAATCTCCAAAGCTTTCTCTTCTCTTTTCTTACTCTCTCTTAGGTTTAGGAAGGGATTTTGGGGAAATTAGAAGACTTAGTAGGCATAAATCGTGACTTAAGGTAAATGCTCCACTTAATAAATCAAAAGTACGATAAAATAATACGCGATAGCATAATTAAAGCACAACCAGTCAAAAATGCCCAAAACTACAAAATACAATATGGTACATTATTTGACTATTTCACACGTTCCGGAATCAACTGCAACCTCCAAATTATCATTTGGATATTTTAAAATTCAATTTAGGTTCCGGTCTCATCATTAAGCCAAATATCATTTTATTTTCAGATGATATTAATAAGCATGACATAGCAATATATTCCCATAATTATGATATGTATGCAACCTCATAATAAATATCAACTTTCTATATTGAATTCATCATTCAAATCATAACCCAACACTAGGTTCCAATTACTATACTAAGTAATTAATATAAAATACGGTCTCATAAGCGAGGGTTATTACATTGTCGAGACGAAGATTTACGTTGCAACGCAATGGTTTACACGCATATAATCAAGAGATAAGTTCTCTTCTTTTAATCTATGCACTAACAGTTATATGTTTTATACACAATTATTTGTTCTGCACATTCACCATTTCATTAGTGTATGGTTTTCAAACATTGATGTTCATAAGCCGTATACTGGACATATATTTATCTGTGAATCTGCATAACCACAGTTTATTTTTGACAAATCTCAATACCGGAAGTGTGAGAGGACTCTCGAAATATTTTCACTCTTATACGATTATTCAGATATACTCAAGATCTGAACAAGCTCTCTCTTCCGAGATTTTTTGATGGCTGAAGATTTCAATAACTGGGTCTTTTAGCTGTCATCTTTTAGCTGTTCGACATTTTTTTGTTCGACATCTCGATAACTGTCATCTTTTAGCTGGCCACACGGCCACCCATTATCACCAACCCTTGGAGATAGCATTGGATTTAATTGCAGAAATCAAACCATCCACGGTCGAGTCTTCAACCTCAAAAAATTTATTCATCGCGGAACAGGAGGATCCCCCCATAATTTATTCATCACAATCTGGATAACGTCACGAGAAAAGCAACAGGGTCCTCCTCCGGACCTCCACTTGGTCGACGAACAACGGATATGGGGTCCAAACAATCTGCAAGCTACCGACGACCAAAAGAGATGGATACTGAACAGTTTGCGATGTCATGAAAATTTTCTTTCGGTTTTCTCTTTAGCCATGCTGACCAGTGTCAAGAGGACCATAGCATGTCGGCAGCAACACTGAATCACCCCGATTGTATCAGAGACACCTCCGGACCACCCGTGGTGGTCGGCGACCACTATGCATCAATGATTTCGCTGGTCGGCGTCGAGAAGACGTTATCAGCATAAGGGATTTCCACCGATGGTTGGCGTCGACTAGGGGTGGACATAGGCCCGAGGCCCGCCAAGCCCGCCAAGCCCGCCCAATAAAAAAATAGGTCTTGGGTAAGGTGAATAGGCCCGCAGAGCGGGCCTGGCAAAATTTTATAGGCCCGATTTTTTTTCCGGCGGGCTTGGGCATGAGTTCTTAAGCCCGATGAGGCCCGGCCCGGCCCGAGGCCCGAAAATATATATATATATATATATATATATATATTTATTTATATATATATATTTATGGGGGGGGGGACTTTTATAAATATAAAAACGTATACCAAGTCTTTTCATGTAGAGTGAAAAACTTTATATATGGACTTTGTAATACATGGAGTTTAAAACAGATTTTTAATTAAAAAAATTGGTCTTTAAATAAAAAAATAGGTATTTTAATTTTTAAAAAAATCTTTTAATTAACATAACAAGGCCCGATCGGGCGGGCCTGGGTAAAGAGCCTTCAAATCTGGGCGGGCTTGGGATTACATAATAAGGCCTAATCTCGGGCCCGAGCGGGCTTGGGATAGCACTTAATTTTTCAAGCCCGGCCCGAGCCCAACCGGGCCTGCCCAGGCCCAGCCCACGGCCACCCCTAGCGTCGACAAGATGCGTCGAATGGAAAATCATTATTTTCTTTGCCAATTTTGACTTTATTAAAAGATAAAGCATTTTTTGGTCTTTTACACCAACTCTATTTACTTCCACAGTTCCGTGGAAAAATAAAAATTTGAAACCAACTTACATTATGTTTTTGAAATTCACACAATTTTGAAAAAATTATAAATCATACCAATGTCTTACATTTGAGATAAAGCTGACTAATTTTTGCAAAGTTCGGTTTTCTCTGAAAATTTTTTGAGGGGCCATGTGACTTTATTACAATTGTTACAACGATTTTAGTTAGCACTTTTTTATGCGACCATGTTACAAATTATTTTGCTCACATAAATAAGTGGGGAGCAATTATATAGCACTCATGTAATTTATTTGAACATTTCAATTTTTAATATTGTCATTCAGCTACAACAATTTAATCTCACCAGAAGGAGATTATTGGTTATTTAGCTCAGCCCCGACGGATGCTCGGGCACGGTTATCTCAGTGGAATTTTTATGATGAAAATCATTGGATCATTTATTACATACATACGTTACTATGAATTTTTTTCCCCGGCAAATGGCCGAGCGGATGCATATCTTATATACTTTCTTGAACATATCATTTTCATGATAACTTCTTTTCTAATTTAGCCTCAACAGATGGTCGGGGAATTTACTAACTTCCACAGGTACAAGATTCAGTCCCGACGGATGCTCGACAACAATCTTAAGTCCTTGGAAATCTCATCGATGTTTCGACAGATGCTCGAGCACGAATTGCTCGCTATATCCACTTGGTATTCTTCAACTTGTCCCTGGCGGACTATCCAGACACCATTCATTTTATTAATGCTTCGACGAATAGTCGAGAACACTATAACACTTTAGACCCAAAGAAATGCTTGGGGAAAATTTTTATCACTCCGACTGAAGCTCAGGTTCTATGATTCTTAACCTGAAGGACGGTCAGGCACACTCAAGATTCATCTCGGCTGATAATCGAAAAAACATTTCTATATATTTAGTCCCGAAGATATTTGCCATGCATGTCGCACTTTATCCCCAATGGATGGTTGGTCAGGATAATTCTTATATTTAGCACAACCCCAGTTGATGGATACGCACATTTATTTGTGCATTGTTCGTTTCTGTCTCATAATATTTTATTTTCTCACAAATTATGCTCACGATTTTTATCATCATAAATTTCTTAGCAGGGGCTATCTATACTGTGCACTTCATAATTGTCACTACACAAATTTTCTGTGAAAATAATTTTCTGAAACCAATTTAATATTAAGCATTTGCTTAGAGCTATTTGCAGAAATTCCAAATTAACTCCTATGTCATACATCTGGACATATTTGACAAATTTCGCATCTTTTATTCGACTTTATTACAATTATTTTGTTCACATAAATAGTGGGTCGCACTTATAGAGCACTCATGTTATTTATTCGATCAATTAATTTTCAATATTATCGTCTATCTATTATTTATTATACCGATGGACGGTCGCTGGAATATTTTTACTAATACTTAGCGTAGCCCCGACGGATGCTCGGGCATGGACATCCTCGTGAGATTTTATTATAGAAATTATGGGATCATTCATGTCATTCATTAAATACTATGAATCTTTTCCTCGACACATGTTCGACCAGATGCACATCGTATGTTCCTAGACTGAATAAATGAATTGCAGGATAAATTCTATTTGATTTAGCTTCGACAAATGGTTGAGCAACTTATTAACTTCCACGGGTATAAGATTCAGTCCCGACGAATGCTTGGCCACAATCTTAAGCTCTTGGAAATCTCATTAACGCATCGATAGATGCTCGAGCACGAATCGCTCTCTATATCAACTCGGACCTGTACAACTTTTCCCCGACAGACCAGCCAAGCACCACTTATTTTGTTATTGCTCTGACAGATGGTTAAGCACGCTACACCACTTTGGACCCAAAAAATACTTGGGCAATATTATTTATGATAACCGACGGATGCTCGGACGTTTATATTTCTTCAACTTCAGTATTGATTATCCGTCTCTACAATTCTTGACCTAATGGATGATCAGGCACATTCAATGTTCATCTCGGCAAATGATCAGCAAAATATTTTTATATATTTAGTCCCGAAGATATTTTCCACACATGTTGCATTTTATCCCCAACAAACAGTTGGTCAGAATAATTCTTATATTCAGTCCCGATAGATGATTGTCATAGTCGATTAATGATCAACATTACATTTATTGGAAAGTTAGTTTTCACTAACATTATAGGATCATTCGTAATATCTTCTTGGTCCTTTTTTCCCTCGAAAGAATGCTCGAGCATGGATCACTCGCAGTATCTACCAGATCCTCTATAATTTTTACCTCGACGGGCATTCAGGCATCATTTATCTTATCAATGCTCCGACAAATGCTCGAGCATGGATCCTTCGCAACATCTACTAGGTCTTTTATAATTTTGCCTCAACGGATCCTCAGCTTTGATGGATAGTCGACATTATGTGATCACGTCTCGAGCTCCAATGGACAGTTGGGCAATACAATTCTTATCTAATATAACCTTGGTGAGTGAGAAGTTGAGCGATCTTTATAACAAAGATCCAATAACACATAAAGAAGCATGGAGAGCAACGATCAACTATACAATTCTTATCTAAGACACATATCCAGCAAGATCAGAGTCAATGAATAGAACATATTAATAACAACAACTAGACCCCCTTGAATGTATCAACAATATCGTCGGACAACCCATAGTGATCGGCAATCAATCGGCGATGAAAATTTACTTATCGACGTCGAAAGGGCATCATCAGCACCAAGATATCCACTCCAGAGTTGCGATGTTTCTTGAATGCCATATCAAATTAACGTATTTCTACACGAAGATGCTTTGAACTCATATCAATTTCTTCAAATGTACGAGCTATATGGAGTTTTCCACAGCATCCAGGAACCACCAGGTATGTTCGGCGAACAAGTGTGCCCTAAGGAACGATACATTACATGGAGCTATATGAGCAAGATAATCCTTAAATATATCCAGCTCGAAGAACGATCAACGTGATACTCTTCAAAAAACAAATCCCCGGGGAACGGTCGAGCACACTTACCATCTCGATTAAATAGATTAAGTAACTCGATGGACGGTCGGGCAGCCTCCTCTTCACAACCCGATTGAGGGCTCCATGGCAACAATGACACGTGAACAGATTCACCGCAAACATTTTAAGCAAAATAGAGGAGGCCAACTCAGGATGGATGCCAACGTGGTTAACATTCGCATTAGTCTTTCAAATGACGATCAGGACTAATCTTGATTTAATTATAATAACAGTCTTGCTTGTTTCAATTAAGTTAAGGAAGTCCTCAGGCCTTTGTCATCTCCAAATACAAATGGCCTCACGAGTTGCCCCGGAAATAATAAAATCCCTACAGGGGATCCCTAGGAAAAAAGCCAACTCAGGTTGGTCGCCAACTATGTTGGTCGGTTAAAATCCTGAACGGGTGGATGTCCCTTAAAACAGGTGCATTTTTGCCATCGTCTTCTAGGCCTCAGCAAGTGTGGCATCACGACCTAAAAGGTAAAATTTACGGATATTTAGATAGGAGGAATTAAAAAATGGAAAAAATGCGAATAAAATTAGTATTACATTGACTTGCAGGAAAGGCCTAAGCACAATAAGCGTACTGGTTACATATCAAATACTATAAACCTAATGCAGGGTCTTACCCCTACTATGTATATGCTCGAGCAAGTCTCGACGCATAGGCTTTTGGTCAGCCTCTCCAATTTGACCATGTGAAGAAACTAATGTAGGGTCTTACCCCTACTAAGTACATACTCGAGCAAGCCTCGGCGCATAGGCTTTTGGTCAGCCTCTCCATTTTGGCCATGTGAAAAAACTAATGTAGGGTCTTACCCCTACTAAGTACATACTCGAGCAAGGCTCGACGCATAGGCTTTTGGTCAGCCTCTCCAATTGGAACATATGAAAAACCTAATGCAGGGTCTTAATCCTACTAGGTACATGCTCGTACAAGGCTCGACGCATAGGCTTTTGGTCAGCCTCCCCAATTGGACCATATGAAAAACCTAATGCAGGGTCTTATTCCTACTAGGTACATGCTCGAGTAAGTCTTGGCGCATAGGCTTTTGGTCGGCCTATCCAATTGGACCATATGAAAAACCTAATGCAGGGTCTTACCCCTACTAGGTACATGCTCGAGCAAGGCTCGGCGCATAGGCTTTTGTTGGCCTCTCTAATTGGACCATATGAAAAACCTAATGCAGGGTCTTACCCCTACTAGGTACATGCTCGAGCAAGGCTCGGCGCATAGGCTTTTGGTCGTCCATCCCAATTGGACCATATGAAAAACCTAATGCAGGGTCTTACCCCTACTAAGTACATAGGTTTTTGGTCAGCCTCTCCAATTGGACCATACAAAAAACCTAATGCATGGTCTTACCCCTACTAGGTACTTACTTGAGCAAGGCTCGACACATAGGCCTGTGATCGGCCTCACCAAATGGACCATACAAGACCAAAACACAAGGAGATTACCTGAAATTAATGCACGCTCGAGAAAGCCTCGGTAAACAAATCCTAAATAGGCCTGTGGTTGGCCTCATGAATTGAGCCATACAATAAAACAGAACAATGAACTACGTTCGACCTGATCCCATGAGTGTATGTAGGCAGCTCGACACTCTCGAGTCCGGTTCCCATATGAATTAAACGTCTCTCAACTCAAGCCAAGAATTCATCTAAAGAACTTATAAAGGAAAGAAGATCAAATAAAGAAGGCTTAAAATTTGAAAGACAACTCAAAGAATGCCAATCCGGTTCACATCGACAACTGCACACGATTTAAAGAGATTATGGACCAGCTCCCAGCTCATCTCGTAATCAACTCAGCTGAACTGTGACCTATGGGGCTATTGTGGGTGCAATAAATATGACTACATAATATCATGACACGTGGCGAGCACCCTAATCAAGATGGAGAGCAATAGATGCTCCAACAAGACAGGGACGGCTAGAGTCCTTGATAAATTAGAAGATCGAGGAGCAGTATCTGAGTTAAATCAAACTCCACGAAGATAGGACTCATCCATATTTATAACCCTAATGTAACCCCTAACTCTATATAAAGGGAAGACCCCCCATTGTGAAAAGGGGCTTAGAAGCTAGAGAAACACTCTCATGTAAAACGCTCTCATCATTATAATGGAACACAGCATTAGCCCCGTGGATGTAGGCCATTCATGGTCGAACCACATAAATCTTTGTCTCTCTCATATTTATTTTTATACTTTTATCGTGATGAATTGGCACCTCCCCCACGACGGGTGAGATTTCTTTGGACCTATAACTTTTTCATTAACTTTTCAACTAGAAGACCCTCCAAAATTATTCCCTTTTATCTAAAACTTTAGACCCAAACTTAATCAAGTGTTTGACTCAATATTTGAAGGCTTATTTGGCATTTTCTCGAGTTTGGGCTAGAACGAGTTTTGATTATTTTCGTAAGAGGAACATAATGGTGCGATCTGATTTTGGACACTGAATTTATGTGACGATTCATGTGATGATTTTGAGGTATGGGACTTACACAATATGCTCATAAATTCTCTCGAGAGTATTCCATTTATTTTCTGTCTTAATTGCACTCATGTTGAATTGTGATATTCATTGGAATCCTGAAAAATTGTTGGAATCTATTATTTGATTCATTGAGATACATTATATTGTTGATTTGAGCATAATTTACTGAGATTTTAATATGGCACAGAGAATGGGCACCCGCGAATAGTCCAAAACCCGTAATATGGCTTTGAGATGCCTAGGGGAGGGGAGGTGAGGCATGGGAATCCATTGATGTGTTATCGAAAAATTAATATTGATATAATGCTTGAGTAATGCATTTGATTTGTATACGCGCATTCGTATTGTTGTGATTTATTCAACGTGCTTTATATTTTTAAGCATCTATACTAATAATATTACGTGCTTCCCGTATTTTCTTTTAGTGGCAGGCAAGCGTGGATTGGGGCGCTATGGACTATTTTAGAGAATTATTTTAGAGCTTGGATTTGAAGATTTATTTTTGATGTAAAAATAGTGGTGTAATTTTTGTCGGAGAATGTGTATTTTGGGAGAAACGTTATTGTAAATCATTATTGTGGAAATAGAAGAATTATGATTTTTTTCATATTTAAATTGTGGAATACAGATGCTATATACTTATTGTGGATGATTTTAGTTTAGTTTTTATCGTAGTAGCACGTCGTGTGTCTCTTTTCGAGCGCACGGGGTGTTACAGGTCGTATCATAGCTTAGGTATACGACAACCCTCGAGTCTTGGGTTTGGGGTCTAGCATGCGTTGTAGACGAGTTTTCTTTAGAAATAGAATTTTTTTGAAGACGTGTTAGGAATCGTGTTGAGTATGTTTAGAATTGAGTGGACGACTTTAGTATTGTAATTTTTGGAAAATAGAATCGAGTAGTATTTTATTTCGAGCGTTTGGTTTCGTCGAATTTTGAGGGGGAAATTTCTTATTAGTGGGGAAGTATGTAACAACCCAGATTTTTTAAATTTATTTCAGAAATCGAAGAAAAATAAAATTTAGAATTTAGTTAATTTTATAATTAAATATATTGATTTTTATATTCGGAATTCGGATAGCTAGATTACAAGACTCGTAATATGAGTATATATAAGTCTTGGGGTGTTTAGAAGAGTCCTCAAAATATAAAACTCTCTAAGAGTCCTCAAAACATAAAACGCTTTAGTAAAACAAATATATAAAAATATTCGACTAAAATTTTTTGTACAGCTTTCTCTCATCTTCAACTACTACGCACTTAAATTTTAGCGAATTCCAACGGTCCGATTGTCCGGAATGTTATTTTGGTGTTTGTATCTGATTAGAACTCTTTTCTTAATCAAAATCCTAATACTTTATCTATCAAAACAAATTCGCGCCTTGGCTTTTCAAATCAATTTTTCATCGACTTTTCAACCAGAAGACTTCTCCCAAATTATTCCCTTTTATCTACAAACTTTGGACCCAAATTTAATCAAGTGTTTGACTCAATATTTGAAGGCTTATTTGGTGTTTTCTCGAGTTTGGGCTCGGAGGAGTTTTGATTATTTTCACAAGAGTAACATAATGGTGCGATCTGATTTTGAGGGTGAATTTATGTGACGATTTATGTGATGATTTTGAGGTATGGAACTTACACAATATGCTCCTGAATTCTCTCGAAAGTATTCCATTTGTTTTCTCTGTCAATCGTACTCAAGTTGAATTGTGATATTCATTGAAATTCTGAAAAATTGTTGGAATCTATTATTTGATTCATTGAGATATATTATATTGTTGATTTGAGCATAATTTCCAGAGATTTTAGTATGGCACGTAGAATGGACACCACCAATAGTCCAAAAACTACTATATGGCTTTGAGATGCCTAGGGGAGGTGAGGTGAGGCATGGGGATCCATTGATGTGTTGTCAAAAAATTAATATTGATATAATTCTTGAGTAATGCATTTGATTTGTATACGCGCATTCGTATTGTTGCGATTTACTCAACGTGCTAATTATTTTTTAGCATCTATACTTATCATATTGTGTGCTTCCCGTATTTTCTTTTAGTGGCAGGCTAGCGTAGATTGGGGAGCTATGGACTATTTTAGAGCTTGGATTGGAAGATTTATTTTTGATGTAAAAAATAGTGGTGTAATTTTTGTCGGAGAATTGTGTATTTTGGGAGAAACATTATTTTAAATCATTATTGTGGAAATAGAAGAATTATGGTTTTTTCAAATTTAAATTGTGGAATATAGATGCTCTATAGTTATTGTGGATGAATTTAGTTTAGTTTTTATCGTAGTAGCACGTCGCGTGTCTCTTTTCGAGCGCGCGGGGTGTTACAGGTCGTATCATAGCTTAGGTATACGACAACCCTCGAGTCTTGGGTTTTGGGTCTAGCATGCGTGGTAGACGAGTTTTCTTTAGAAATAGAAATTTCTTGAAGACGTGTTAGGAATCGTGTTGAGGATGTTTAGAATTGAGTGGACGACTTTAGTATTGTAATTTTTGGAAAATAGAATCGAGTAGTATTTTATTTCGAGCGTTTGGTTTCGTCGAATTTAGAGGGGGAAATTTCTTATTAGTGGGGAAGTATGTAACAACCCAGATTTTTTAAATTGGAATTTTTAAATTTATTTCGAAAATCGAAGAAAAATAAAATTTAGAATTTAGTTATATTTTTATAATTAAATATATTGATTTTTATATTCGGAATTCGGATAGCTAGATTACAAGACTCGTTATATGAGTTTGTATAAGTCTTGGGGTGTTTAGAAGAGTCCTCAAAATATAAAACTCTCTAAGAGTCCTCAAAACATAAAACGCTTTAGTAAAACAAATATATAAAAATATTCGACTGAAATTTTTTGTACAACTTTCTCTCATCTTCAACTACTACGCACTTAAATTTCAGCCAATTCCAACGGTCCGATCGTCCGGAATGTTTTTTTAGTGTTTGTATCTGATTAGAACTATTTTCTTAATCAAAATCCTAATACTTTATCTATCACAACAAATTCGCGCCTTGGCTTTTCAAATCACTTTTCGATCGACTTTTCAACCAGAAGACCTCTCCCAAATTATTCCCTTTTATCTACAAACTTTGGAACTAAACTTAATCAAGTGTTTGACTCAATATTTGAAAGCTTATTTGGTGTTTTCTCGAGTTTGGGCTCGACCGAGTTTTGATTATTTTCACAAGAGTAACATAATGGTACGATCTGATTTTGAGGCTGAATTTATGTGACGATTTATGTGATGATTTTGAGGTATGGAACTTACACAATATGCTCATAAATTCTATCGAAAGCATTCCATTTGTTTTCTGTGTCAATCGTACTCAAGTTGAATTGTGATATTCATTGAAATTCAGAAAAATTGTTGGAATCTATTATTTGATTCATTGAGATATATTATATTGTTGATTTGAGAATAATTTTTGGGGATTTTAGTATGGCACGGAGAATGGACACCGCCAATAGTCCAAAAACTACTATATGGCTTTGAGATGCCTAGGGGAGGGGAGGTGAGGCATGGGGATCCATTGATGTGTTGTCGAAAAATTAATATTGATATAATTCTTGAGTAATGCATTTGATTTGTATACGCGCATTCGTATTGTTGCGATTTATTCAACGTGCTAATTATTTTTGAGCATCTATACTTATCATATTGTGTGCTTCCCGTATTTTCTTTTAGTGGCAGGCTTGCGTGGATTGGGGAGCTATGGACTATTTTAGAGAATTATTTTAGAGCTTGGATTGGAAGATTTATTTTTGATGTAAAAAATAGTGGTGTAATTTTTGTCGGAGAATTGTGTATTTTAGGAGAAACATTATTTTAAATCATTATTGTGGAAATAGAAGAATTATGGTTTGTTCATATTTAAATTGTGGAATATAGATGCTCTATAGTTATTGTGGATGATTTTAGTTTAGTTTTTATCGTAGTAGCACGTCGCGTGTCTCTTTTCGAGCGCGCGGGGTGTTACAGGTCGTATCATAGCTTAGGTATATGACAACCCTCGAGTCTTGGGTTTGGGGTCTAGCATGCGTGGTAGACGAGTTTTCTTTAGAAATAGAAATTTCTTGAAGACGTGTTAGGAATCGTGTTGAGGATGTTTAGAATTGAGTGGACGACTTTAGTATTGTAATTTTTGGAAAATAGAATCGAGTAGTATTTTTTTCGAGCGTTTGGTTTCGTCGAATTTTGAGGGGGAAACTTCTTATTATTGGGGAAGTATGTAACAACCCAGATTTTTTAAATTTGAATTTTTAAATTTATTTCGGAAATCGAAGAAAAATAAAATTTAGAATTTAGTTATTTTTTTATAATTAAATATATTGATTTTTATATTCGGAATTCGGATAGCTAGATTACAAGACTCGTAATATGAGTTTGTATAAGTCTTGGGGTGTTTAAAGAGTCCTCAAAATATAAAACTCTCTAAGAGTCCTCAAAACATAAAATGCTTTAGTAAAACAAATATATAAAAATATATGACTGAAATTTTTTGTACAGCTTTCTCTCATCTTCAACGACTACGCACTTAAATTTCAGCCAATTCTAACGGTCCGATCGTCGGAATATTTTTTTAGTGTTTGTATCTGATTAGACCTCTTTTCTTAATCAAAATCCTAATACTTTATCTATCACAACAAATTCGCGCCTTGGCTTTTCAAATCACTTTTTCATCGACTTTTCAACTAGAAGACCTCTCCCAAATTATTCCCTTGTATCTACAAACTTTGGACCCAAACTTAATCAAGTGTTTGACTCAATATTTGAAAGCTTATTTGGTGTTTTCTCGAGTTTGGTCTCGGCCGAGTTTTGATTATTTTCACAAGAATAACATAATGGTAAGATCTGATTTTGAGGCTGAATTTATGTGACGATTTATGTGATGATTTTGAGGTATGGAACTTACACAATATGGTCATAAATTCTCTCGAAAGTATTCCATGTGTTTTCTGTGTCAATCGTACTCAAGTTGAATTGTGATATTCATTGAAATTATGAAAAATTATTGGAATCTATTATTTGATTCATTGAGATATATTATATTGTTGATTTGAGCATAATTTCGGGAGATTTTAGTATGGCACGGAGAATGGACACCGCCAATAGTCCAAAAACTATTATATGGCTTTGAGATTACTAGGGGAGGTGAGGTGAGGCATGGGGATCTATTGATGTGTTGTCGAAAAATTAATATTGATATAATTCTTGAGTAATGCATTTGATTTGTATACGCGCATTCGTATTGTTGCGATTTATTCAACGTGCTAATTATTTTTGAGCATCTATACTTATCATATTGTGTGCTTCCCGTATTTTCTTTTAGTGGCAGGCTAGCGTGGTTTGGGGAGCTATGGACTATTTTAGAGCTTGGATTGGAAGATTTATTTTTGATGTAAAAAATAGTGGTGTAATTTTTGTCGGAGAATTGTGTATTTTGGGAGAAACATTATTTTAAATCATTATTGTGGAAATAGAAGAATTATGGTTTTTTCATATTTAAATTGTGGAATATAGATGCTCTATAGTTATTGTGGATGATTTTAGTTTAGTTTTTATCGTAGTAGCACGTCGCGTGTCTCTTTTCAAGCGCGCCGGGTGTTACAGGTCGTATCATAGCTTAGGTATACGACAACCCTCGAGTCTTGGGTTTGGGGTCTAGCATGCGTGGTAGACCAGTTTTCTTTAGAAATAGAAATTTCTTGAAGACGTGTTAGGAATCGTGTTGAGGATGTTCAGAATTGAGTGGACGACTTTAGTATTGTAATTTTTGGAAAATAGAATCGAGTAGTATTTTATTTCGAGCATTTGGTTTTGTCGAATTTTGAGGGGGAAATTTCTTATTAGTGGGGAAGTATGTAACAACCCAAGATTTTTTAAATTGGAATATTTAAATTTATTTCGAAAATCGAAGAAAAATAAAATTCAGAATTTAGTTATATTTTTATAATTAAATATATTGATTTTTATATTCGAAATTCGGATAGCTAGATTACAAGACTCGTAATATGAGTTTGTATAAGTCTTGGGGTGTTTAGAAGAGTCCTCAAAATATAAAACTCTCTAAGAGTCCTCAAAACATAAAACGCTTTAGTAAAACAAATATATAAAAATATTCGACTGAAATTTTTTGTACAACTTTCTCTCATCTTCAACTACTACGCACTTAAATTTCAGCCAATTCCAACGGTCCGATCGTCCGGAATGTTTTTTTAGTGTTTGTATCTGATTAGAACTCTTTTCTTAATCAAAATCCTAATACTTTATCTATCACAACAAATTCGCGCCTTGGCTTTTCAAATCACTTTTTCATCGACTTTTCAACCAGAAGACCTCTCCCAAATTATTCCCTTTTATCTACAAACTTTGGACCCACACTTAATCAAGTGTTTGACTCAATATTTGAAAGCTTATTTGGTGTTTTCTCGAGTTTGGGCTATGCCGAGTTTTGATTATTTTCACAAGAATAACATAATGGTGCGATCTGATTTTGAGGCTGAATTTATGTGACGATTTATGTGATGATTTTGAGGTATGGAACTTACACAATATGCTCATAAATTCTCTCGAAAGTATTCCATTTGTTTTCTGTGTCAATCGTACTCAAGTTGAATTGTGATATTCATTGAAATTCTGAAAAATTGTTGGAATCTATTATTTGATTCAATGAGATACATTATATTGTTGATTTGAGCATAATTTTTGGAGATTTTAGTATGGCACGGAGAATGGACACCGCCAATAGTCCAAAAACTACTATATGGCTTTGAGATTCCTAGGGGAGGTGAGGTGAGGCATGGGGATCCATTGATGTGTTGTCGAAAAATTAATATTGATATAATTCTTGAGTAATGCATTTGATTTGTATACGCGCATTCGTATTGTTGCGATTTATTCAACGTGCTAATTATTTTTGAGCATCTATACTTATCATATTGTGTGCTTCCCGTATTTTCTTTTAGTGGCAGGCTAGAGTGGATTGGGGAGCTATGGACTATTTTAGAGCTCGGATTGGAAGATTTATTTTTGATGTAAAAAATAGTGGTGTAATTTTTTTCGGAGAATTGTGTATTTTCGGAGAAACATTATTTTAAATCATTATTGTGGAAATAGAAGAATTATGGTTTTTTCATATTTAAATTGTGGAATATAGATGCTCTATAGTTATTGTGGATGATTTTAGTTTAGTTTTTATCGTAGTAGCACGTCGCGTGTCTCTTTTCGAGCGCGCGGGGTGTTACAGGTCGTATCATAGCTTAGGTATACGACAACCCTCGAGTCTTGGGTTTGGGGTCTAGCATGCGCGGTAGACCAGTTTTCTTTAGAAATAGAAGTTTCTTGAAGACGTGTTAGGAATCGTGTTGAGGATGTTTAGAATTGAGTGGACGACTTTAGTATTGTAATTTTTGGAAAATAGAATCGAGTAGTATTTTATTTCGAGCGTTTGGTTTCGTCGAATTTTGAGGGGGAAATTTCTTAATAGTGGGGAAGTATGTAACAACCCAGATTTTTTAAATTGGAATTTTTAAATTTATTTCGAAAATCGAAGAAAAATAAAATTTTGAATTTAGTTATATTTTTATAATTAAATATATTGATTTTTATATTCGGAATTCGGATAGCTAGATTACAAGACTCGTAATATGAGCATGTATAAGACTTTGGGTGTTTAGAAGGGTCCTCAAAATATAAAACTCTCTAAGAGTCCTCAAAACATAAAACCTTTAATAAAACAAATATATAAAAATATTCGACTGAAATTTTTTGTACAGCTTTCTCTCATCTTCAACTACTACGCACTTAAATTTCAGCCAATTCCAACCGTCCGATTGTCCGGAATGTTTTTTTAGTGTTTGTATCTGATTAGAACTCTTTTCTTAATCAAAATCCTAATAGTTTATCTATCACAACAAATTCGCGCCCTGGCTTTTCAAATCACTTTTTCATCGACTTTTCAACCAGAAGACCTCTCCCAAATTATTCCCTTTTATCTACAAACTTTGGACCCAAACTTAATCAAGTGTTTGACTCAATATTTGAAGGCTTATTTGGTTTTTTCTCGAGTTTGGGCTCGGACGAGTTTTGATTATTTTCACAAGAGTAACATAATGGCGCGATCTGATTTTGAGGCTGAATTTATGTGACGATTTATATGATGATTTTGAGGTATGGAACTTACACCATATGCTCCTGAATTCTCTCGAAAGTATTCCATTTGTTTTCTGTGTCAATCGTACTCAAGTTGAATTGTGATATTCATTGAAATTCTGAAAAATTATTGGAATCTATTATTTGATTCATTGAGATATATTATATTGTTGGCTTGAGCATAATTTCATGATATTTTAGTATGGCACGGAGAATGGGCACCGCCAATAGTCCAAAAACTACTATATGGCTTTGGGATGCCTAGGGGAGGTGAGGTGAGGCATGGGGATCCATTGATGTGTGTTCGAAAAATTAATATTGATATAATTCTTGAGTAATGCATTTGATTTGTATACGCGCATTCGTATTGTTGGGATTTATTCAACGTGCTAATTATTTTTGAGCATATATACTTATCATGTTGTGTGCTTCCCGTATTTTCTTTTAGTGGCAGGCTAGCGTGGATTGGGGAGCTATGGACTATTTTAGAGAATTATTTTAGAGCTTGGATTGGAAGATTTGTTTTTGAAGTAAAAAATTGTGGTGTAATTTTCATCGGAGAATTGTGTATTTTGGGAGAAACATTATTTTAAATCATTATTGTGGAAATGGAAGAAATATGGTTTTTTCATATTCAAATTGTGGAATATAGACGCTCTATAATTATTGTGGATGATTTTAGTTTAGTTTTTATCGTAGTAGCACGTCGCGTGTCTCTTTTCGAGCACGCGGGGTGTTACAGGTCGTATCATAGCTTAGGTATACGACAACCCTCGAGTCTTGGGTTTGGGGTCTAGCATGCGTGGTAGACGAGTTTTCTTTAGAAATAGAAAGTTCTTGAAGACGTGTTAGGAATCCTGTTCAGGATGTTTAGAATTGAGTGGACGACTTTAGTATTGTAATTTTTGGAAAATAGAATCGAGTAGTATTTTATTTCGAGCATTTTGTTTCGTCGAATTTTGAGGGGGAAATTTCTTAATAGTGGGGAAGTATGTAACAACCCAGATTTTTTAAATTGGAATTTTTAAATTTATTTTGGAAATCGAAGAAAAATAAAATTTAGAATTTAGTTATTTTTTTATAATTAAATATTTTGATTTTTATATTCGGAATTCGGATAGCTAGATTACACGACTCGTAATATGAGTATGTATAAGACTTAGGGTGTTTAGAAGGGTCCTCAAAATATAAAACTCTCTAAGAGTCCTCAAAACATAAAACGCTTTAGTAAAACAAATATATAAAAATATTTCGACCGAAATATTTTGTACAGCTTTCTCTCATCTTCAACTACTACGCATTTAAATTTCAGCCAATTCCAACGGTCCGATCATCCGGAATGTTTTTTAGTGTTTGTATCTGATTAGAACTCTTTTCTTAATAAAAATCCTGATACTTTATCTATCACAATTAATTCGTGCCTTGGCTTTTCAAATCACTTTTTGATCGACTTTTCAACCAGAAGACCTCTCCCAAATTATTCCCTTTTATCTAAAAACTTTGGACCCAAACTTAATCGATTGTTTGACTCAATATTTGAAGGCTTATTTGGTGTTTTCTCGAGTTTGGGCTCGAACGAGTTTTGATTATTTTCACAAGAGTAACATAATGGAGCGATCTGATTTTGAGGCTGAATTTTTGTGACGATTTATGTGATGATTTTGAGGTATGGAACTTACACAATATGCTCCTGAATTCTCTCGAAAGTATTCCATTTGTTTTCTGTGTCAATCGTACTCAAGTTGAATTGTGATATTCTTTCTGAAAAATTGTTGGAATCTATTATTTGATTCATTGAGATATATTATATTGTTGATTTGAGCATAATTTCCTAATATTTTAGTATGGCACGGAGAATGGGCACCGCCAATAGTCCAAAAACTACTATATGGCTCTGAGATGCCTAGAGGAGGTGGGGTGAGGCATGGTGATCCATTGATGTGTTGTCGAAAAATTAATATTGATATAATTCTTGAGTAATGCATTTGATTTGTATACGCGCATTCGTATTGTTGCGATTTATTCAACGTGCTAATTATTTTTGAGCATCTATACTTATCATATTGTGTGCTTCCCGTATTTTCTTTTAGTGGCAGGCTAGCGTGGATTAGGGAGCTATGGACTATTTTTGAGAATTACATTAGAGCTTGGATTGGAAGATTTATTTTTTATGTAAAAAATAGTGGTGTAATTTTTTTCGGAGAATTGTGTATTTTGGAAGAAACATTATTTTAAATCATTAGTGTGGAAATAGAAGAATTATGGTTTTTTCATATTTAAATTGTGGAATATAGACCCTCTATACTTATTGTGGATGATTTTAGTTTAGTTTTTATCGTAGTAGCACGTCGCGTGTCTCTTTTCGAGCGCGCGGGGTGTTATAGGTCGTATCATAGCTTAGGTATACGACAACCCTCGAGTCTTGGGTTTGGGGTCTAGCATGCGTGGTAGACGAGTTTTCTTTAGAAATAGAAATTTCTTGAAAACGTGAGAGGAATCGTGTTGAGGATGTTTAGAATTGAGTGGACGACTTTAGTATTGTAATTTTTGGAAAATAGAATCGAGTAGTATTTTATTTCGAGCGTTTGGTTTCGTTGAATTTTGAGGGGGAAATTTCTTATTAGTGGGGAAGTATGTAACAACCCAGATTTTTTAAATTGGAATTTTTAAATTTATTTCGAAAATCGAAGATAAATAAAATTTTGAATTTAATTATTTTTTTATAATTAAATATATTGATTTTATATACGGAATTCGGATAGCTAGATTACAAGACTCGTAATATGAGTATCTATAAGTCTTGGGGTGTTTAGAAGAGTCCTCAAAATATAAAACTCTCTAAGAGTACTCAAAACATAAAACGCTTTAGTAGAACAAATATATAAAAATATTCGACTGAAATTTTTTGTACAGCTTTCACTCATCTTCAACTACTATGCACTTAAATTTCAGCCAATTCCAACGGTCCATTCATCCGGAATGTTTTTCTAGTGTTTGTATCTGATTAGAACTCATTTCTTAATCAAAATCCTAATACTTTATCTATCACAACAAATTCGTGCCTTGTCTTTTCAAATCACTTTTTCATCGACTTTTCAACCAGAAGACCTCTCCCAAATTATTCCCTTCTATATACAAACTTTGGACCCAAACTTAATCAAGTGTTTGACTCAATATTTGAAGGCTTATTTGGTGTTTTCTCGAGTTTGGGCTCGAGCGAGTTTTGATTATTTTCACAAGAGTAACATAATGGTGCGATCTGATTTAGAGGATGAATTTTTGTGACGATTTATGTGATGATTTTGACGTAGGGAACTTACACAATATGCTCCTGAATTCTCTCGAAAGTATTCCATTTGTTTTCTGTCTCAATCGTACTCAAGTTGAATTGTGATATTCATTGAAATTCTAAAAAATTGTTGGAATCTATTATTTGATTCATTGAGATATATTATATTGTTGATTTGAGCATAATTTCCTAAGATTTTAGTATGGCACGGAGAATGGGCACCGCCAATAGTCCAAAAACTACTATATGGATTTGAGATGCCTAGGGGAGGTGAGGTGAGGCATGGGGATCCATTGATGTGTTGTCAAAAAATTAATATTGATATAATTCTTGAGTAATGCATTTGATTTGTTTACGCGCATTCGTATTGTTGCGATTTATTCAACGTGCTAATTATTTTTGAGCATCTATACTTATCATATTGTGTGCTTCCCGTATTTTCTTTTAGTGGCAGGCTAGCGTGGATTGGGGAGCTATGGACTATTTTAGAGAATTATTTTAGAGCTTGGATTGGAAGATTTATTTTTTATGTAAAAAATAGTGGTGTAATTTTTGTCGGAGAATTGTGTATTTTGGAAGAAACATTATTTTAAATCATTAGTGTGGAAATAGAAGAATTGTGGTTTTTTCATATTTAAATTGTGGAATATAGACGCTTTATACTTATTGTGGATGATTTTAGTTTAGTTTTTATCGTAGTAGAACGTCGCGTGTCTCTTTTCAAGCGCGCGGGGTGTTACAGGTCGTATCATAGCTTAGGTATACGACAACCCTCGAGTCTTGGGTTTGGGGTCTAGCATGCGTGGTAGACGAGTTTTCTTTAGTAATAGAAATTTCTTGAAGACGTGTTAGGAATCGTGTTGAGGATGTTTAGAATTGAGTGGACGACTTTAGTATTGTAATTTTTGGAAAATAGAATCGAGTAGTATTTTATTTCGAGCATTTGGTTTCGTCGAATTTTGAGGGGGAAATTTCTTATTAGTGGGGAAGTATGTAACAACCCAGATTTTTTAAATTGGAATTTTTAAATTTATTTTAGAAATCGAAGAAAAATAAAATTTAGAATTTAGTTATTTTTTTATAATTAAATATATTGATTTTTATATTCGGAATTCGAAAAGATAGATTACAAGACTCATAATATGAGTATATATAAGTCTTGGGGTGTTTAGAAGAGTCCTCAAATTATAAAACTCTCTAAGAGTTCTCAAAACATAAAAGCGCTTTAGTACAACAAATATATAAAAATATTTTGACTGAAATATTTTGTACAGCTTTCTCTCATCTTCAACTACTACGCACTTAAATTTCAGCCAATTCCAACGGTCCGATCGTCCGGAATGTTTTTTTAGTGTTTGTATCTGATTAGAACTCTTTTCTTAATAAAAATACTAATACTTTATCTATCACAATTAATTTGTGCCTTGGCTTTTCAAATCACTTTTTCATATAAAAATTTCAACCAGAAGACCTCTCCCAAATTATTCCCTTTTATCTACAAACTTTGGACCCAAACTTAATCGAGTGTTTGACTCAATATTTGAAGGCATATTTGGTGTTTTCTCGAGTTTGGGCTCGAACGAGTTTTGATTATTTTCACAAGAGTAACAACATAATGGTGCGATCTGATTTTGAGGCTGAATTTTTGTGACGATTTATGTGATGATTTTGACGTAGGGAACTTACACAATATGATCCTGAATTCTCTCGAAAGTATTCCATTTGTTTTCTGTCTCAATCGTACTCAAGTTGAATTCTGATATTCTTTCTGAAAAATTGTTGGAATCTATTATTTGATTCATTGAGATATATTATATTGTTGATTTGAGCATAATTTCCTAAGATTTTAGTATGGCACGGAGAATGGGCACCGCCAATAGTCCAAAAACTACTATATGGATTTGAGATGCCTAGGGGAGGTGAGGTGAGGCATGGGGATCCATTGATGTGTTGTCAAAAAATTAATATTGATATAATTCTTGAGTAATGCATTTGATTTGTTTACGCGCATTCGTATTGTTGCGATTTATTCAACGTGCTAATTATTTTTGAGCATCTATACTTATCATATTGTGTGCTTCCCGTATTTTCTTTTAGTGGCAGGCTAGCGTGGATTGGGGCGCTATGGACTATTTCAGAGAATTATTTTAGAGCTTGGATTGGAAGATTTATTTTTGATGTAAAAAATAGTGGTGTAATTTTTGTCGGAGAATTGTGTATTTTGGAAGAAACATTATTTTAAATCATTAGTGTGGAAATAGAAGAATTGTGGTTTTTTCATATTTAAATTGTGGAATATAGACGCTTTATACTTATTGTGGATGATTTTAGTTTAGTTTTTATCGTAGTAGCACGTCGCGTGTCTCTTTTCTAGCGCGCGGGGTGTTACAGGTCGTATCATAGCTTAGGTATACGACAACCCTCGAGTCTTGGGTTTGGGGTCTAGCATGCGTGGTAGACGAGTTTTCTTTAGTAATAGAAATTTCTTGAAGACGTGTTAGGAATCGTGTTGAGGATGTTTAGAATTGAGTGGACGACTTTAGTATTGTAATTTTTGGAAAATAGAATCGAGTAGTATTTTATTTCGAGCATTTGGTTTCGTCGAATTTTGAGGGGGAAATTTCTTATTAGTGGGGAAGTATGTAACAACCGAGATTTTTTAAATTGGAATTTTTAAATTTATTTTGGAAATCGAAGAAAAATAAAATTTAGAATTTTGTTATTTTTTTATAATTAAATATATTGATTTTTATATTCGGAATTCGAAAAGATAGATTACAAGACACATAATATGAGTATATATAAGTCTTGGGGTGTTTAGAAGAGTCCTCAAATTATAAAACTCTCTAAGAGTCCTCAAAACATAAAAGCGCTTTAGTACAACAAATATATAAAAATATTTCGACTGAAATATTTTGTACAACTTTCTCTCATCTTCAAGTACTACGCACTTAAATTTCAGCCAATTCCAACGGTCCGATCGTCCGGAATGTTTTTTTAGTGTTTGTATCTGATTAGAACTCTTTTCTTAATAAAAATCCTAATACTTTATCTATCACAATTAATTCGTGCCTTGTCTTTTCAAATCACTTTTTCATATAAAAATTTCAACCAGAAGACCTCTCCCAAATTATTCCCTTTTATCTACAAACTTTGGACCCAAACTTAATCGAGTGTTTGACTCAATATTTGAAGGCTTATTTGGTGTTTTCTCGAGTTTGGGCTCGAACGAGTTTTGATTATTTTCACAAGAGTAACATAATGGTGCGATCTGATTTTGAGGCTGAATTTTTGTGACGATTTATGTGATGATTTTGACGTAGGGAACTTACACAATATGCTCCTGAATTCTCTCGAAAGTATTCCATTTGTTTTCTGTCTCAATCGTACTCAAGTTGAATTGTGATATTCATTGAAATTCTAAAAAATTGTTGGAATCTATTATTTCATTCATTGAGATATATTATATTGTTGATTTGAGCATAATTTCCTAAGATTTTAGTATGGCACGGAGAATGGGCACCGCCAATAGTCCAAAAACTACTATATGGCTTTGAGATGCCTAGGGGAGGTGAGGTGAGGCATGGGGATCCATTGATGTGTTGTCAAAAAATTAATATTGATATAATTCTTGAGTAATGCATTTGATTTGTATACGCGCATTCGTATTGTTGCGATTTATTCAACGTGCTAATTATTTTTGAGCATCTATACTTATCATATTGTGTGCTTCCCGTATTTTCTTTTAGTGGCAGGCTAGCGTGGATTGGGGAGCTATGGACTATTTTAGAGAATTATTTTAGAGCTTGGATTGGAAGATTTATTTTTGATGTAAAAAATAGTGGTGTAATTTTTGTCGGAGAATTGTGTATTTTGGAAGAAACATTATTTTAAATCATTAGTGTGGAAATAGAATGTGACAACCCGCTCACCAAAATAAGGGGTGGCCAGCCCAATACTCCAATATAACGGAATCATGGATGGAATCATTCTTAGCATCATAACAAAAATATAGAGTATCCAGGATAACCACCCAATATTTCAGAAAACGGGTTGCCAAAATTTTTTGATTTGAAAGTAAATAAATGAAAACAAACAACCCAATTCCTAAAAGATAAGGGAAACCCCAAGACATGTATAAATAATACAACGAGAATACGATAAAAAGACCGAATAGGTAACCGGTCACTAAACTGATACACCAAATATACACAAGTACAATAAGTTACTTATTACATTTCATTAGACATTTACAAAAGCTTGGGCCTCTCGCCCGAATAAAAGACTTGATCTTAACTAGGATAAAAATGAAAACGTCTATACCAAATGTATCCCGTAATACCCGCAATGCATCACGGCTCGTCGAAAACATCGGAATAGGAATTCAAATCCGCCATCCTTGCGGCGGAGTACCTGAGCAGAGACAAGATGAATATGCAACAAGAAATGTAACCAGGTCAGGGCCCGGTTCTATATGATTACCAGATGAATAAAGAGTATGACAGTTATGTATGATAAATCGTGAAAAAAGAGAAATAATAAGCAACCTATACAATTTAAAACATAAGCTAAGCAGGAACAAAAATAAGAAGCATTAAACAAAAAACTTCACCAAATGTACCAATTATTTCATATATCTTTTCCTTAGCAGGAAGTATATATATATAATCACAATCTTTTGCTCTTTAAGGAAATTTAATCTCAATTTTACCTTTTGTAAAAATCCTTTCCTTATCAGGAAAATAATCATTTTCAAATGCTCTTTGTGGCATTTACATGTGCTCTTTGTGGCACTCCATCATGCTCTTATGGCATATCAAATACATCAAGTCCCACTTGATTATGAACTGTTATAATTATATACATATAACGAATTCTAAGACCGCCCGTCCGGGTTTCCCCACTGTGCGCGCCCCTAAATGACCATCATCTTCCAGGGCCTATCATTAGACAACCTGGACACCTATATCGCAAGACGTCGGGAAGCGGCCATGAGCCTGCGGGGTAGTCAAGACCACACCCGGAATCTCCTACCCATCGCAGAAAAATATACAACAATAAGCGCTCCCATGGCCTAGGACTATATCCACCCTGCATTCATTAGCCAGGGGGCTTCACCTCACGTGCGGACTTCCCTTATGATGTCATTTAGAGAGGTGTGTTTAAACCATTTTATTTATCATATCGAAAATTAAGTAAACCATTATTTACCGGTTTCAGGGTTAAGTAAATTATCATTTACTAATATCAATACCATTACCATTTCATTTCCATTCCACGTATATGTTTCATTTTATTCGAAACCGTTATTATTTATTTTGTAAATAATCTAACTTACCATCCATAGTCATACGATAGCTTATATCAACTCTACAACCTCAAAGGAGTAAATAAACTCTTCATTATCTCCAAGCATTCTAGGAGGTTATTTAAAAACCCCAAGGTTATCATCTTTCGAAGGAATGAAATAACTTTCAATTTATTCTCCAAACTCACCTTTATGGCGTTATGATGAACCACCAAGGTTAACATAGCTCAATCGAACTTTTAAAATCTCCCAACATTCTTTTGGGGTGGTAATATAAACCATGAAAACTAGTATAGCTTAATTAAGCTTCTAAAGTCTCCCGGACATGACACTACATACTCCTAGTTTATATACAAATCAACTAGAAGGAAAAGTGCCCTAACTTCAATAGGCACAACCCCGGAAAAATCCCCACATAACCCATTCCTAATGTAGGGCACACAACTAACTCATCTCACACTCTAGGACTTTAAGTTTACTTCATTCAAGAAGGTTCCTAATCCCTATATTTAAAGAAAAGAATTGAAATTGAGTTATAAAATTAACTCAAAAACAGCAGGAAAACGAATCGATTCGCCCAAAAAGCGAATCGGTTCGGACTACTAAACCAACATTCTGCAATTGGCCGAATCGATTCGGCCTTAACCCGAATCGATTCGGGTTATGCAGACCTGCAAATTTCCCTTAGCGAATCGATTCGCCCAAAGGGCCGAATCGATTCGGACCTGCAAATTTGCCAAAAATGGCTACGAAGGGTTATAAACCCTAATTTCTCCAAACTCCAACTCTCTCCATTTATACACATCCAGCAACAATAATCTACCCCAAAACATCCTGCATGGTTAATAACAACTATAACCCAAAATTTCATCATCAAAAACTAAGATTAGGGCTTAAATCCCATAAATTCCACATTTAAACCATAAATGTAATTACACAACTATCAAGCAATTTATGCACCTTAAATCACATATTAGCAAGTAGAAAACTTGCCTTAGGGTTGATATCTCAGATTTGTTTGGAGAAGAAGCAATCCCAAATCCTCCATCTTCAAATCTCTCTCTCATTCTCCTCTTTTCTCTTCCTCTTCTTTCTCTCTTTGTCTCTCTCTATGTTCAAGACATAAAATGGGGAAAATAAGGGATTTAGAAGACTAAAATCGTGGCTTAGGTTAAAACTCCCAACTTAAATGGTTAATACCACATTAAAATGACTCGCAAATACGCATATAAGCTAAAACCAGGTAAAAGTGCCCGAAACACAAAAAATACAACATGGCACATATTTTGACTGTCTCGCACCTTCCGAGACTAACTACACCCTCTAAACTGGCATCCGGAAATTTTATAAATTATTTCGAGTTCCAAAATCATTTAAACTAAAAGTCCATTTAAAATACATGACACTACAGACATGCAACCTGATGTTATTTACTTTCACATACAGTAAATATGCATCAATCTAGTAAATAATAACTTTCAATTCATTAAATTAATATTTACTCCAGTCCCCACATTTTATATAATTACCTTATGCGGTAAAATTAGTATAAAATGACCCTCCCAGAATCGAGGGTTGTTACATAGAAGAATTATGGTTTTTTCATATTTAAATTGTGGAATATAGACGCTCTATACTTATTGTGGATGATTTTAGTTTAGTTTTTATCGTAGTATCACGTCGCGTGTCTCTTTTCGAGCGCGCGGGGTGTTACAGATCGTATCATAGCTTAGGTATACGACAACCCTCGAGTCTTGGGTTTGGGGTCTAGCATGCGTGGTAGACGAGTTTTCTTTAGAAATAGAAATTTCTTGAAGACGTGTTAGGAATCGTGTTGAGGATGTTTAGAATTGAGTGGACGACTTTAGTATTGTAATTTTTGGAAAATAGAATCGAGTAGTATTTTATTTCGAGCGTTTGGTTTCGTCGAATTTTGAGGGGGAAATTTCTTATTAATGGGGAAGTATGTAACAACCCAGATTTTTTAAATTGGAATTTTTAAATTTATTTTGGAAATCGAAGAAAAATAAAATTTAGAATTTAGTTATTTTTTTATAATTAAATATATTGATTTTTATATTTGGAATTCGAAAAGGTAGATTACAAGACTCATAATATGAATATATATAAGTCTTGAGGTGTTTAGAAGAGTCCTCAAATTATAAAACTCTCTAAGAGTCCTCAAAACATAAAAGCGCTTTAGTAAAACAAATATATAAAAATATTTCGACTGAAATATTTTGTACAGCTTTCTCTCATCTTCAACTACTACGCACTTAAATTTCAGCCAATTCCAACGGTCCGATCGTCCGGAATGTTTTTTTAGTGTTTGTATCTGATTAGAACTCTTTTCTTAATAAAAATCCTAATACTTTATCTATCACAATTAATTCGTGCCTTGGCTTTTCAAATCACTTTTTCATATAAAAATTTCAACCAGAAGACCTCTCCCAAATTATTCCCTTTTATCTACAAACTTTGGACCCAAACTTAATCGAGTGTTTGACTCAATATTTGAAGGCTTATTTGGTGTTTTCTCGAGTTTGGGCTCGAACGAGTTTTGATTATTTTCACAAGAGTAACATAATGGTGCGATTTGATTTTGAGGCTGAATTTTTGTGACGATTTATGTGATGATTTTGAGGTATGGAACTTACACAATATGCTCCTGAATTCTCTCGAAAGTATTCCATTTGTTTTCTGTGTCAATCGTACTCAAGTTGAATTGTGATATTCTTTGAAATTCTGAAAAATTGTTGGAATCTAAAATTTGATTCATTGAGATATATTATATTGTTGATTTGAGCATAATTTCCTAAGATTTTAGTATGGCACGGAGAATGGGCACCGCCAATAGTCCAAAAACTACTATATGGCTTTGAGATGCCTAGGGGAGGTGGGGTGAGGCATGGTGATCCATTGATGTGTTGTCGAAAAATTAATATTAATATAATTCTTGAGTAATGCATTTGATTTGTATACGCGCATTCGTATTGTTGCGATTTATTCAACGTGCTAATTATTTTTGAGCATCTATACTTATCATATTGTGTGCTTCCCGTATTTTCTTTTAGTGGCAGGCTAGCGTGGATTGGGGAGCTATGGACTATTTTTGAGAATTATTTTAGAGCTTGGATTGGAAGATTTATTTTTGATGTAAAAAATAGTGGTATAATTTTTGTCCGAGAATTGTGTATTTTGGAAGAAACATTATTTTAAATCATTAGTGTGGAAATAGAAGAATTATGGTTTTTTCATATTTAAATTGTGGAATATAGACGCTCTATACTTATTGTGGATGATTTTAGTTTAGTTTTTTTCGTAGTAGCACGTCGCGTGTCTCTTTTCGAGCGCGCGGGGTGTTAGAGGTCGTATCATAGCTTAGGTATACGACAACCCTCGAGTCTTGGGTTTGGGGTCTAGCATGCGTGGTAGACGAGTTTTCTTTAGAAATAGAAATTTCTTGAAAACGTGTGAGGAATCGTGTTGAGGATGTTTAGAATTGAGTGGACGACTTTAGTATTGTAATTTTTGGAAAATAGAATCGAGTTGTATTTTATTTCGAGCGTTTGGTTTCGTTAAATTTTGAGGGGGAAATTTCTTATTAGTGGGGAAGTATGTAACAACCCAGATTTTTTAAATTGGAATTTTTAAATTTATTTCGGAAATCGAAGATAAATAAAATTTTGAATTTAGTTATTTTTTTATAATTAAATATATTGATTTTATATTCGGAATTCGGATAGCTAGATTAAAAGACTCGTAATATGAGTATATATAAGTCTTGGGGTGTTTATAAGAGTCCTCAAAATAAAAAACTCTCTAAGCGTCCTCAAAACATAAAACGCTTTAGTAAAACAAATATATAAAAATATTCGACTGAAATTTTTTGTACAGCTTTCTCTCATCTTCAACTACTACGCACTTAAATTTCAGCCAATTCCAACGGTCCATTCGTCCGGAATGTTTTTCTAGTGTTTGTATCTGATTAGAACTCTTTTCTTAATCAAAATCCTAATACTTTATCTATCACAACAAATTCGTGCCTTGTCTTTTCAAATCACTTTTTCATCGACTTTTCAACCAGAAGACCTCTCCCAAATTATTCCCTTTTATCTACAAACTTTGGACCCAAACTTAATCGAGTGTTTGACTTAATATTTGAAGGCTTATTTGGTGTTTTCTCGAGTTTGGGCTCGAGCGAGTTTTGATTATTTTCACAAGAGTAACATAATGGTGCGATCTGATTTTGAGGCTGAATTTTTGTGACGATTTATGTCATGATTTTGACGTAGGGAACTTACACAATATGCTCCTGAATTCTCTCGAAAGTATACCATTTGTTTTCTATCTCAATCGTACTCAAGTTGAATTGTGATATTCATTGAAATTCTAAAAAATTGTTGGAATCTATTATTTGATTCATTGAGATATATTATATTGTTGATTTGAGCATAATTTCCTAAGATTTTAGTATGGCACGGAGAATGGGCACCGCCAATAGTCCAAAAACTACTATATGGCTTTGAGATGCCTAGGGGAGGTGAGGTGAGGCATGGGGATCCATTGATGTGTTTTCAAAAACTTAATATTGATATAATTCTTGAGTAATGTATTTGATTTGTATACGCGCATTCGTATTGTTGCTATTTATTCAACGTGCTAATTATTTTTGAGCATCTATACTTATCATATTGTGTGCTTCCCGTATTTTCTTTTAGTGGCAGGCTAGCGTGGATTGGGGAGCTATGGACTATTTTAGGGAATTATTTTAGAGCTTGGATTGGAAGATTTATTTTTGATGTAAAAAATAGTGTTGTAATTTTTGTCCGAGAATTGTGTATTTTGGAAGAAACATTATTTTAAATCATTAGTGTGGAAATAGAAGAATTATGGTTTTTTCATATTTAAATTGTGGAATATAGACGCTCTATACTTATTGTGGATGATTTTAGTTTAGTTTTTATCGTAGTAGCACGTCGTGTGTCTCTTTCCGAGCGCGCGGGGTGTTACAGGTCGTATCATAGCTTAGGTATACGACAACCCTCGAGTCTTGGGTTTGGGGTCTAGCATGCGTGGTAGACGAGTTTTCTTTAGAAATAGAAATTTCTTGAAAACGTGTGAGGAATCGTGTTGAGGATGTTTAGAATTGAGTGGACGACTTTAGTATTGTAATTTTTGGAAAATAGAATCGAGTAGTATTTTATTTCGAGCGTTTGGTTTCGTTGAATTTTGAGGGGGAAATTTCTTATTAGTGGGGAAGTATGTAACAACCCAGATTTTTTAAATTGGAATTTTTAAATTTATTTCGGAAATCGAAGATAAATAAAATTTTGAATTTAGTTATTTTTTTATAATTAAATATATTGATTTTATATTCGAAATTCGGATAGCTAGATTACAAGACTCGTAATATGAGTATATATAAGTCTTGGGGTGTTTAGAAGAGTCCTCAAAATATAAAACTCTCTAAGAGTCCTCAAAACATAAAACGCTTTAGTAAAACAAATATATAAAAATATTCGACTGAAATTTTTTGGACAGCTTTCACTCATCTTCAACTACTATGCACTTAAATTTCAGCCAATTCCAACAGTCCATTCGTCCGGAATGTTTTTCTAGTGTTTGTATCTATTTAGAACTCTTTTCTTAATCAAAATCCTAATACTTTATCTATCACAACTAATTCGTGCCTTGTCTTTTCAAATCACTTTTTCATCGACTTTTCAACCAGAAGACCTCTCCCAAATTATTCCCTTTTATCTACAAACTTTGGACCCAAACTTAATCAATTGTTTGACTCAATATTTGAAGGCTTATTTGGTGTTTTCTCGAGTTTGGGCTCGAGCGAGTTTTGATTATTTTCACAAGAGTAACATAATGGTGCGATCTGATTTTGAGACTGAATTTTTGTGACGATTTATGTGTTGATTTTGACGTAGGGAACTTACACAATATGCTCCTGAATTCTCTCGAAAGTATTCCATTTGTTTTCTGTCTCAATCGTACTCAAGTTGAATTGTGATATTCATTGAAATTCTAAAAAATTGTTGGAATCTATTATTTGATTCATTGAAATATATTATATTGTTGATTTGAGCATAATTTCCTAAGATTTTAGTGTGGCACGGAGAATGGGCACCGCCAATAGTCCAAAAACTACTATATGGCTTTGAGATGCCTAGGGGAGGTGAGGTGAGGCATGGGGATCCATTGATGTGTTCTCAAAAAATTAATATTGATATAATTCTTGAGTAATGCATTTGATTTGTATACGCGCATTCGTATTGTTGCGATTTATTCAACGTGCTAATTATTTTTGAGCATCTATACTTATCATATTGTGTGCTTCCCGTAATTTCTTTTAGTGTCAGGCTAGCGTGGATTGGGGAGCTATGAACTATTTTAGAGAATTATTTTAGAGATTGGATAGGAAGATTTATTTTTGATGTAAAAAATAGTGGTGTAATTTTTGTCGGAGAATTGTGTATTTTGGAAGAAACATTATTTTAAATCATTAGTGTGGAAATAGAAGAATTATGGTTTTTTCATATTTAAATTGTGGAATATAGACGCTCTATACTTATTGTGTATGATTTATGTTTAGTTTTTAACGTAGTAGCACGTCGCGTGTCTCTTTTCGAGCGCGCGGGGTGTTACAGGTCGTATCATAGCTTAGGTATATGACAACCCTCGAGTCTTGGGTTTGGGGTCTAGCATGCGTGGTAGACGAGTTTTCTTTAGAAATAGAAATTTCTTGAAAACGTGTGAGGAATCGTGTTGAGGATGTTTAAAATTGAGTGGACGACTTTAGTATTGTAATTTTTGGAAAATAGAATCGAGTAGTATTTTATTTCGAGCATTTGGTTTCGTTGAATTTTGAGGGGGAAATTTCTTATTAGTGGGGAAGTATGTAACAACCCAGATTTTTTAAAAAATAGAATTTTAAATTTATTTCGGAAATCGAAGATAAATAAAATTTTGAATTTAGTTATTTTTTTATAATTAAATATATTGATTTTATATTCGGAATTCGGATAGCTAGATTACAAGACTCGTAATATGAGTATATATAAGTCTTGGTGTGTTTAGAAGAGTCCTCAAAATATAAAACTCTCTAAGAGTCCTCAAAACATAAAACGCTTTAGTAAAACAAATATATAAAAATATTCGATTGAAATTTTTTGTACAGCTTTCACTCATCTTCAACTACTATGCACTTAAATTTCAGCCAATTCCAACGGTCCATTCGTCCGGAATGTTTTTCTAGTGTTTGTATCTGATTAAAACTCTTTTCTTAATCAAAATCCTAATACTTTATCTATCTCAACAAATTCGTGCCTTGTCTTTTAAAATCACTTTTTCATCGACTTTTCAACCAGAAGACCTCTCCAAAATTAATCCCTTTTATCTACAAACTTTGGACCCAAACTTAATCAAGTCTTTGACTCAATACTTGAAGGCATATTTGGTGTTTTCTCGAGTTTGGGCTCGAGCGAGTTTTGATTATTTTCACAAGAGTAACATAATGGTGCGATCTGATTTTGAGGCTGAATTTTTGTGACGATTTATGTGATGATTTTGACGTAGGGAACTTACACAATATGCTCCTGAATTCTCTCGAAAGTATTCCATTTGTTTTATGTCTCAATCGTACTCAAGTTGAATTGTGATATTCATTGAAATTCTAAAAAATTGTTGGAATCTATTATTTGATTCATTGAGATATATTATATTGTTGATTTGAGCATAATTTCATAAGATTTTAGTATGGCACGGAGAATGGGCACCGCCACTAGTCCAAAAACTACTATATGGCTTTGAGATGCCTAGGGGAGGTGAGGTGAGGCATGGGGATCCATTGATGTGTTGTCAAAAAATTAATATTGATATAATTCTTGAGTAATGCATTTGATTTCTATACGCGCATTCGTATTGTTGCAATTTATTCAACGTGCTAATTATTTTTGCGCATCTATACTTATCATATTGTGTGCTTCCCGTATTTTCTTTTAGTGGCAGGCTAGCGTGGATTGGGGAGCTATGGACTATCTTAGAGAATTATTTTAGAGATTGGATTGGAAGATTTATTTTTGATGTAAAAAATAGTGGTGTAATTTTTGTCGGAGAATTGTGTATTTTGGGATAAACATTATTTTAAATCATTATTGTGAAAATAGAAGAATTATGGTGTTTCATATTTAAATTGTGGAATATAGATGCTCTATACTTATTGTGGATGATTTTAGTTTAGTTTTTATCCTAGTAGCACGTCGCGTGTCTCTTTTCCAGCGCGCGGGGTGTTACAGGTCGTATCATAGCTTAGGTATATGACAACCCTCGAGTCTTGGGTTTGGGGTCTAGCAGGCGTGGTAGACGAGTTTTCTTTAGAAATAGAAATTTCTCGAAGACGTGTTAAGAATCGTGTTGAGGATGTTTAGAATTGAGTGGAGGACTTTAGAATTGCAATTTTTGGAAAATAGAATCGAGTAGTATTTTATTTCGAGCGTTTGGTTTCGTCGAATTTTGAGGGGGAAATTTCTTATTAGTGGAAAGTATGTAACAACCCAGATTTTTTAAATTTATTTCGGAAATCGAAGAAAAATAAAATTTTGAATTTAGTTATTTTTTTATAATTAAATATATTGATTTTAATATTCGGAATTTGGATAGCTAGATTACAAGGCTCCTAATATGAGTATATATTAGTCTTGGGGTGATAAGAGTCCTCAAATTATAAAACTCTCTAAGAGTCCTCAAAACATAAAACTCTTTAGTAAAAAAAATATATAAAAATATTCGACTGAAATTTTTTGTACAGCTTTCTCTCATCTTCAACTACAACGCACTTAAATATCAGCCAATTCCAACGGTCCGATCGTCCGAAAAGTTTTTTTTAGTGATTGTATCTAATTAGAACTCTTTTCTTAATCAAAATCCTAATACTTTATCTATCACAACAAATTCGTGCCTCGGCTTTTCAAATCAATTTTTCATCGACTTTTCAACCAGAAGACCTCTCCCAAATTATTCCCTTTTATCTACAAACTTTGGACCCAAACGTAATCAAGTGTTTGACTCAATATCTGAAGGCTTATTTGGTGTTTTCTCGAGGTTGGGCTCGGACGAGTTTTCATTATTTTCACAAGAGTAACATAATGGTGCGATCTGATTTTGAGGCTAAATTAATGTGACGATTTATGTGATGATTTTAAGGTATGGAACTTACACAATATGCTCCTGAATTCTCTCGAAAGTATTCCATTTGTTTTCTGTGTCAATCGTACTCAAGTTGAATTGTGATATTCATTGAAATTCTGAAAAATTGTTGGAATCTATTATTTGATTCATTGAGATATATTATATTGTTGATTTGAGCATAATTTCCTGAGATTTTAGTATGGCATGGAGAATGGGCACAGCCAATAGTCCAAAAACTACTATATGGCTTTGAGATGCCTAGGGGAGGTGAGGTGAGGCATGGGGATGCGTTGATGTGTTGTCGAAAAATTAATATTGATATAATTCTTGAGTAATGCATTTGATTTGTATACGCGCATTCGTATTGTTGCGATTTATTCAACGTGCTAATTATTTTTGAGCCTCTATACTTATCATATTGTGTGCTTCCCGTATTTTCTTTTAGTCGCAGGCTAGCATGGATTGGGGAGCTATGGACTATTTTAGAGAATTATTTTAGAGCTTGGATTGGAAGATTTATTTTTGATGTAAAAAATAGTGGTGTAATTTTTGTCTGAGAATTGCGTATTTTGGGAGAAACATTATTTTAAATCATTATTGTGAAAATAGAAGAATTATGGTGTTTCATATTTAAATTGTGGAATATAGATGCTCTATACTTATTGTGGATGATTTTAGTTTAGTTTTTATCGTAGTAGCACGTCGCGTGTCTCTTTTCCAGCGCGCGGGGTGTTACAGGTCGTATCATAGCTTAGGTATATGACAACCCTCGAGTCTTGGGTTTGGGGTCTAGCATGCGTGGTAGACGAGTTTTCTTTAGAAATAGAAATTTCTTGAAGACGTGTTAGGAATCGTGTTGAGGATGTTTAGAATTGAGTGGACGACTTTAGTATTGTAATTTTTGGAAAATAGAATCGAGTAGTATTTTTTTCGAGCGTTTGGTTTCGTCGAATTTTGAGGGGGAAACTTCTTATTATTGGGGAAGTATGTAACAACCCAGATTTTTTAAATTTGAATTTTTAAATTTATTTCGGAAATCGAAGAAAAATAAAATTTAGAATTTAGTTATTTTTTTATAATTAAATATATTGATTTTTATATTCGGAATTCGGATAGCTAGATTATAAGACTCGTAATATCAGTGTATATAAGTCTTGGGGTGTTTAGAAGAGTTCTCAAAATATAAAACTCTCTAAGAGTCCTCAAAACATAAAACGCTTTAGTAAAAAAAATATATAAAAATATTCGACTGAAATTTTTTGTACAGCTTTCTCTCATCTTCAACTACAACGCACTTAAATATCAGCCAACTCCAACGGTCCGATCGTCCGAAAATTTTTTTTTAGTGATTGTATCTAATTAGAACTCTTTTCTTAATCAAAATCCTAATACTTTATCTATCACAACAAATTCGTGCCTCGGCTTTTCAAATCAATTTTTCATCGACTTTTCAACCAGAAGACCTCTCCCAAATTATTCCCTTTTATCTACAAACTTTGGACCCAAACGTAATCAAGTGTTTGACTCAATATCTGAAGGCTTATTTGGTGTTTTCTCGAGGTTGGGCTCGGACGAGTTTTCATTATTTTCACAAGAGTAACATAATGGTGCGATCTGATTTTGAGGCTAAATTAATGTGACGATTTATGTGATGATTTTAAGGTATGGAACTTACACAATATGCTCCTGAATTCTCTCGAAAGTATTCCATTTGTTTTCTGTGTCAATCGTACTCAAGTTGAATTGTGATATTCATTGAAATTCTGAAAAATTGTTGGAATCTATTATTTGATTCATTGAGATATATTATATTGTTGATTTGAGCATAATTTCCTGAGATTTTAGTATGGCATGGAGAATGGGCACAGCCAATAGTCCAAAAACTACTATATGGCTTTGAGATGCCTAGGGGAGGTGAGGTGAGGCATGGGGATGCGTTGATGTGTTGTCGAAAAATTAATATTGATATAATTCTTGAGTAATGCATTTGATTTGTATACGCGCATTCGTATTGTTGCGATTTATTCAACGTGCTAATTATTTTTGAGCCTCTATACTTATCATATTGTGTGCTTCCCGTATTTTCTTTTAGTCGCAGGCTAGCATGGATTGGGGAGCTATGGACTATTTTAGAGAATTATTTTAGAGCTTGGATTGGAAGATTTATTTTTGATGTAAAAAATAGTGGTGTAATTTTTGTCTGAGAATTGCGTATTTTGGGAGAAACATTATTTTAAATCATTATTGTGAAAATAGAAGAATTATGGTGTTTCATATTTAAATTGTGGAATATAGATGCTCTATACTTATTGTGGATGATTTTAGTTTAGTTTTTATCGTAGTAGCACGTCGCGTGTCTCTTTTCCAGCGCGCGGGGTGTTACAGGTCGTATCATAGCTTAGGTATATGACAACCCTCGAGTCTTGGGTTTGGGGTCTATCATGCGTGGTAGACGAGTTTTCTTTAGAAATAGAAATTTCTTGAAGACGTGTTAGGAATCGTGTTGAGGATGTTTAGAATTGAGTGGACGACTTTAGTATTGTAATTTTTGGAAAATAGAATCGAGTAGTATTTTTTTCGAGCGTTTGGTTTCGTCGAATTTTGAGGGGGAAACTTCTTATTATTGGGGAAGTATGTAACAACCCAGATTTTTTAAATTTGAATTTTTAAATTTATTTCGGAAATCGAAGAAAAATAAAATTTAGAATTTAGTTATTTTTTATAATTAAATATATTGATTTTTATATTCGGAATTCGGATAGCTAGATTATAAGACTCGTAATATCAGTGTATATAAGTCTTGGGGTGTTTAGAAGAGTTCTCAAAATATAAAACTCTCTAAGAGTCCTCAAAACATAAAACGCTTTAGTAAAAAAAATATATAAAAATATTCGACTGAAATTTTTTGTACAGCTTTCTCTCATCTTCAACTACAACGCACTTAAATATCAGCCAACTCCAACGGTCCGATCGTCCGAAAATTTTTTTTTAGTGATTGTATCTAATTAGAACTCTTTTCTTAATCAAAATCCTAATACTTTATCTATCACAACAAATTCGTGCCTCGGCTTTTCAAATCAATTTTTCATCGACTTTTCAACCAGAAGACCTCTCCCAAATTATTCCCTTTTATCTACAAACTTTGGACCCAAACGTAATCAAGTGTTTGACTCAATATCTGAAGGCTTATTTGGTGTTTTCTCGAGGTTGGGCTCGGACGAGTTTTCATTATTTTCACAAGAGTAACATAATGGTGCGATCTGATTTTGAGGCTAAATTAATGTGACGATTTATGTGATGATTTTAAGGTATGGAACTTACACAATATGCTCCTGAATTCTCTCGAAAGTATTCCATTTGTTTTCTGTGTCAATCGTACTCAAGTTGAATTGTGATATTCATTGAAATTCTGAAAAATTGTTGGAATCTATTATTTGATTCATTGAGATATATTATATTGTTGATTTGAGCATAATTTCCTGAGATTTTAGTATGGCATGGAGAATGGGCACAGCCAATAGTCCAAAAACTACTATATGGCTTTGAGATGCCTAGGGGAGGTGAGGTGAGGCATGGGGATGCGTTGATGTGTTGTCGAAAAATTAATATTGATATAATTCTTGAGTAATGCATTTGATTTGTATACGCGCATTCGTATTGTTGCGATTTATTCAACGTGCTAATTATTTTTGAGCCTCTATACTTATCATATTGTGTGCTTCCCGTATTTTCTTTTAGTCGCAGGCTAGCATGGATTGGGGAGCTATGGACTATTTTAGAGAATTATTTTAGAGCTTGGATTGGAAGATTTATTTTTGATGTAAAAAATAGTGGTGTAATTTTTGTCGGAGAATTGCGTATTTTGGGAGAAACATTATTTTAAATCATTATTGTGAAAATAGAAGAATTATGGTGTTTCATATTTAAATTGTGGAATATAGATGCTCTATACTTATTGTGGATGATTTTAGTTTAGTTTTTATCGTAGTAGCACGTCGCGTGTCTCTTTTCCAGCGCGCGGGGTGTTACAGGTCGTATCCTAGCTTAGGTATATGACAACCCTCGAGTCTTGGGTTTGGGGTCTAGCATGCTTGGTAGACGAGTTTTCTTTAGAAATAGAAATTTCTTGAAGACGTGTTAGGAATCGTGTTGAGGATGTTTAGAATTGAGTGGACGACTTTAGTATTGTAATTTTTGGAAAATAGAATCGAGTAGTATTTTTTTCGAGCGTTTGGTTTCGTCGAATTTTGAGGGGGAAACTTCTTATTATTGGGGAAGTATGCAACAACCCAGATTTTTTAAATTTGAATTTTTAAATTTATTTCGGAAATCGAAGAAAAATAAAATTTTGAATTTAGTTATTTTTTTATAATTAAATATATTGATTTTTATATTCGGAATTCGGATAGCTAGATTACAAGACTCGTAATATCAGTGTATATAAGTCTTGGGGTGTTTAGAAGAGTTTTCAAAATATAAAACTCTCTAAGAGTCCTCAAAACATAAAACGCTTTAGTAAAAAAATATATATAAAAATATTCGACTGAAATTTTTTGTACAGCTTTCTCTCATCTTCAACTACTACGCACTTAAATATCAGCCAATTCCAACGGTCCGATCGTCCGAAAAGTTTTTTTTAGTGATTGTATCTAATTAGAACTCTTTTCTTAATCAAAATCCTAATACTTTATCTATCACAACAAATTCGTGCCTCGGCTTTTCAAATCAATTTTTCATCGACTTTTCAACCAGAAGACCTCTCCCAAATTATTCCCTTTTATCTACAAACTTTGGACCCAAACGTAATCAAGTGTTTGACTCAATATCTGAAGGCTTATTTGGTGTTTTCTCGAGGTTGGGCACGGACGAGTTTTCATTATTTTCACAAGAGTAACATAATGGTGCGATCTGATTTTGAGGCTAAATTAATGTGACGATTTATGTGATGATTTTGAGGTATGGAACTTACACAATATGCTCCTGAATTCTCTCGAAAGTATTCCATTTGTTTTTATGTGTCAATCGTACTCAAGTTGAATTGTGATATTCATTGAAATTCTGAAAAATTGTTGGAATCTATTATTTGATTCATTGAGATATATTATATTGTTGATTTGAGCATAATTTCCTGAGATTTTAGTATGGCATGGAGAATGGGCACAGCCAATAGTCCAAAAACTACTATATGGCTTTGAGATGCCTAGGGGAGGTGAGGTGAGGCATGGGGATGCGTTGATGTGTTGTCGAAAAATTAATATTGATATAATTCTTGAGTAATGCATTTGATTTGTATACGCGCATTCGTATTGTTGCGATTTATTCAACGTGCTAATTATTTTTGAGCCTCTATACTTATCATATTGTGTGCTTCCCGTATTTTCTTTTAGTCGCAGGCTAGCATGGATTGGGGAGCTATGGACTATTTTAGAGAATTATTTTAGAGCTTGGATTGGAAGATTTATTTTTGATGTAAAAAATAGTGGTGTAATTTTTGTCGGAGAATTGCGTATTTTGGGAGAAACATTATTTTAAATCATTATTGTGAAAATAGAAGAATTATGGTGTTTCATATTTAAATTGTGGAATATAGATGCTCTATACTTATTGTGGATGATTTTAGTTTAGTTTTTATCGTAGTAGCACGTCGCGTGTCTCTTTTCCAGCGCGCGGGGTGTTACAGGTCGTATCATAGCTTAGGTATATGACAACCCTCGAGTCTTGGGTTTGGGGTCTAGCATGCGTGGTAGACGAGTTTTCTTTAGAAATAGAAATTTCTTGAAGACGTGTTAGGAATCGTGTTGAGGATGTTTAGAATTGAGTGGACGACTTTAGTATTGTAATTTTTGGAAAATAGAATCGAGTAGTATTTTTTTCGAGCGTTTGGTTTCGTCGAATTTTGAGGGGGAAACTTCTTATTATTGGGGAAGTATGTAACAACCCAGATTTTTTAAATTTGAATTTTTAAATTTATTTCGGAAATCGAAGAAAAATAAAATTTAGAATTTAGTTATTTTTTTATAATTAAATATATTGATTTTTATATTCGGAATTCGGATAGCTAGATTACAAGACTCGTAATATCAGTGTATATAAGTCTTGGGGTGTTTAGAAGAGTTCTCAAAATATAAAACTCTCTAAGAGTCCTCAAAACATAAAACGCTTTAGTAAAAAAAATATATAAAAATATTCGACTGAAATTTTTTGTACAGCTTTCTCTCATCTTCAACTACTACGCACTTAAATATCAACCAATTCCAACGGTCCGATCGTCCGAAAATTTTTTTTAGTGATTGTATCTAATTAGAACTCTTTTCTTAATCAAAATCCTAATACTTTATCTATCACAACAAATTCGTGCCTCGGCTTTTCAAATCAATTTTTCATTGACTTTTCAACCAGAAGACCTCTCCCAAATTATTCCCTTTTATCTACAAACTTTGGACCCAAACGTAATCAAGTGTTTGACTCAATATCTGAAGGCTTATTTGGTGTTTTCTCGAGGTTGGGCACGGACGAGTTTTCATTATTTTCACAAGAGTAACATAATGGTGCGATCTGATTTTGAGGCTAAATTAATGTGACGATTTATGTGATGATTTTGAGGTATGGAACTTACACAATATGCTCCTGAATTCTCTCGAAAGTATTCCATTTGTTTTTATGTGTCAATCGTACTCAAGTTGAATTGTGATATTCATTGAAATTCTGAAAAATTGTTGGAATCTGTTATTTGATTCATTGAGATATATTATATTGTTGATTTGAGCATAATTTCCTGAGATTTTAGTATGGCATGGAGAATGGGCACAGCCAATAGTCCAAAAACTACTATATGGCTTTGAGATGCCTAGGGGAGGTGAGGTGAGGCATGGGGATGCGTTGATGTGTTGTCGAAAAATTAATATTGATATAATTCTTGAGTAATGCATTTGATTTGTATACGCGCATTCGTATTGTTGCGATTTATTCAACGTGCTAATTATTTTTGAGCCTCTATACTTATCATATTGTGTGCTTCCCGTATTTTCTTTTAGTCGCAGGCTAGCATGGATTGGGGAGCTATGGACTATTTTAGAGAATTATTTTAGAGCTTGGATTGGAAGATTTATTTTTGATGTAAAAAATAGTGGTGTAATTTTTGTCGGAGAATTGCGTATTTTGGGAGAAACATTATTTTAAATCATTATTGTGAAAATAGAAGAATTATGGTGTTTCATATTTAAATTGTGGAATATAGATGCTCTATGCTTATTGTGGATGATTTTAGTTTAGTTTTTATCGTAGTAGCACGTCGCGTGTCTCTTTTCCAGCGCGCGGGGTGTTACAGGTCGTATCATAGCTTAGGTATATGACAACCCTCGAGTCTTGGGTTTGGGGTCTAGCATGCGTGGTAGACGAGTTTTCTTTAGAAATAGAAATTTCTTGAAGACGTGTTAGGAATCGTGTTGAGGATGTTTAGAATTGAGTGGACGACTTTAGTATTGTAATTTTTGGAAAATAGAATCGAGTAGTATTTTTTTCGAGCGTTTGGTTTCGTCGAATTTTGAGGGGGAAACTTCTTATTATTGGGGAAGTATGCAACAACCCAGATTTTTTAAATTTGAATTTTTAAATTTATTTCGGAAATCGAAGAAAAATAAAATTTAGAATTTAGTTATTTTTTTATAATTAAATATATTGATTTTTATATTCGGAATTCGGATAGCTAGATTACAAGACTCGTAATATCAGTGTATATAAGTCTTGGGGTGTTTAGAAGAGTTCTCAAAATATAAAACTCTCTAAGAGTCCTCAAAACATAAAACGCTTTAGTAAAAAAAATATATAAAAATATTCGACTGAAATTTTTTGTACAGCTTTCTCTCATCTTCAACTACTACGCACTTAAATATCAGCCAATTCCAACGGTCCGATCGTCCGAAATTTTTTTTTAGTGATTGTATCTAATTATAACTCTTTTCTTAATCAAAATCCTAATACTTTATCTATCACAACAAATTTGTTCCTCGGCTTTTCAAATCAATTTTTCATCGACTTTTCAACCAGAAGACCTCTCCCAAATTATTCCCTTTTATCTACAAACTTTGGACCCAAACGTAATCAAGTGTTTGACTCAATATCTGAAGGCTTATTTGGTGTTTTCTCGAGGTTGGGCACGGACGAGTTTTCATTATTTTCACAAGAGTAACATAATGGTGCGATCTGATTTTGAGGCTAAATTAATGTGACGATTTATGTGATGATTTTGAGGTATGGAACTTACACAATATGCTCCTGAATTCTCTCGAAAGTATTCCATTTGTTTTTATGTTTCAATCGTACTCAAGTTGAATTGTGATATTCATTGAAATTCTGAAAAATTGTTGGAATCTATTATTTGATTCATTGAGATATATTATATTGTTGATTTGAGCATAATTTCCTGAGATTTTAGTATGGCATGGAGAATGGGCACAGCCAATAGTCCAAAAACTACTATATGGCTTTGAGATGCCTAGGGGAGGTGAGGTGAGGCATGGGGATGCGTTGATGTGTTGTCGAAAAATTAATATTGATATAATTCTTGAGTAATGCATTTGATTTGTATACGCGCATTCGTATTGTTGCGATTTATTCAACGTGCTAATTATTTTTGAGCCTCTATACTTATCATATTGTGTGCTTCCCGTATTTTCTTTTAGTCGCAGGCTAGCATGGATTGGGGAGCTATGGACTATTTTAGAGAATTATTTTAGAGCTTGGATTGGAAGATTTATTTTTGATGTAAAAAATAGTGGTGTAATTTTTGTCGGAGAATTGCGTATTTTGGGAGAAACATTATTTTAAATCATTATTGTGAAAATAGAAGAATTATGGTGTTTCATATTTAAATTGTGGAATATAGATGCTCTATACTTATTGTGGATGATTTTAGTTTAGTTTTTATCGTAGTAGCACGTCGCGTGTCTCTTTTCCAGCGCGCGGGGTGTTACAGGTCGTATCATAGCTTAGGTATATGACAACCCTCGAGTCTTGGGTTTGGGGTCTAGCATGCGTGGTAGACGAGTTTTCTTTAGAAATAGAAATTTCTTGAAGACGTGTTAGGAATCGTGTTGAGGATGTTTAGAATTGAGTGGACGACTTTAGTATTGTAATTTTTGGAAAATAGAATCGAGTAGTATTTTTTTCGAGCGTTTGGTTTCGTCGAATTTTGAGGGGGAAACTTCTTATTATTGGGGAAGTATGTAACAACCCAGATTTTTTAAATTTGAATTTTTAAATTTATTTCGGAAATCGAAGAAAAATAAAATTTAGAATTTAGTTATTTTTTTATAATTAAATATATTGATTTTTATATTCGGAATTCGGATAGCTAGATTACAAGACTCGTAATATCAGTGTATATAAGTCTTGGGGTGTTTAGAAGAGTTCTCAAAATATAAAACTCTCTAAGAGTCCTCAAAACATAAAACGCTTTAGTAAAAAAAATATATAAAAATATTCGACTGAAATTTTTTGTACAGCTTTCTCTCATCTTCAACTACTACGCACTTAAATATCACCCAATTCCAACGGTCCGATCGTCCGAAAAAAATTTTTAGTGATTGTATCTAATTAGAACTCTTTTCTTAATCAAAATCCTAATACTTTATCTATCACAACAAATTCGTGCCTCGGCTTTTCAAATCAATTTTTCATCGACTTTTCAACCAGAAGACCTCTCCCAAATTATTCCCTTTTATCTACAAACTTTGGACCCAAACGTAATCAAGTGTTTGACTCAATATCTGAAGGCTTATTTGGTGTTTTCTCGAGGTTGGGCTCGGACGAGTTTTCATTATTCTCACAAGAGTAACATAATGGTGCGATCTGATTTTGAGGCTAAATTAATGTGACGATTTATGTGATGATTTTGAGGTATGGAACTTACACAATATGCTCCTGAATTCTTTCGAAAGTATTCCATTTGTTTTCTGTGTCAATCGTACTCAAGTTGAATTGTGATATTCATTGAAATTCTGAAAAATTGTTGGAATCTATTATTTGATTCATTGAGATATATTATATTGTTGATTTGAGCATAATTTCCTGAGATTTTAGTATGGCATGGAGAATGGGCACAGCCGATAGTCCAAAAACTACTATATGGCTTTGAGATGCCTAGGGGAGGTGAGGTGAGGCATGGGGATGCGTTGATGTGTTGTCGAAAAATTAATATTGATATAATTCTTGAGTAATGCATTTGATTTGTATACGCGCATTCGTATTGTTGCGATTTATTCAACGTGCTAATTATTTTTGAGCCTCTATACTTATCATATTGTGTGCTTCCCGTATTTTCTTTTAGTCGCGGGCTAGCATGGATTGGGGAGCTATGGACTATTTTAGAGCTTGGATTGGAAGATTTATTTTTGATGTAAAAAATAGTGGTGTAATTTTTGTCGGAGAATTGTGTATTTTGGGAGAAACATTATTTTAAATCATTATTGTGAAAATAGAAGAATTATGGTGTTTCATATTTAAATTGTGGAATATAGATGCTCTATACTTATTGTGGATGATTTTAGTTTAGTTTTTATCGTAGTAGCACGTCGCGTGTCTCTTTTCCAGCGCGCGGGGTGTTACAGGTCGTATCATAGCTTAGGTATATGACAACCCTCGAGTCTTGGGTTTGGGGTCTAGCATGCGTGGTAGACGAGTTTTCTTTAGAAATAGAAAAAACTTGAAGACGTGTTAGGAATCGTTTTGAGGATGTTTAGAATTGAGTGGACGACTTTAGTATTGTAATTTTTGGAAAATAGAATCGAGTAGTATTTTTTTCGAGCGTTTGGTTTCGTCGAATTTTGAGGGGGAAACTTCTTATTATTGGGGAAGTATGTAACAACCCAGATTTTTTAAATTTGAATTTTTAAATTTATTTCGGAAATCGAAGAAAAATAAAATTTAGAATTTAGTTATTTTTTATAATTAAATATATTGATTTTTATATTCGGAATTCGGATAGCTAGATTACAAGACTCGTAATATCAGTGTATATAAGTCTTGGGGTGTTTAGAAGAGTTCTCAAAATATAAAACTCTCTAAGAGTCCTCAAAACATAAAACGCTTTAGTAAAAAAAATATATAAAAATATTCGACTGAAATTTTTTGTACAGCTTTCTCTCATCTTCAACTACTACGCACTTAAATATCAGCCAATTCCAACGGTCCGATCGTCCGAAAAGTTTTTTTTAGTGATTGTATCTAATTAGAACTCTTTTCTTAATCAAAATCCTATTACTTTATCTATCACAACAAATTCGTGCCTCGGCTTTTCAAATCAATTTTTCATCGACTTTTCAACCAGAAGACCTCTCCCAAATTATTCCCTTTTATCTACAAACTTTGTACCCAAACGTAATCAAGTGTTTGACTCAATATCTGAAGGCTTATTTGGTGTTTTCTCGAGGTTGGGCTCGGACGAGTTTTCATTATTTTCACAAGAGTAACATAATGGTGCGATCTGATTTTGAGGCTAAATTAATGTGACGATTTATGTGATGATTTTGAGGTGTGGAACTTACACAATATGCTCCTGAATTCTTTCGAAAGTATTCCATTTGTTTTATGTGTCAATCGTACTCAAGTTGAATTGTGATATTCATTGAAATTCTGAAAAATTGTTGGAATCTATTATTTGATTCATTGAGATATATTATATTGTTGATTTGAGCATAATTTCCTGAGATTTTAGTATGGCATGGAGAATGGGCACAGCCAATAGTCCAAAAACTACTATATGGCTTTGAGATGCCTAGGGGAGGTGAGGTGAGGCATGGGGATGCGTTGATGTGTTGTCGAAAAATTAATATTGATATAATTCTTGAGTAATGCATTTGATTTGTATACGCGCATTCGTATTGTTGCGATTTATTCATGTAATAACCCATCCTTTTGGAGACGATTAAATCCCATAATTAAGTATAATTTGGAATTTGGAGAATTTCTCGAAATAGTGATTTCTTGGATTTTCGAGGATTTAATGATTTTTGAAGGGTGTTATAAATTATTTTGGGACCATATAGGTCGAGATATTTTATTTATATGTCGCCACGGAGTATAGCGACAAAAGAAGTGAGATTTTGAGTAGAACACCGCATTTAATTACTTTAGGTTGGAATAGTGATTTGCGGTCAAGTACCTCGGATGGGAATTTCGACTGCGCCATAATTCTCGGAATGGTCGAGATAGTCGGAAAAGAGTGTCCGATTGTCGAAAATGAGTTTCGGGTAATTTTAGAGGTAAAAGTAACTCGTAATTGGGTAAACGAGTCGTTTTTGGGTTTTAAAGGGTTAAAACCCCTTTCTCTATATATAAAGAGGAAGAGAGGGAGAAAAAGAGAAAGAAAAGAAGAGAAAGAGAGAGAAGAGAGAGAGGAGGAAGAAAAGAGGAAGAAAAGGGGGAGATTCCGGCCAGCCTTCGCGGGATTCGGCTCGAGGTCGTCGGATTTTATCCACGAGGCAATTGTTTACTTGCTTTATTTGTTTTTATGCATAAATATCTCATATCATTGTTGGTATAACAAACCCTAATGATTTTGGGTTGGGTATTCGTGGATAAAACGGGTTTTTGGGAGTTAAAACGAATAAACCCCTAAAAATGGTAAATTGGAGAAACTTAGGTTTTAATTGAAATTTATTGGTGATTCCGGGTTCTAGGATGTTTATAACCCTTAATATAGGTGTATTTGTAGTTGGTTGAGATTGTAGGACGTTGGGTGACGCGTCAAAAGCTTGGGAGAAGCTTTAATGGCTGAAACCTTCTCGAAGAAGGTGATGAATAGTAACCCGCAGCCTTTAGGGTCATTTTTTACTAGGAAAAGAATTGATTTAGCTTTCGGTTAAAACACGAAAGTTGTAGATCTTTTCGATACGGTCGCGTGGGCGCTGACCGCGTATTTTTCTGATTTTTCTACGATTTGATATGATTTTTACAAGATGACAGCTCCGGGTTGAAAGTACCAACTCGGAAATCAAATCGGGAATTGGAAAAATAAAGGCTAGAAATTATTGTGTAGATGTTTGGGATGGTTTTTAGTGTAGAGTAGAAACCATGAAAATGAATTTGGATTGATTTTTGGGTATTTTGGAGTTTGAGAAATCGCCCAAACTGTGACCCTCGAACAGGCCGAATCGATTCGGGTACAGGCCGAATCGATTCGCCTAAGGGGATTTGGGTTTCTGCAATGGGCCGAATCGATTCGGGTACAGACCGAATCGATTCGCCATTTACAGACCTGTTTGCAGAATACTTTCTGAATCGATTCGGATTGGGAACCGAATCGATTCGCCCACCCGAATCGATTCGCTAAAGGGGCGAATCGATTCGCTTAGGCCAGAATTTCTAGTTTTCTCCCTTTAAGAGTATGGGGAGTTGAATTACCATTTAGGATTTTTATGGGGATTCCTAAATAAGGGTTTTGAGGATAAATAAACCTTTAAGAGATGATTGAGGTAATTAGTATTGAACAAAGTAAGAAATACTTTGGATTTAGAATCATGCTAATATCAATACATGATTATGATTCCCGGAGGGAATCTTTGGGATTATTATCATCGTTAGATACTATAGGCCACTAACGCCATTTATATATATATTCTAGGAAGAATATATAGGATATGTATATACTGTGTGTTTTAGGTATATATATATATATGATGATGGTAATGATTTTGAAAATATATAAATGAATATTTTCAAAATGGAAAGAGAAATGTTTTTCATAATTAATAAAATATGGATTACACACCTGTCTAAATCGCTATCATATGGGAAGTTGCGTTCGTATGGTGAAGCCCCCTGGCTAATGATGCAGGGTGGATATAGTCCTAGGCCATGGGAGCGCTTATGGTTGTATATTTTCTGCGGGGGTAGGGAGATTCCGGGTGTGGTCTTGGCTACCACGCAGGCTCATGGACGCTTCCCGACGTGTTTCGATATAGGATCCCAGGTTGTCTTGGAGGCCCTGGAAGATGATAGCCATTTAGGGGCGCGCACAGTGGAGAAATCCGGACGGGCGGTCTTAGAACGCATTTATTAAAGCAGTTCATAATAATGGATTTGCTTTAATTACATTTCCTGGATATAGGAAGGGAAATGGGTTATATTTATATTGGCTTCGGTAACACTTCCCGGGTGGAAGAAGGGATGTGGAAGCATATGTTATGATCAAAGCATTTTTATGATAATGAAAATGTCTTTGAATACATTTCCTGAGTATAAAAAGGGAAATGGGATATTTGATAAGGAAAAGCATTTTATGATAATAAAACTGGCTTTTGAAAAGGTATATGATTTATTAAAGAAATTCATGATAATGAATTGGTTTTTAAATACATTTCCTGGATATGAGAAGGGAAATGGAAGTTTTTGAAATGAAAAGGATAAGTATTTATAAATACTTTATATATCAAGAAATCCTCAGTCCGGGAGATATTTATATTATCCGGAAGTATATTGTAGATGTATGTATATGTATAAACTGGGTGCCGAGGGTCTAATGAATCCCGACGATCGACCGTGCCGCATAGTAGTGTATCGGGGGGGTTCCTTGTTTGGATTTCGCTTTGCGAGACACCCCACGCACGAATATGGCACAGTGTTGAGACTGGGGAGAAGTTTAATCCTTAGTGCTCTTATATTATTAAATGTTATGGTATATATATTATATATCTTTCTGTACTGAGGGACTGGCGGATCTCAAAGATCGACCTTGCTGCATAGTAGTGTATCGGGGGGGTTCCTTGTTTGGATTTCGCTTCGCGAGACACCCCACGCACGAACATGGCATAGCATCGAGATTAAAGTGAAGTTTAGCCCTTAGTACATCTGTTTGACTATCTAGGTTAGATAGTGGTTGGGTATTAGATTAGTTTAGCAGGGTAGCTTGACTAGGAGGTTTATAGGGATGCGCTAGGTGTGCACTGTTAGGGGAGAGGTGAGGGGTATCTCACGAGAGTGCGATACCAATTTAAATATGAGATGAAACTATTTTTCTAAAAATAAAGCATTTATGCACTTGCAAAATATTTTCTAAACATTCGGGCTCTGACCCGTTTGTCTACTCTCCTTTCTTTCTCTATACTGTATATATATAGGTGTCCAGACACAGGGACGCCTGGATGGAAACTCTTTCGAGTCAGACGTCTGCTGCAGCAGCTGTGGATGCTTGCAGGCTATCAGTAGACGTTTCTTTCCTTGTACTCTAGATAGGAGATATTGTATAAACACTCGAGCCAATGGCTCAATTGCATTTATTTATTCTTTCAGTACAGCATTCGATATGGTTGTATTATTTGGACCGAGTGTTCGGTTATTTTAGTTCTTTTCTTTTCTATTTTAGTTCATTACGCATTTAATTGTGAATGTTTTAATTTGTGCGCTAAAAAAAAAGAGTAGTTAGATAAAAGTTTTTAACGGCCACCTAATAGGATATTAGTAATTAATTGGATTTTCGACAGTGATGCTAAGAATGATCCATATGAAACTCCTGTTTTAATTTAATATTGGAGTGATCGCCCGGTATCTTATTAGGCGGGTTGTTACAATTCAACGTGCTAATTATTTTTGAGCCTCTATACTTATCATATTGTGTGCTTCCCGTATTTTCTTTTAGTCGCAGGCTAGCATGGATTGGGGAGCTATGCACTATTTTAGAGAATTATTTTAGAGCTTGGATTGGAAGATTTATTTTTGATGTAAAAAATAGTGGTGTAATTTTTGTCGGAGAATTGTGTATTTTGGGAGAAACATTATTTTAAATCATTATTGTGAAAATAGAAGAATTATGGTGTTTCATATTTAAATTGTGGAATATAGATGCTCTATACTTATTGTGGATGATTTTAGTTTAGTTTTTATCGTAGTAGCACGTCGCGTGTCTCTTTTCCAGCGCGCGGGGTGTTACAGGTCGTATCATAGCTTAGGTATATGACAACCCTCGAGTCTTGGGTTTGGGGTCTAGCATGTGTGGTAGACGAGTTTTCTTTAGAAATTGAAATTTCTTGAAGACGTGTTAGGAATCGTGTTGAGGATGTTTAGAATTGAGTGGACGACTTTAGTATTGTAATTTTTGGAAAATAGAATCGAGTAGTATTTTTTTTGAGCGTTTGGTTTCGTCGAATTTTGAGGGGGAAACTTCTTATTATTGGGGAAGTATGTAACAACCCAGATTTTTTAAATTTGAATTTTTAAATTTATTTCGAAAATCGAAGAAAAATAAAATTTAGAATTTAGTTATTTTTTTATAATTAAATATATTGATTTTTATATCCGGAATTCGGATAGCTAGATTACAAGACTCGTAATATCAGTGTATATAAGTCTTGGGGTGTTTAGAAGAGTTCTCAAAATATAAAACTCTCTAAGAGTCCTCAAAACATAAAACTCTTTCGTAAAACAAATATATAAAAATATTCGACTGAAATTTTTTGTACAGCTTTCTCTCATCTTCAACTACTACGCACTTAAATTTCAGCCAATTCCAACGGTCCGATCGTCCGGAATGTTTTTTTAGTGTTTGTATCTGATTAGAACTCTTTTCTTAATCAAAATCCTAATACTTTATCTATCACAACAATTTCGTGCTTTGGCTTTTCAAATCACTTTTTCATCGACTTTTCAACCAGAAGACCTCTCCCAAATTATTCCCTTTTATCTACAAACTTTGGACCCAAACTTAATGAAATGTTTGACTCAATATTTGAAGGCTTATTTGGTGTTTTCTCAAGTTTGGGTTCGAACGAGTTTTGATTATTTTCACAAGAGTAACATAATGGTGCGATCTCATTTTGAGGCTGGATTTATTTGATGATTTTGAGGTATGGAACTTACACAATATTCTCCTAAATTCTCTCGAAAGTATTCCATTTATTTTCTGTGTCAATCGTACTCAAGTTGAATTGTGATATTCATTGAAATTCTGAAAAATTGTTGGAATCTATTATTTGATTCATTGAGATATATTATATTGTTGATTTGAGCATAATTTCCTGAGATTTTAGTATGGCACAGAGAATGGGCACCGTCAATAGTCCAAATACTGCTATATGGCTTTGAGATGCCTAGGGGAGTTGAGGTGAGGCATGGTGATCCATTGATGTGTTGTCGAAAAATAAATATTGATATAATGCTTGAGTAATGCATTTGATTTGTATACGCGCATTCGTATTGTTGCGATTTATTCAACGTGCTAATTATTTTTGAGCATCTATACTTATCATATTATGTGCTTCCCAGTATTTTGTTTTAGTGGCAGGCTAGCGTGGATTAGGGCGTTATGGACTATTTTAGAGCTTGGATTGGAAGATTTATTTTTTATGTATAAAATAGTGGTGGAATTTTTATTAGAGAATTGTGTATTTTGGGAGAAACCTTATTGTAAATCGTTATTGTGGAAATAGAAGAATTATGGTTTTGTCATATTTAAATTGTGGAATATAGATGCTCTATACTTATTGTGGATGATTTTAGTTTAGTTTTTATCGTAGTAGCACGTCGCGTGTCTCTTTTCGAGCGTGTAGGGTGTTACAGGTGGTATCATAACTTAGGTATAAGACAACCCTCGGGTCTTGGGTTTGGGGTCTAGCATGCGTGGTAGACGAGTTTTCTTTAGAAATAGAAATTTTTTGAAGACGTGTTAGGAATCGTGTTGAGGATGTTTAGAATTGATTGGAGGAGTTTAGTATCGTAATTTTTGGAAAATAGAATCGAGTAGTATTTTATTTCGTGCTTTTGGTTTCGTCAAATTTTGAGGGGGAAATTTCTAGTTAGTTGGGAAGTATGTAACAACTCGGATTTTTTAAAATGGAATTTTAAATTTATTTTGGAAATCGAAGAAAAATAAAATTTTGGATTTAGTTATTTATTATAATTAAATATATTGGTTTTTATATTCGAAATTCAGAAAGCTAGATTACAAATCTCCTGATATGAGTATATATAAGTCTTGGGGTCTAGAAGAGTCATCAAAATATAAAACTCTCTAAGAGTCCTCAAAACATAAAATCTTTTGTAAAACAAATATATAAAAATATTCGACCATCCGATTGAGCTAAAATTTTTTGAACAACTTTCTCTCATCTTCAACTGCCCTTAAATTTCAGCCAATTCCAACGGTCCGATTGCCCGAAATGTTTTTTTAATATTTGTATCTGATTAGAACTCTTTTCTCAATCAAAATCCTAATCCTTTATATATCACAACAAATCCTTTATATATCACAACAAATTTGATGTATAAGTTGTAACACCACGCCTAATTAAATACCGGGTGATCAGTCCCATACCCAATTTAATCAAAATGTACAGTTGGTTCATTCTTTGCATCACTGTCGAAAATACTTTCCTATCACCTAATACTCAATTGAGATGGAGTTAAAAACTTTCCAATAAAAATTTCATTTTACCATTTCGACTAATTCTACACATTCCATTCCATAACAACAATAAACTGAATTGATATCACAATAGAATTTAAATGCAACTGGAATAAACTTTCCAGAAAATATCTCAATACATAAATCCCAACAATAGTAAATGTAACATAACGACATGGGTATAAAATCCTGACTCAGATAGAAAGGAAGCAGCTAAAATCCTCTGGCGTGACATGCCCTAAATGAAGCATCACTACATAGTATGAATCAAATAAATCAAGGCGTCTAAACAATATTCCATATCTCCATAGCTCGTCAACCATCATAATCCTCTATGGTTGGTGTCCCTGCGGCTGGACACCTGATATGGAAGATGCAAGAGAGAAAAGGGAATATGCAAGGAAACGGGTCAGAGCCCAATGGTAAAAATAGTTTTGAAAAGAGCAAGTGAATAATTGAAACATTTATCACTTATGATATACATGTTAGATTATCTAACTCCCTCTTCAGATTCTCACCTCTCATCTAGAGTGCACACCTAACGTACCTCTAAACCATTCTAGTTACTATTCTCCATTCTAACTAGTTCATAACTGTATCAACTAATCATAGCCCAAATCTATCCCGCATAATTTACATATATCCAATAAGATTCAACATGGTTAAGCCTTTTTATTTATTAGACATAATTAAGCATTATCATACTTAATTAATTACATACTATTATCTTTAAATTTTACTTAACTCACACAGAAGATAGATTTAACCAGTATATACATATTCATTAATTTCATCATCATCATCATATATATATATATATATAATACAATACGGCACCCCGAGACACAGTTGCGGTGCATGCATTACTCTGCTATCATGTCCCAGTATAGCTTGTCGCCGTATGGGGGACTATAGGTTTGGTAAAGATTCCTCGAACCACAAATATCAAATCACAAATAATGGAGGCGAACATATTCCTAAGCCTTTGGGCTATGCACATACCTACGCACCCAAATGACCGTTCTATACCATTGTTCTCACTAATGGTAATCGACCTAAGTCCTATGTTCTCGAGCGACAAGTAAAAAATCCCATGGATTCATCAGGATATGACTTACCTCACACGCAAACCTCCCGTCGATAGCAAGTAAGCTAGGTATGTCATACATATAAGTTATCAATCAATCAAATAGGCATTATCATCTACCCATATAAAATTAGGTACTTACACTACCTATATCATATTAGGAATTCATCCTATCACAAGTACCCGCCGTATTTATTGAATACTATCCACACTTGTAATCATGATTATCATCAAAAAAATTTATGTAGTTATCAATCACATAATATTTTATCCGACCCAAGTACCCGTAAATATATCATCAATATTACCCTTACTTGATATAACGATTATTCTCCTCTAAATCGTAATATAATTATGTAGATATCTCTCACAAAAATTTAATCCTCAAATCCAAATAATTTTTCAACATTAACCCAAGTCCCTCGCTCCTTGTTAACATACCAAAATTAATAAAAATCTCACCATAGGCCAAATTACCATTTTCCACTTATTCGATAAAGGTACATTCTGCCAGAAATATAAAATTACAATTTTGAGGCTTTTCTGCTCCGATTTTGAAAAAACTTAAAACTGCAAAGTTGTGCAAAACGTGATTTTATATAAAAACCTTTAATGACACAGCCAATTTCCTCTTAAAACAAACCTAAAATTATCTTATAATGTTCGTCCTTTTCAATAATTTTTTTCATGCATTTTATCCATTTTCTTTCTCATCAAAACGAACACAAATTAATCCAAAACTTCTCATAATTAATCTCAATTGATATAGCAAGATATATGATCAGATTCTAATAATCAAACATACTACAATCATCAAATAGTTTGGATTAAATCCTATTATTCCCAGAATTCTCATAAGTTCTTATTTCTCAAAAAATCATCATAACTCAGACTTCTTCTATGATTTGAAACCCAAAATGCGTGGATTAAATAATTTAAAAAGAAAGAGGTTTATTCTATCTAATTTTCATATCAAGAACAAATTCCAAAAACTCTATAATTCATCCTTAAATCATGTAAGTTCATACTTCTTACTTAACCTATCTAGCATGGATATTATAAGCAATAAAATAAAGCAAGAATTACACTTGCCACAATTATGTAGGATTGAACCTTTGGTGATGATGGTTTAGAATCCTTTCCTTATTTTTGATGACTTTTCGGTGGTGGTGATGGTGGTAGAAGGTGGTTAATCCCCTTTGGCTTGCCCCAAAAGTCTTTCCTCCTTCCTAAGCAACCTCTTCTCTTCCCAAGAAACTCTTCACTTTCTCTCACACTAATACCTCTCAAGTGTCTTGTGATCAAATGAAATGAACCTACGTTACTCTAATCCATCACCTTTATAATCATACAAATCCTAAAATTACTATTCATCTCCCAAATAAAATGACTAAAATGCCCCTTCGGGGTGTCCTTTCATCTCCTAATTGATCCGAGACCCAAATGCAACACCCGAATAGACTTTTTTGACTATTTTGTCCCTTTAGGACACAACGGCGCACTCAAAATGACCATAAGGTTGATATAAAATAATGGTTCCTTTTTATCTATTTAAATTAGTCCCCACACGTCCCATACCGCGTCCCGACTTAAGTTTCATTATTAGCGTATAAGTAACTCACGGCAATATAAATAATATCATATTCATATATTACTTAAATATCACTAAGTAATATTCATAATCATATATTCCAATATCCACAAGTAATATAAAATCCGGATTAATCCCAATTAATTAATTTATAATTAATTCTAATTAATCCCATTAACTTTTAATTTAACTCATTTTAAAATTCATTAAAATTACGAGGTATTACATACTCCCCCCTTATAACAGAATTTCGTCCCGAAATTCAGAAAAATAAAGCATAACTAGTAAGAAAAACTCCAGGTATTATTCTCACATCTCATGCAATCTCTGTCGTACCGCCTATATAGTACATTATAGAATAGCCCCATTGATGTTATACACTAAGCCTTACCATTTAGTTTAAACTATCTCGAGTTAAATTTTACCCAATCCTTCTTATACCATCCTCTTGGAAAATTTTGGGGAGTAGCGGTCCTAAATCATCAAACAACTAAATCCTAAAGTCACAACTTCTACTTTCCTTAACCTCAAGAATATTTACTGTGTCACAATTATGAAAAATACTATAATCCAACCATCCAGGGCGCCCATACACCCAATGTGTGTACATTCCATCATAAAATCTAAATGAATGTGATTACTCTGTAAGGTTGCCCTTAATTAACTGACTACTTATAATATAATCCGTATCACCATGATTTCCACATTCACATTTGGCGATTCCATTAGCCTCAAATCATGCCACAACTCATAACTCTCTGATTAATATATATATATATATATATATATATATATATAATATTAAAAGTTATAAACTCATATCCTAAAGACCCAACTTACTTCGACTCCCAACGTTCTTTAGTTTCTCTCGCAGAGCGAAATCAAAATAAGGAACCCCCCCGATACACTACTACCTAAAATAGTCAGTCATCAAAACTCCTCAGGTCCTTAGTCTATAGTATATAACTTCCCAACAGGTTTTGTCTATTTATATATAAGTCTACTTATTCACTCTCTTGCTAAATATAATATGCTGACTATACCACCAATCTTGGCCTTAAGTGCAACGAGCCAATCCATGCCGATAATCACATTAAACTCGAACATGTCTAAAACAAATAAATCCTCAAAAGGTTTTTTTCTATAGTCACATAGAAATGCAATAATCCTAATGATAGGGCTCTATATCAAAGAACATAAAGCTGAAAGAACAGTAAGTTGTACAGACCCTAAAGGACACTAGAACCAGATGCTCTGATACCACCTGTAACACCCCGCCTAATTAAATGCAGGGTGATCAGTCCCATACCCAATTAAATCAGAATATACAGTTGGTTCATTCTTAGCATCACTATCGAAAATATTTTCTTATCACCTAATACTCAATTAAGTTGGTGTTAAAAAAATTCCAATAAAAAATTCATTTTACCATTTCGAACACATTCCATTCCACAACAACAATAAACTGAATAGATATCACAATAGAATTTAAATGCAACTAGAATAAACTTTCCAAAAAATATCTCAATACATAAATCCTAACAATAGTAAATGTAACATAACGACACGAGTATAAAATCCTGACTCAGATAGAAAGGAAACAACTAAAATCTTGTGGCGCGACATGCCCTACATGAAGCATCACTACAGAGTATGAATCAAATAAATGAAGGCATTTAAACATTATTCCATAGCTCCATAGCTCGAAAACCATCATAATCCTCTTTGAGTGGTGTCCCTGCGGCTGGACACCTGATATAGAAGATACAAGAGAGAAAAGAGAATATGCAAGGAAACGGGTCAGAGCTCGATGGTAAAAATAGTTTTGAAAATAACAAGTGAATAATTGAAATATTTATCCCTTATGACATACATGTTAGATTATCGGACTCTCTCTTGAGATTCTCACCTCTTATCTAGAGTGCACACCTAACGTACCTCTAAACCATTCTAGTTACTATTCTCCATTCTAACTAGTTCATAACTGTATCAACTAATCATAGACCATATCTATCCGGTATAATTCACATATATCAATAAGATTCAACATGGTTAAGCCTTTTTATTTATTCAACATAATTAAGCATTATCATACTTAATTAATTACATACTATTATCTTTCAATTTTACTTAATTCACACAGAAGATAGATCTAACCACTATATACATATTCATTCAATTCATTATATATATATACATACATATATATAATACAATACGGAACCCCGAGACACAGCTGCGGTGCATGCATTACTCTGCTATCATGTCCCAGTATAGCTTGTCGCCGTATAGGGGACTATAGGTTCGGTAAAGATTCCTCGAACCACAAATATCAAATCACAAATAATGGAGGCGAACATATGTAACAACCCCGCTTAAAATAATAACGGGTGGCCAGCCCTATACTACATTAAATCAGGAGTTTCAGATGGTCCAGTCTCAACATCAACTGCCGGTACTATATAATATAGGACTAACTACCCAATATCATATAAGAGAGATGTTAAAATAATTTAAAACATGAAACAACAAACAAACCAACACCATAAAACTACTAATAAATAAGAGAAAGATGCAAGAAGAACTATGAGAAATGAAATGAATAACTATGAATGAATATGCCATAAGGAAATAAACCAGAATAAGCTGTCGGGTCACAGCCAATACAACAAATGAAATGGAATAAATATAAACATGTATATAATTATCCCTTGGGTACAAGCCCGATATACAATATGAATCCTACCTAGAATTTTAAAAGGAGGAAGCGACTACTAGATACATCCCGCAACAGTCCGCACATGTCACGACTCCCAAGACTCTGGATAGAAGGTCATCCGGCATCCATGCGGTAGGACACCTATAGTAATATATATATACAAGTAGGAGAGAAAAGTAAACGGGTCAGAGCCCGAGTGTGAAAAATATTTAGCAAGTGTGTTAAACCTTGCATAATAAATATCGGTGCACTTATTTCATAATTAAAGTGGAATCACACTCTCGTGGAATCCCAACTCACCTCTCATCTAAAGGCGCGCACCTATTCGCGTCCTCAATTTTATTAGTTAAATTACCCCAATTATAAGGACAACCTAACTTGTCATAGGCCTGGCCTACACCCACGAGATTTGCCTTACTACCCTAACCCAGAACCCACTCTTTCTAAAATACACTTAATTATTTTTACAAACATATATGCCATATTAGGCTTAATGGATTCCGGTTTATAATTTAACCAATTATAAATCTTAATAAGTTACCCAAATGTATTTGGGTAGAAACATATGATTTAATTTCTAATTAATATGCATACAAAAATTATTATTGACAAAACTTCTCTCCAATTTCAACGATGCGCTGCGTTTCGTGCGTGGGGTGTCTCGCAGAGCGAAATCCAAACAAGGAACCACCCCGTTACACTACTCCTTGTCAACGTCGATCCTGGATATCCATTATGCCACACATAAATATTGACATAACTTATCTTTAATCTCAACAATGCACTACGTTTCGTGCGTGGGGCGTCTCGCAAAGTGAAATTCAAACAAGGAACCACCCTGTTACACTACTCCTTGACCATGTCGATCCTAGAGATCCATAATGCCATACATACCATATACTACTACTACTACTACTACTACTAAATTTTAAACTACAATATGGAAATAACTAAAAATCTCCAATAATATCCTTGGGATGATGTAACCGAAGTATTCCTTAAATGCGATACATCAACCCCCATCAATCTAGTACATCATAATCATCCAAGATGTACTCCACAAAGTTTCCATCTCCTTTCATCTATAGGATATATAAATATATATATATAGGCATTTTATTCTAACCATATATATATACATACCATCATCCAATCCCATGACCATGTATACATACCATATATGATGTACCAAGGCCATGCACAAATAAAATACCCGGCTATATATAGCGCCGATAAAACTGCATCAATGCTATCATCTTCCCAGTGCCCGGCTCACGTAGCAATACTGGGGCCACCATGGTGGGACTAAACGACACCCATCTCGTGGTAAACTCACGCACACGACGTCCCGGGAAGCGGTCATAGCTCCAAACCGGCAATGAGATGAAACATACCCACCACGTCTCATCCCAAAAATATAAAAATGTAAATCACATAATAACACACGGGACGACTATGACCTGGGGAGTATCCACACCCTGCTTTTCTCGCCAAGATGCTCACCCTCTACGCGCGCAACTTCCCAATGATGGAATGAGCGATGTATGCTTAACCACATAAGTATATATATCATTCACATGCACAATATATATACATCCATAATGATACAATCATATGATCAAATATTAAACCATCATATACGGTTTAAATATTCATACCATGTATATCCACAACATAAATATATCCATATTTTCATATCTATATAGATATATTTACATATATTCACATATCCATATATCTATTTATACAAACTATATCTCGTTCATATGTATAAGATATCTAAACTCGGCTATAAGTATACATAATCCTCAATATACAAGCCGTCACCACAAATTCATTTAATTTACCTCGATAGGTGAATAAAATCCCTCACTTGAAGCATATTCAACCATTTTTCCTATGATTAATAGTCTCCCAAAAATTTCATGCATCTATATCAACCATTAGGGTTATCACCCTAAGTTTAGTCTAGGAAACCATCACTACACATTTCATCTCTAAATTGAAAGTACATAATTATCTATAATTATCCTAACTAGAATTCATGCTAACTCTTATTCTAGTCGATAGTACGATCCAGATCGCTCCCCATTTCACCTATGGTTCGATTGATCTTATGAACCCTTACTCCCATTGGGTTACTGATCGTTCCTTAATTTAAACATTTCTAAGGCTACGTGACCCCTCTCTCTCGTTAGTCCCCAGTTATAACTTAATAGAATTCTATCGATATAAGGATTCAACATGAACATAGGCCTATCATTTCCCAACATACCTTCGTAGCTCTCTCTCTAAGAGTTCTTAACCTCCCAGCATATCTACACTTACTACTTACTATGACCTCAAGCTAGAACTCAACTCCCTTCCTCACTGAGATCCCCCACTATACCTAAGAGTGCCCATTATTGATATACGCGTAAGTAAAAAGGACTATCCCTACACCATTTATAACCATTTCACGGTAAACCACCTCTATCAAAATAAAACAATCCGCCAAATCACTTTAGTCCCATATTCCTTTCATTACTAAAAGAGGCATTCCATCCTCCTAAATCAATTTAACATAGGCCCATAAGCCCCTATTCAACCTAGGGCCCTATTCCCTTAATCTAATATCATAACCCTTCATAATAAACCCATTAAGAAAGCCCCCAAGGATAAAACTCCAAAAGAAAAGGGAAAGAAAGAAATCCAAGTTTTGGGCTAAAACAGGGGACCGGTCGACCGGTCACAAACCCCCGGTCGACCGCGGGTCCAAATTTTGCCTACGAATAAATGCAGTAGGCTTTTTCCTTAAAGAGCGGTCGACCGGTCCCCAGACCGCGGTCGACCGGCCATACCAGATGCCTTGGCCGATTTCCATTTTTCAACCAAAACCCTAAATCCTCAAACACCCAAATATCATCACCAAATCCCCAAATCTTTAACCCAATAATATTCTTAATATGTAAACTCATCCTACATTTCATCCCAACAATTTATTTGTCATCAAACCCATGTATACACATTGATTTCAAGATTTAAACCCAAAAATATAGGTTTTGATATTTATACCCAAAATTCATTTCTTTAACCCACAAATTACGAAATGAAATACACAAATGACTTATTTAGCAAGATTAAACACTTGCCTCAAATTTGTAGAGGTTGGATCGTCCTCGATGTCGCGGTTTGGGCCGGAATCTCTAAGCTTTTCTTCCTCTCTCTCTCTTCTCTTCTTCTTTTCCTTCTTCCTTTCTCTTTCTCTTCTATTTCTCTCTTTCTCTAAATGAGAAGGCTTGATCCGTAAGCCTCTTAAATCCTTTAAAACAATAAACCCAATTTTAATTGTTAATACACACTTTAAATGACTCGTTTACACCAATTCAAGTCGACTGACTTAAAAATATTACGGAACCGAAATAAAACCCAATGATAGTCATTTTGACTATCTCGACCCTTCCGGGATCGATGGTACTCTCAAAATTATCATCCAGAATACTGTGAAATATTTTATATTTTTGGATCTCAATTGCCAAATTTTAAAATTCTCCAATTTAATTAAATTTTATTTTCCCAAAAATTTAATTTCTCAGTCTCAAAATCATGGGGTGTTACAACATAGTCCTAAGCCTTTGGGCTACGCACCCAAATGACCGTTCTATACCATTGTTCTCACTAATGGTAATCGACCTAAGTCCTATGTTCTCGAGCGACAAGTCAAAAATCCCATGGATTCATCAGGATATGACTGCCCTCACGGGCAAACATCCCGTCGATAGCAAGTAAGCTAGGTATGTCATACACATAAGTTATCAATCAATCAAATAGGCATTATCATCTACCCATATAAAATTGGGTACTTACACTACCTATATCATATTAGGAATTCATCCTATCACAAGTACCCGTCGTATTTATTGAATACTATCCACACTTGTAATCATGATTATCATCATATTTTTTTTATGTAGTTATCACTCAAATAATATTTTATCTGACCCAAGTACCCATAAATATATCATAAATAATACCCGTACTTGATATAACGATTATTCTCCTCTAAATCGTAATATAATTATGTAGATATCTCTCACAAAAATTTAATCCTCAAATCCAAATAATTTTTCAACATTAACCCAAGTCCCTCACTCCTTGTTAACTACTAAAGTTAATAAAAATCTCACCATAGGCTAAATTACCATTTTCCACTTATTATTTTTTTTCGATAAAGGTACATTCTGCCAGAAATATAAAATTATAATTTTGAGCCTTTTCTGCTATGATTTTGAAAAAACTTAAAACTGAACAGTTGTGCAGAACGTGATTTTATACAAATACCTTGACATACAATGCCAATTTCCTCTTAAAACAAACCTAAAATTATCATATAATGTTCGTCCTTTTCAACAAATTTTTTCATGTATTTTATACATTTTCTTTCTCATCAAAACCAACAGAAATCAATCCAAAACTTCTCATAATTAATCTCAATTGATATAGCAAGATATATGATCAGATTCTAATAATCAAACAAACTAAAATCATCAAATAGTTTGGATTAAATCCTAGTATTCCCAGAATTCTCATCGGTTCTTATTTCTTCAAAAATCATAATAACTCAGACTTCTTCTATCATTTGAAACCCAAAATTCACGGATTAAATAATTTAAACAGAAAGAGATTTATTCTATCTAATTTTCATATCAAGAACAAATTCCAAAAACTCTATAGTTCATCCTTAAATCATGTAAGTTCATACTTCTTACTTAACCTATCTAGCATGGATATTGTAAGTAATAAAATAAAGCAAGAATTACACTTGCCTTAATTATGTAGGTCTAAACCTTTGGTGATGATGGTTTAGAATCCTTTCCCTATTTTCCAATGACTTTCCGGTGGTGGTTCTGGTGGTAGAAGGTGGTTAATCCCCTTTGGCTTGCCCCAAAAGTCTTTCCTCCTTCCTAAGCAACCTATTCTCCTCCCAAGAAACTATTCACTTTCTCTCACACTAATACCTCTCAAGTGTTTTGTGATAAAATGAAATGAACCTACGTTCCTCTAATCCATCACCTTTGTAATAAGATAAATCCTAAAATTACTATTCATCTCCCAAATAAAATGACTAAAATGCCCCTTCGGGGTGTCCTTTCATCTCCTAATTGATCTGAGACCCAAATACAACACCCGAATAGAATTTTCTGACTAGTTCGACCCTTCCGGTCACAACGGTGCACTCAAAATGACCATAAGGTTAATATAAAATAATGTTTCCTTTTTATTTATTTAAATTAGTCCCGACACGTCCCATACTACGTCCCGACTTAAGTTTCATTATTACCGTATAAGTAACTCACGTCAATATAAATAACATTATATTCATATATTACTTAAATATCACTAAATAATATTCAGAATCATATATTCCAATATCCATAAGTAATATAAAATTCGGATTAATCCCAATTAATTTATTTATAATTAATTCCAATTAATCCCATTAACTTTTAATTTACCTAAGTTTTAAAGTCATTAAAATTACGGGGTATTACATAAATTCGTGGTGTAATTTTTGTTGGAGAATTATGTATTTTAGGAGAAAAGTTATTGTAAATCATTATTATGGAAATAGAATAATTGTTGCTTTGCCATAGTTAAATTGTGGAATATAGATGATTTATACTTATTGTGGATGGCTTTAGTTTAGTTTTTATCGTAGTAGCACATTGCGTGTCAATACACAACCTCAATGACCTGTATTTATTCCTCACAGACATTGCTGGATCACCCCAAAGTGAGGTATTTCCACGGATAAAACCTTAGCCCAAAATATGTTGAATTTGATCTCTCAATTCCTACACCTCTAATGGAGCCATAGAGTACGGTGCACATGATATCGGTCTAGTCCCCGAAGCTAAGTATATCACAAACTCAATTTTCAGAATCAACGATAACCCCGGTATCTTGTGAAATATATCAACACAGCCCCTAACTACAAGGATCGAATCTAAAGAGATGACAAGACTCTTTAAAGTCTCCTCCTCAATGTAAAACAAACTAGTGCTCGACCCTCCCTCGGGACGAAGTATTTCTACAAGAAACATATCCTATTATGAAATAGAGAACACAATATTCCTACTATATCTATTCGTCGTCGCCCTATACGTCGCTAACCATTCCATCCCCAATATAACATCACACTCGGACATGTCAAAAATGAGCAAGTCCACTACCAAACATAGCCTCACAATGTCCACACCCACTCCCCTGCAGATGAAATGAATGAGAGCCTCGCTACCCAATGGTGAATCGATGCACATCACAATAGTAAACACCATGCTCATTAAACCTGACTCTCGCGCGAATCTAGTTCTAATAAAGGAGTGTTACGTTCCATATCAAATAATACTCATCCTATGTGGCCATGAATAGGAAACATAACCTCAACTGCTAGCGGTGCCTATGGCATAACTACCTTAGAGATATTATAGACCCACCCATAATAAAGATGCCCCTACTGAGGTGGCATTGTTGGAACTGCTAGTGGAGTCGATAGTTTTGGTTGTTGCTGACCCTGCTCAGCATCCTATTGCAAACCCCTAGCCTTATTTGAGCAATAATGCAGCATGCGTCCCTCCTCCCCATATATGAAACACCCCTTAGTGAAGTCTGTTGGCCTCTGGCTTTACTGGCCCTAAAGTGTCTACCCCGATCACTGGCCTTGATAGACCTAATATCCCTACCCCTGGTGACCTCTATTATGGTTCCCTTGACCCTGACGGCCCTAAAAATCACATTATTGGCCCCAATGGCCCTACATGTACCCACTATCACCCTGTTGGAACCTCTTAGCCAAGTCCCCCTATTGGGAACCCCGCTCCTGCTGCTTGCTTTGCTGTTACAGTGCCCTACCAGCACTGCAACCCCATCTTACCCTCATGGCTCAGCTCTCCTTAACACTTTGCTCCCATAAGATGGTAGCAATGATCCTAACATTGTAGCAATGCGATATTAATGACATCAGTGTAAGTATATATACAGGTAAACCCACAATACATATATATATATATATATATATATATATATATATATATATATATATATATATATATATATATAGTACTAACTACCGACGAGAAATCCCACAGCCTACAATCCTACCAATTCTGAAGTTTGAACTATCATTTCAATTTCTGGTTTATCATTATTAAGTGTTCATTCAATTGTTAACCAACTCGCATCACTTGAATCCAACTAATAGTTGGCTTAAAAAATAAACTTCCCTTTAATAATGTTTCAAGTTAATCCCAACCCATTACAATAATTATACATCCATTTATCCAACATTAATGGTTAAAAAACAATGCAACATAAATTCGAGACAGTCCAGCAAACTGAACTAATTTCCTTGGAAAACCAAACTGGTTCGGTCAAGTGAACCGATTCGCTCACCCTGCGAACTAGTTCAGTTTATTGGGTTGCTCTTTGTCATCAACTTTGGGTTTAAACCCCCCATGTCCATCAATGGATGTCCCAAGCCTCCTAAAATAACTAATTATGATGCCAAACATATATATAATCACCCCAAATGTATTTTAAACACGATCTAAGCACAAATCCAATATTTATTCAACCAAAAATTCTTATTTATTGATTTGATTCACACATTCTATAATCAATTTAGTGTTTAGCCCTCATCCCAAACACCCATCAAAGATCATCCCTTTTATTGAATACTCATATATTTGATCACTAAATTAGTTCATATTAATGCTCAATCAAATTATTATGTTAAATCACAAATCTTAATTACCCCCATGATTGCATGTTTAAGCCCAGATTTAACTCTTGTTAACTATAATGATAATCAACTCCACAAATGCAAATTTAAAGCAAGTAAACACTTGCCTTGATGGATGATCATTCGAAACATTACTTGTTCTTGTTGATTTGATTTCGAAAATGACTTTTCCTTCTTCTCCAAGTCTTCTTCCTCTTCTTTCGTTTCCTCTTTTCTCTCCCTTAGTCCCACTAATTAGAGGTTAATGGTAGCTTCTACCCCACCAATCCCCTAATACCTCCTTTTAAAACTCTAATCTCCATATTAGGGCTAAGCCCTAAGGGTAAAAAGATGATTATACCCTTATAAGAGCCAATCTCTATCTAAAAATTCCTTAGTACCCAACTGTAACCCTTTGGTACATATCCTGGACAATTTAGACCCATTTTGCATCATCGACGCACTAAAAAAGGCCATATTATTTACAAAAGAAAGATAATAAACCATTACATTAATGGGACTTGGCAAATTCGCATAGTACGTGTCGCCCTAAAACCCTTTAATTCGTCGTTTTCACTCACCAAACGACATAATATAATAATTCTCACATCACTATTTACTTATTACATGCAAGTTAATATTTTTAATCGTAAATATTAATCCAAAACTCATTAATTGATACATATCGAAACCAATTCAATTTACCAATAAACTTAATATTTAAATCCACAAGTAGAATAAAATGCTCTCAAAATTACGGGTATGTCATTCCCCTCACCCCCCCCCCCCCCCCCCATTTTGGGAATTTCGTCCCCAAAATTTGAACGTACCTGACATGAAAATCTTTGGATACTTTTTTCGCATGTCATCCTCGCACTCCCAAGTAAACCCATCGGCAGTCTGATGCCCCCACTTCATACATACTAATGGTACCATCTTTGACCAAAGCTTCTGCTTGCTACGATCCAAAATGGCAATTGGCCTCTCCTCATAAGTAATGTTCGGCTGTAAGTCTATATCCTATAATAAGATATGATGATATGACAACTCATCCCTGAGATACCTCCTCAAAGACCACACATGAAATACATTATGAATCCATTGCAAATGCTCTAGTAATGCAAGTATATATGCAACCGACCCAACCCTTTCAATAATGGGGAAAGGCCGCACATATCTTTGTGACAGCTTCCCTTTATTTCTTAACCATATCACTTCCTTCATGTTAGATACTCATAATAACACGTAATCACCCACCTCAAACTCCAAGTGCCTCCGACTCACATTGATGTAACTCTTATGATGATCTTAAGATATGTGAATACGACTCCTGATCAATTCATTCTTCGTCGAAGCATCCTGAATCACATTTGACCCAAGAAACTTGTTGCCCCCCACCTCTAACCAAAATGAGGTAAAATGACAAGGTATCCCTTACAAGGCATAAAAAGTTATCATGCCAATAGTGAACTACTACGAGTTATTGTACGTAAACTCCGCCAACAGTAGGTACTTCTACTATCTACCATTGAAATCCAGAATATACATCCTCATTATATCCTCTAGTATTTGATTCACCCTTTTTATCTTCCCATCAGTATGCAGATGATATGTTGTGCTTAAATAGAATTTTATCCCCAACGCCTGTTGAAACCCTTGTCAAAACTAGGACACAACAATCTTGTCCCAATTAGAAACAATGTTGAGTAGTACTCCGTGAAGCCTCACTATATCTACAATGAAGAGTTAGGCAAACTTCCTTGTCATGTAGTCGACCCGAACTTGTAAGAAATTATCTACCTTAGTCAAACTACCCACAATAACCCAGATGGAATCATGACCCCTCCGTGATGTCGGTAAACCCATGATGAAATCCATTGATATACTCTTTTACTTCCATACCAAAATCTCCAATGACTATAAAACTTTGGATGGTCTCTGATGATCAAGCTTCACCATCTGACAAGTAGTGGAACTGAAGACAAACTTTGCGATGTCCTTCTTCATACCTACCAACCATATATGCCAATTGTAGGTCCTCCCAGATTAATCGAGAATAGTGACCGGTGAAAATCCTCCATATCTACGAGTTGTAGGTCCTAGTCATCCAGGACAATCAACCTCCTATTGAAGTGTAAGCCACACTTAGAACTAACTGAGTAGGAATCCACTCCATCTTCCAATAATTTTTTCAATGACTTCTCGCAAGAAGGATCTCTTTCCTATGCCTTCACAACACTTAAAATGATCTTGGGTGTGATGGTCATCATTATCATATAATCTCTGACGGCCTCCTCCTCTTAACAAAATTCATTCTATTTTTCTTTCCAAACTGTTGCCAACTACCCCGTAGACTTACTTCTCAACTCATCATCCACTACATTAGCCTTTTCTAGATGGTTCTAAATGTTGAACATGTAGTCTTTCACAAATTCAAGACACCTACACTGCCTCGTATTCAAATAATTTTGCACAAAAAAAATATTATGGTGACTTGTGGTCCATGAACAAATGTAACTTCTCCTTCAATAAATAATGCCTCCAAATCCTATAAGAAAAAACAATTTCTTCTAACTCCAAGTCGTGCATGGGATAGTTCTTCCCTTGAGGTTTAAATTTACGAGATGAAAAATCTATACCACGCTCATCCAGCTACATCATTCCCCTAAGTTCCTGTAGAGTTCTCAACTGATTGTATCTTGACCTCAAATCAATCTTAGAGAAGTAGTTTTCTCTTCTCTGCCTCTTTTAATATTGATTGATCAGGCCTTTATTAAAATTAAATAGGAAGAAAGTATGATTTATCTCTTAGCATCATTGTCATAACATAAATTAATTATGATAATAACCTATTAAGTTAGATTTTAATTCCACCATTTACATCTTTCTTAATTAAATACAACCATCATAAACAAATTAATTAAAAAATAACAGAATTAAAAAACAATAATAATTAATAACAAAAACTGAATAAACCATTGATACCCATTAATAAACATATATAGATGAGTAATAGAATAAGAACAGAATGGGTATGCCTTAAAAAAGATGTCCTAACAATCTACAGGAAACATGCCCAAATGAAAATAGTGAAATACTGAGTGCAATCTAGATAGAAGGAACTGAGGCGACAATAATCAAATGTGACAACATTCGTAGCTACTGCATGCAACAACATGATGGAATGACTAACCCTGTAGTCATTGTCACTGAACACCTGGGTTTTGAAAATGTTTAACAATGGGTCAAATCCCAAGATATTTGAAAAATATTTGCAAGTATTCAAATGCTTTAAATATAAAGGTTCACTGTATTACTTTCATAATCATCATTCATTCGCACTCACATGGGACTTTTCCTCACCTTTGATCTACAGCATGCACATAACGCATTTAGTCTATTATCCTAATCATGTTACCCAACCTACTAGGAAAATTACAAGTAACATAGGTAATCCCATTAATACTCACTACCTTCTCTAGGTATATCATCATAATTATTACACAACTACACATATGCTATAATTTGATATTTACACGACTATCTAATATGCATAGATATATGCATCACTCTCTATATACATATATATAGAATCCCTAGAGTATGACTTTGCGGATTCATACCTTGTGTGCTATTAGTCTCCAGGCACACCATATACCACAACTGGGCCATCGAGTCAGAATCTCACCACTGAACCCGAAACTTACACACAACGAATGTTGTCATAATCAGATGTCTTGGGGTCACAACCATAGAACTTTTTTCCCAATCGGTCTTCAAACAAATACTTGTTCTTACTCACTGATAGTGGCCATGAAATAGTACTATGACCTGGGGATACAACTGAACATCAACTGGTCAATGCTAGGGTGAGCTGCCCACTATACGTAACCTCTTAACAATAGCACTACCGAGTAAGTATGTTTCAAATAGACAAACAACACACACACACACACGTATATATATATATATATATATATATATATATATATATATATATATATATATATATATATATATATATATATATCACTAATTACGTATGATAAATCCCACACTGTACAAGCCTACCAATCTCAAAGTCTGAACCGACTTCCTAATTTTTGGTTTATCATTATTAAGTGTTCACTCACTTATTAACCGATTCTCACTTGAATCTAACTAATAGTTGGCCTAAAACATGCGTCAACCCTCTAATAGTGTTCCAAGGTAATCCTAACCCAATCTGAAAACTTATATGCCCATTCATCCAACCCTAACGGTTAAAAAATAATGCAATATAAAATTAGGACATGCCAGCAAATCGAACTGGTTCGCTTGGGAGACCAAATCGGTTCGGTCATGTAAATTGATTCACTCCCCCAGCGAATCGATTCGATTTTCTGGGTTTCCCTTCGTCTTTAAATTTGGGTTTGCTTCTTTCAAGTCCATCAATGGAGGTCCCAAGCCTAACAAAGCAACTAATTATGATACCACACATACATATAATCATCCCACATGTATTTTAAACATGATATAAACCCAAATCCAACATTTCTTCAACAAAATATTTTAATTTATTGATTTGATTAATATATTCTAAAATCAATCAATTGTTTAACCCGTCATCCCAAAACAACCATCAAAGATCATCCCTTTTATTGAATACTCAAAGATTTAATCACTAAATTCGTTCGTACTAATCCTCAATCAAATTAATATGATAAATCACAAATAAATCTTCTTAATTGTGACCATGATTTCATGCTCAATTTCATATTTAACTCTTATTAACTATGAACATAATTAACAGCAAAAAATGGAATTTTAAAGCAAGTAAGCACTTTCCTTGATGGATGATTATTTTAGGCTTCACACGTTCTTGTTGATTTGATTTTGGAATTGGGTTATCTCTTCTCTAAGCCTTTTTCCTCTTCTTTTCTCTCTTCTTTTATATTTCCTCTTGTTCTCTCCCTTAATCCCACTAATCATAGCATAATATCAACTATTATCCACCCCACAAACCCACTAATACTTCATTTTAAAACCCTAATTTTGTATTTTGGTAAGCCCCGAGGGTAAAAAGATGACTATGTCTATATACGAGCCATTCTATGTCTAAAAATCCACTTGAACCTAACTATAACACTTGGGTACATATTTGAAACTATTTTGACCCATTCTGGATCACCGTCAAACTCTAAAAGGTAATACGAGGTACCAAACTAAAAAATATTCAACCATTACATTAACCGGGCTCTACACGTGCGTACAGTAGGCGTCGCACTTAAACCCTTTAATCTCACTAAACAACATAATATAATAATTTCCACATCATTATTTACTTATTACACGTAAGTAAAAAATGTAATAATAAATATTAATCCAAAAGTCACTAATTAATATTTATAGAAGTCAATTCAATTTCTTAATTAAATTAAAAATTTAATGCACTCGTTGAATAAAAATTCTCTCAAAAGTACGGGGTATGACATTCTCCACCCAATAATGACATTTTGTCCCCAAAATTTGAACATACCTGACACGAAGAGCTCTTGATACTTTTATCTCATGTCATCCTCGCACTCCTAAGTTGAATCGTCATCATTGTGATGCCCCTACTGCACACATACTAATGGTACCACCTTCGATCGAAGCTTCTGCTCACTGTGATACAAAATGGCAATTGGCTTCTCCTTGTAAGTAATGTTCGGCTGTGAGTTTATATCCTCTAATGAGATATGATAGTACGCAAACTCATCCCTGAGATACCTCCACAATGACAATACACAAAATACATCGTGAATCCGCTGCAAATTCTCTAGTAAGAAAAGTTTATACGCCACTGGCACCACCCTCTCAATAATGGGGAAAGGCCCCATAAATCTTGGTACTGGATTCCCTTTCTTTTCGAATCGCATCACTTCCTTCAAGGGAGATACCCATAATAAAACCTAATCACCAACGTAAACTCCAAGTACCTCCGGTTTGTATCGACTAACTCTTCTAATAATCCTTAGCTACCAGAATATGAATCATGATTAGCTCAATCTTTGGAAAAGTATCCTAAATCACGCTTGGCTCGAGAAGCTTGTTATTCCCCACCTCTACCCAACAAAAGGGAAAATGACAAGGTATGCTGGACATGGCCTCAAAAGGTTCCATGAAAATAGTGAACTTATACGAGTTATTACATGCAAATACCACCAATGGTGGGTACTGCTCCCATCTACCCTTGAAATCCAGACTACACATTCTCAGCATATCCTCTAGCATTTAATTCACCCTCTCTGTCTTCTTATCGGTATGCGGGTGATATGTCTTGCTCAAATGTAATTTCATCCCCAACTCCTCCTGAAAGCTCTACCAGAAGTGGGACATAAAATATTTTCCCAATAACAAACAAAATATAGAAGTACTCCGTGCAGTCTCACTATCCTTGCAATATTGAGTTGAGCATACTTCCCTAATATGTAGTTGACCCAAACAGGTAAGAAATGAGCTATCTTAGTCAAATATTCCACAATCACCAAGATGAAAGCATGACCCCTCTATGGCATCGGTAACCCCGTTATGAAATTAATCAATATACTATCGCACTTCCATACCAGAATCTCCAATGGCTATAACCCTTGACTGGTCTCTCATGATCAACCTTCACCATCTGGCAAGTGGAGCACCTTGAAACAAACTCGTGGCACTCCGCCTAATAAAATATCGGGTGATAAATCCTATACCAAATTATTACAGGAGTCTCATATGGTTCATTTTCAGCATCACTGTCGAAAACCAACCTAATTACTAATAACCTATTAGGCTGGCATCAAAATTTTATTTAACTAATCTTCTTAACCAAACCATCCAACTAAATCAATCATAATAGTTTATATACACGAACTGAAATGAGATAAAAATAACTGAACACTCGGTTAACATAATACAACCAAATCGAATGCCAGACTAAAAGGCGCTAAAAGAATAAATGAATACCATTGGGTTATCGTCCCGAATGTTACTACAATGCTTCCTATATAGATCACAAGAATATAAGCGTCTAAAATAAACCTGCATGCATCCACAGCTGCTGCAATGAACGTTTGACTCGAAAGAATCATCATCCTGGCATCCCTATGTCTGGACACTTAATATATATACATATATATCAAAATAGGGGAGAATGGGGAAACGATTCAGACCCTGAGTTTGAAAATATTTTGCAAGGGCATAAATGCCATATTTTAAAATATGAAATATCTCATATTTAAACTGGTTTGTGTTCTCTTGTGTGATTCTATTCTCGCATTTATTTTTTGAATAGTGTGATGAATTAAATTACTAAGACCTATACTTAGTCACTCACGAGAAGGGATTTCATCACCCGACTCACTCGCTTACCATTGTGTACTACCCTAGCCATCACTAAATTTAAAATTAATCAACTAGGTATCCCACTAGGAGAACATTTTGCAAAGGCGATCACTCAGATTTCCGTGATTTTTTTTTTCCCGCGGACTTAATTAAAATTTGGCTACCCTTTCACTAAATTTAAAGATAAAAATTGGCTATGTGCTAGTTACGAAATTTTCTTGACTTGTGTGTGTCCAATTCATTTTTCGGTAGTCAGGTTTTAGTGAGTTCGTCCAATCAAGTGTCCATATTTTTCTCCGCCTTTTCTTCCAAAAAATCCAAAAATATTTTCTTTCATTTTTATAACAAAAATCCAAAAATATTTTATTTCTTTCATTTTAGAAAAATCCAAAAATATTTTCTTCCATTATTTTTAGAAAATCCAAAAATATTTTCTTACCTTTTGAAAAAATTTAAAAATAAAAAAAATATTTCTCTCCATATGGCCGAAGAACGTCCCATACGGGACTACTTTGGTCATTTTCCATTGTCACGCGACACGTGTGAGAGTGATTTCGAGCCTTCTCTTTATGAAATTTTTAGTGGTTTCACCTCTCTCACAAGTTCCATTGATACTCTTGACCCATCCATGCACGCACCTCATATTCCATCACCCTCGGTGTCAAGTGTCGACGTGTCTCATCCTTTGCTGTGCACCCACAGTTATTATGCTGATCACATGTTCCATGAGTGCCCTTACATTCCATATCCATCTGAACCCACCATGGATCATGTGTATTCATATGACACTATTTCGGAACACACCTCGGCCTACTATCCCGATACACCCAATCCCGAGTTATGTGAGTACCCTAGCTACTCGTGGAGGTCTGTTCACCCTTCCATGCAATACGAATCCCAACCCGATGGTATGGATCCTCACACGTTCCCACAATCGTCATGGCAACCTTGTGCACCCGTTCACGATCAGTCCCCTCACTACGCACCCAATGAGTATTGACCATTTGTCCATCACAAAAGCGATCCTTTCGTGTATGATGAACTTGGTCCCACCCCACACACTTCCTTTGAGTATTCTCCATACACTCATGATAGTAGCGAGTTGTGTCCACCTGCACCACCCTTCACTCCACCACCACCATCATCCACCTCCGCTCTCGAAAGCCTCTTGCAAAAGTTCATACTTGAGCAAGAGCAAGCCACTCAACTTCAAAATGAATCTCTCCAAAGGCTTGAACAAAGATTAAATGAAATTGAGTGCGAGCGAGAGTCAGACATTCCCATGGCTCCACCCATCGTTGCAACTGAGTGTGACGATGGTGTGTCCTCTTGTGACACATATTTTGAGTGTGACCAACCCTACCACCTCGAGAATCTTGAAGTTGAGACCATTCCATGGTTCGGGCCCTAAGTCTACAATTGTGTTGACGTACTTTTCATTAGTGAGTCTGATCCAATCCCACCATGTCCAACGGAACCCACACTTGAGGTTCCCATTCCCGAGATATCCAAAATTTTGCGAAAGCTTTTACCTTATGCCCCAATTGCCTATGTCTCTGACATGACCATATCTTTAGGTTTGCTTCGGCTACGAGTGCTCACCATTGTACCAAGATAGCATCATAGATGGTTCCCACCTCTATTGATATGGATCCTACCCCATCATATTTGGCTCCCCTTGAGCCGAATATTGATGTTGATTCATCTATCTCGGATCTGAATGCCTCGTTAGACCCTTTCACCACATCGGATGGCGACATAATGGTGGATAAGTTGATCACTCACTCATTTATTTCCACACTTCCTCCCGCGAGTTCCCTTGTGGATCACTCTGAGCCTTATGAAGAGTGTGTGTCTCCCACTCTTGAGTTGGATCATCTTCCTCCACCATTTATCCCACCCGACCCACCCATTGTCCCTTCATACCACCACCTGGTTTGGATCTTGATTTTACACATTTCAAGTTTCCATATACATTTTTAGATCCTCACCAGAAACCTTCCTCCACCATCTACGAGAGTATTTTTGGTGCTACTCTCCACAGTGACACCGAGCTTATTACTCTATCCCTGCCACTCTCTTGTGGTGTTGTTTTTTCTTCTCAACAGCTCCCTGGCGAGTCACGACACCACCATTATCATCGCCCATTCATATAACGGTCATGTGATTTCTATGAGGCCCACCCCGTTCCTATGTCCACACCATTTCTCCTTCCTCACCAACTTGAGCACCATGCTTATAGGGCCCTAGTTGCCCTCACCTTCCGGCTCAATAAGGCCCGTGACCGATGCCTCTTCACCTATTCCACCCCCACCCTTACCCTAATAACCACCAGCCCATGGTCCACCGATGCTTTGCATCGTGTGATGCACTTCGCCATACAAGTGCATTGACCCGTTTTAGCGTCTATCCAACAAGAGTGACACTTCAGTCTTGTTTGGAGGTGATTCTCATCACCCAATTTTTCTGCCACCCCGAGCTTTCCTAGTTCCTATATTTAGGGTGAGAATGGTTCGGTCTGGCTGAAGACATTAAACTTAGCCCTACCGAGAGGCATCCCGTGTTTCTTGTACTAGTCTCATCCTGTTTGGGGGTGGTGTTTCACATCACCCTACATTTTTCCATGTTTATAGACTTGTACATCATTTTTTTTCTCTCTTATCATTTATTCAGGTTTATTCTTGGTGATATATGTCCACTTAGCGGCTGATTCTTGTACTATCTTTCCTACCTTTTGCTCTCAATTTTAAAAATCATTTTACTTAACATCGAGGACGATGTTCCTTTTTGTTTAGGGGTGGGGAATTTTATCAAAATCGTACCTCTTTTGAAAAATTTTGATTTTTAAACCTGATTTTTAAAATTTCGTGCAGTTTCTTTCATCTCATTTATTGATGTGAATTTTCAATCATCCATCTTTTAAGTCTAGGAATCAAGCTAGTGAATATTTTTTCTAAATAGCTTATGTAATACGTCCCAAGGCATTTTGCACCATGAATTTCTAGACTCAACAAAATTTGTGCACTTATCATGTCACTACGATTTAGAGTTAAAGAGTACTACAATTTTCAAGAGAACCTTAAGGATCACTAGTAGAGACTTTAGCTTGTGAGATTTCTGCCTTTCACCCTTTCAGAGTATTTTACGCAATCTCTGAGTCACAAGTTGATTCAACTTCCTTTGGGTCCTCACTTTAATAGTTGCATGATCTTATTATTCTTCATTTTTGGCTTGATCACTGAGAATGACATCTTTTTCGAGTTGTAAGAAATGCGTGTCTTGAAAATTGTCCCGAATACTAGATTTTCACCCATTCACTTCACCAATTACATTACCATATTCTACCCTATTCGCACATATTCCCCACACCATCACATATCATCTCCACATCATATTTCATTTTCAAATAAAAGAGTTTTGATTCCAATTGTTAAATGTCTTCATTGTTGGCTTGAAAAGAGAGAGAAAAAATTTTAAAAAAAAGAGAGAAAAAAAATAGAAAAAGATAAAGAAAAAAAAGAAAAGAAAAAGAAAAAGAAAAAACAGAGTTGTAGTTAATTTTTATGTAATAAAGACATTTGTGCCTAAATTGTATACACGCTTCTCACATATCGTATCCATCTTTTATCCATTACACATCCATCACTCATTACTCGTCCATACATCACCATTATACCTCATATCATCATATCCTTTCCATCTCATTTCCCCTCACCCATAATCATCCATATATTCCTCTAGGTGATCGGGCAAATGAAAGTCGACGTGATGAATAACTCGACGGTCTCGCTATAATGATTAGCATTCTTTCATGAGATCATTTTTCTTTCTAATTGTTCGTTCCTTCTTATGTGTGTGTGAGACGTTTGAACTTGCTAACATTTACTCACCTCCTCACACACAAGAGTGATACACTAACCCTAATCTCGAGATTTCGTTTGAGAGAGATATATCCGTGAGATTTGAAGTTGAAGCATTGATTCCGAAGAGGCAATCTAGGAATTACTCTTGTGATACTCGACCCATTTTGACTGATTCACACACACACGTTGAGTTCTAGGAAGGATGTGCCTTGTGTATTTACTTAGCGAAATTTTTTACACATTCTAGACTGTATTTCTGAAAATATTTCTCTTATGATGGATTGTGCAATTATTCTATGTCTAATAAGATTGACTGCCTTTCAATAAATTTTTGCAAATAAGAATTTTGTGGGTATATTCCCTGCAAACCCTCAAGATACACAACTCGTCCTGTAGGGCTACCTATAGGTTTAAAGGCTTGTTTCACATGCTAAGTGCAATTGTAGGTGCCCGCGAAAGTGGTACACTTTTGGTTTCTTATCTTTCTCTTTCTCTCTATCTTATTGCTCGAGGACTAGCAACGCTCTGTTTGGTGGTGGTGTGATAAGCACCCAAAACTGTACATTTTATACCCCGAGTAGACGTACTTTAGTTTCTAATTCTCGACAATTTGGGCCTTATGCGCTTTAATATTGATTGTGAAGGCTTAATTGCAGTTGCGGTGTCAAAAGCTATATTTTCATGCAATTTGCAGTTAAAATTGTGCTAAATACCCTTGTCTCGTATCCTAGCCTACCCAAAACTGAACCTAAACCTACCCCAAACCCTTTGTGTGTTTTGTTTGTCCTTTTTTAATATTTTTTAGATTTTTATTTTGTGTCGTTTTATTTTTTATGTTTTATTTTTAATTTATTTACGATTTCTAGTTTTTATTTTCTATTTTTATTTTATTAGTGTAATTTTATTTTATTTTGATTTTGATTAGTTTTTAGTTTTATTAGGATTTGTTTTTAGGAGTTTATTATTAGTTTTTTATATTTTATATTTTTTTTAGTACTTTAGTTTTCATTTTGATTTTAAGTTTTTATTTATTTTATTTTATTTTAGTTTTTATATAAGCTTAGGATTTTTTTTTTTAGTTTTAATATTTTTTAATTTTAGTTTGTGTTACTTTTAGTTAGATTTTAATTTTACTCTGGTTGAGTCATTATTATTTTAGGGGTGACAAATTAAACACACACACTACAACCAAACCCCTCACACCTTTGAACCCTATACACACACATACACCCTCACCCACATGCTCATCCTACTTCCTATACACCTCACCACACCTTATCACCCCCAAGTCATCTTCTCCACCCAACCACTCTCTCTCGCCTCTCTCCAACCTCCATAACCTACCTCTCATTCACACTTCCAAAACCACCATAACCAACAAACCCAAACCCAAACCCATTTCCCAACCACCAAACTCCGGCCGGCAAAACCGCAACTGTCATCCCCGCCTGAGCGCGGATCCAACCCGACCACCATAAAATTGAAACCCGGGGACCCCCTCGTCCTTTTCAACCCGAACCCGCGACCTAGCCTCCTCCTCCATACCTCCTCACCGCCGGCAGACCACTCCCCAATTGCGACCCCTTGGCGTCGTAACCTCCTACCCGCGAACTGGACCCCCTACCGTCGGTGTCGAACCTCGATCGTAACCCCAAGGCCCAACCACCTCCGACCAACCCGATTCAACCTCCTCGGAGCCCTAAACCCAACCACTGACTCACTTCCAATGAAACCCGGAACCCCATCCAACAAACAACCCTCCAACCCCCTCCGACAGCCTGAACAAAAACCAGCTCCTGCGAAACCACCATGGCTGAACCGCAACCCAGAAACTCGACCCTTCGTTGACGAAACCTGCTTGTCAAATCAACCCGAAGCCGCCGACCCACTTTCTTCCGGACCAACCCCTTCATCGATCTGGCCAGCTCAATCCAACGGTTCCAAACGCGGTTGAACCCCACCCCTTCTCCAATCCTTTCTAACCCATACCCGAACCTGATTTGAGGCACAAACCCATTTCAAGCTTTAAACCATTTAAACCTAAACCCACGATTTCTTCTTACCTTCCAAAACACAAGCCAACAAAACCAACATGCCAAATAAACTCATTAAAACCCATGTGCCAAATTTAAACCCTTTTACCCATTATACCCCCAACTAACCATTTTACCCAATACCCAAAAATACCCTTGTAACAAATCTGATTTGTTCATTTCTATCCACTCTTCCAATTATCCTCACACTTCACCATTTCCATGCACACTCAAGTCCATTTCTAAAAATACCCCTAGCTTCATGCCTATTATAAAAAGAAGATGAAGACCCCAATTTTAAGAGAGGAATTTATAGAGAGGAATTTGTAGAGAGTATTGTAGAGAGAGAAACACCTTTTTTTAGTTTAGTTTTTTTTAGATTAGAATTTTTATTTTATTTTTTTTAGATAGTGAGGGAAAAATAAATTGTTGTGAGAATTAATTTAAGTGTGAAGTTGTGATGTAATTTTGTTTGGATCATTCAAATTGAGGGATGTTTATTTCAACTCATGGATTGAAGTTCAATTAAGCATCAAGAGATTGGGTTTAATTGTTCTTTTCTCTTCTCATTTATTTTATGCCTTTGATTATTCAGTTGTCAAATTCCATACCATGTTAGGCTAAATCCCCTTTCAAGGGGTGGGGGAAACCCTTATTTGATGTTATTCTAATTTAATTAGTTTGATTACTTGAAAATTCCCGTTGAATGTTAATTTTGATCCCTCACCCTTAAATTTATGCCTCGAGAGAGGGTAAATTATTTTCGAGAGAAAATCGAAATTCTAAGTTATAATACCCATTTTAGATTCGAACTAGAGATAGGGGTTTCTTAAGTGGGGTATTATTACTTGAATTTCAACTCTATTTTTATTTTCTAAGATTTACATAAATTTTAATTGATCGATCCTAGCGGGTGTTTAATTAAAAGGAGTGTAAATCTATTTTCGAGAGTTGTGGGGGGTTAAACTTGATTTTCTAAAATGTTACTATTAAAATTACATTTGCAACGAGAGTTGATTTGTAAGTTTGATATTAATTTGGGAGAATTCAATTAATTAAATTACTTAATTAGAATACTTAAAATTTGTGGTGTAATCCCACTCCTTGATTGTTCTCAACATTTATTTACCTCACTTTATCTCTTATTTTAGTTTACACTTTATTTTTCATTTTATTAACTTTATAGTTAGTTGTTATCATATCACATTTAGTTTAGTTTAGTTTAGTTTAAATTATCACCTCACCTGATTGTTTTAATATTTGAAAATGCTAAAAAAAAGTATAAAGGTGAAAAAGCACAAAAAGAAAATAAAAAGTGAATTACAATTGAATTTGTCTCTAGCTTACCCCCTTGGAAGTGGATTGATACCCTTACTTACCGCTACACTTGAGTTGATATTATTTTTTAGGTATTTTAAGGTTTTGACTAACTTGGCTTATAACAACGACATACAAAAAGCAAAGTTATCAAATGGCACCGTTGCCATTCTTAGGAGCGTGAAGCACTCGGGGAAGATTTCAACTAGTAGTTCATTTGTTTTTTGCACTTTATTCTTTTTTGTGCCATTTTTATATTTTTAGAAGGCTTGTATTAGGTTTATTTTATCCTTGCTTGTATTGCGATGCATAAGACACCTTTATTTTTTTTCATTTAAAATTGTAATAATTGAAGACAAGCGTGGTAGGGAAACCGGACAAGGTAGAGAGATGTCATCCATTGGCGAGGATTTAGAAGCCTCTCTACCTTGGGTCGGTCGGACTCCCGGGGACGACTGAGATAGGCGTGATCTCCCCCCAGTCGACTCAAAATTTTCCGGCACCCCACGACCTAAAAATCGTGGGAGGTATATTTATCAACCCCTCGCGCCTCTCCTGTTAGCGAGTCAATTATTTTGTGAGCTCTTGTGTGATTTTATTCTCGCATTTATTTTTTGAATGGTGTGATGAATTTAATTACTAAGACCTACACTCGGTCACTCACGAGAAGGGATTTCATCACTCGACTCACTCGCTTACCATTGTGTGATATCCTAGACATCACTAAATTTAAAATCAATCAACTAGGTAGCCCAATAGGAGAAAATTTTACAAAGGCAATCACTCAGACCAAATCCGTGAATTTTTGTCACCCGCGTACTTAATTAAAATTTAACTACCCTTTCACTAAACCTAAAGATAAAAATTGGCTATGTGCTAGTTAGGAATTCTTCTTGACTTATGTGTGTGTCCAATTCATTTGTCGGTAGTCGGTTTTAGTTAGTTCGACCCAAATTTCTAAGTCCATATTTTTCCCCACCTTTTCTTCCAAAACGATCCAAAAATATTTTCTTTCTTTCATTTTTAGAAAAATCCAAAAATATTTTCTTTCTTTTTGAAAAATGTTTAAAAAATCCAAAGATATTTTCCCCACCTTTTCTTCCAAAAAATCCAAAAATATTTTTTTTCATTTTTATAACAAAAATCCAAAAATATTTTCTTTCTTTCATTTTAGAAAAAATCCAAAAATATTTTCTTCCTTTATTTTTCACAAAAATCCAAAATTATTTTCTTCCTTCATTTTTAGAAAATCCAAAAATATTTTCTTTCCTTTTAAAAAAAACATTAAAAAACTCCAAAAAATATTTTTCTCCACATGGCCGCAGAACATCCTTTACGAGACTACTTTTGTCATTTTCCATTGACATGTGACATGTGTGAGAGTGATCCCGAGCCGTCTCTTTATGATATTTTTAGTGGTTTCACCTCTCTCACGAGTTCCCTTGATACTCTTGACCCGTCCATGCACGCACCTCATTTTCCATCACCCTTGACGTCAAATGTCGACGTGTCTCATCCTTTGTTGTGCACCCATTGTTATTATGCCGATCACATGTCCCATGAGTGTCCGTACTTTTCATATCCATCCGAAACCACCATGGAACATGTGTATCCATATGACACTGTTCCGGAACCCACCTCGACCCATTGTCATGATATATCCAATTTTGAGTTGTGTGAGTACCCCAGTTATTCGTGGAGGCTTGATCAACCTTCCACGCAATATGAATCCCAACCCGATGTTGTGGATCCTCACACGTTCCAACAGTCGGCATGGCAACCTTGTGCACCCGTTCACGATCAATCCCCTCACAACGCACCCAATGAGCATCGACCATTTGTCCATCATGAAAGCAATCTTTTCGTGTATGATGAACTTGTCCCCACCCCACACACTTCCTTTGAGTATTCTCCATACACTCATGATAGTAGAGAGTTGTGTCCACCTCCACCACCCTTCACTCCACCACCACCATCATCCACCTCCGCTCTCGAAAGCCTCTTGCAAAAGTTCATACTTGAGCAAGAGCAAGACACTCAACTTCAAAATCAAGGTCTCTAAAGACTTGAACAAAGATTAAATGAAATAGAGTGTGCGAGAGAGTCGGACATTCCCGTGGCTCCACCCATCGTTGCACCCGAGTGTGATGATGATGTGTCCTCTTGTGACATGGATTTTGAGTGTGACCAACCCTACCACCTCGAGAATCTTGAAGTTGAGACCATTCCATGGTCCGGGCCCCAAGTCGACAATTGTGTTGACTTACCTTTCATTAGTGAGTCTCATCGAATCCCTACATGTCCATCGGAACCCACACTTGAGGTTCCCACTCCCGAGATATCCAAAATTTTGCCAGAGCTTTTACCTTATTCCCCAATTGCCTATGTCTCTGACATGACCATATCTTTTAGGTTCGCTCCGGCTACGAGTGCTCACCATTGTACCGAGATAGCATCAGAGATGGTTCCCACCTCTCTTGATATGGATCATACCCCCTCATATTTGGCTCCCCTTGAGCCGAATATTGATGTTGATTCATCTATCTCGGATCTTTATGCCTCGTTAGACCCTTTCACCACATCGGATGGTGACATAATGGTTGATAATTTGATCACTCACTCGTTTATTTCCACACTTCCTCCTGCGAGTTCCCTTGTGGATCACTCTGAGCCTCATGAAGAGTGTGTGTCTCCCACTCTTGAGTTGGATCATCTTCCTCCACCATTTATCCCAGCCTACCCACCCATTGTCCTTTCCACCCCACCACTTGGTTTGGATCTTGATTTTACGCATTTAATGTTTCCATCTACATTTTTAGATCCTCACCTGAAACCATCCTCTACCATCTACGAGAGTATTTATGGTGATACTCTCCACTTCCGTGACACTGAGCTTGTTACCCCATGCCCGCCACTCTCTTGTGGTGTTGATTTCTTCCTGAGACAGCTCCCCGGCGTGTCATGGCACGACCAATATCATCGCTCATTTATAGAATGGTCGTGTGATTTATATGATCCCCACCCCATCACTATTTCCAAACCCTTTTTCCTTCCCATCCAACTTGAGCACCATTCTTATAGGGACCTAGTTTCCCTTACCTTTAAGATCAACAAGGCCCGTGGCTGATAGCTCTTCACCCATTCCACCCTCACCCTTACCCTAATACCCACCCACCCATGGTCCACCAATGCTTTGCATCACGGGATGAACTTTGCCATACAAGTGCATTGACCCATTTTAGACCCATTTTAGCCTTTATCTAACAAGATTGATGCTTCAGTCTTGTTTGGGGGTGATTGTCATCACCGAATTTTTCTGCCGCCCCGCGCCATCATAGATCCTATCTTTAGGGTGAGATTCCATTGCTCTAGCTGAAGACATTAAACTTAGCGCTACTGGGAGGCAGCCCGCATTTCTGGTACTAGTCTCATCCAGTTTGGGGGTGGTGTTTCACATCACCCTATGTTTTACCATGCTTATAGACTTGTACACTTTTTTTTCTTATCATTTATTCAGGCTTATTCTTGGCTCCCTCTGTCCACTTCATTAGCGATTCATTCTGGTAATCTCTTTCCTACCTTATGCTCTCAATTTTTAAAATTATTTTACTTAACATCGAGGACGATGTTCCTTTTTGTTTGGGGGTGGGAATTTTATCAAAATCGTACCTCTTTTGAAAAATTTTGAGTTTTAAACCTGGTTTTTTTAAAATTTTGTGCAGTTTCTTTCATCACACTAATTGATGTGAATTTTCAATCATCCATCTTTTAAGTCTAGGAATCAAGCTAGAGAATATTTTTTTCTAATAGCTTATGTAATACATAACAAGGCATGTTGCACCATGCATTTCTAAACTCAAAAAAGTTTGCGCACTTATCACGTCACTACGGTTTAGAATTGAAGAGTACTACAATTCTAAAGAGAACCTTAAGGATCACTAGTAGAGACTTTAGCTTATGAGATTTTTTCCTTTCACCATTTCAAAGTGTTTTACGCAATCTCCAAGTCACAAGTTGATTCAACTTTCTTTGGGTCCGCACTTAAATTGTTGTATGATCTCATTATTTTTCATTAAAATTTTGGCTTGATCACTAAGAACGACATCACTTTTGAGTTGTAAGAAACGCGTGTCTTGAAATTTGTCCCGAATACTAGATTTTCATCCATAAGCCTACCACTTTTTCATATCATATTTCCATTCACTCACCCATTACATTCCCATGCTTTTTCCATTTTTTTCCCACACCGTCACATATACATACCCCACCACATTCATATATCATCCATCATATTGAGAAAAAGAGTGTTGTTCAAAATGTTAAATGTCTACATTGTTGGTTTGAAAAGAGAGAGAAAAACAAAAAAAAAAGAAAAATATATAGAAAAAAATAGAGAAAAAGAAAAAGGAAAAAAATAGAGAAAAAGAAAAGAAAAGGAAAAAAAAAAGAGAGAAAAGAAAAGAAAAGAAAAGAAAGAGAGTTTGTAGTTAGTAGTTGGTTTTGAAATAAATACATTTGTGCCTAAAAGTGCTATACACTCTCTCACATCGCATTTACATCCATCTTTTATCCATCTCACATCCATCACTTATCATTCATCCATACATCACCATCCTTACCCCATCATTTCCTTCCCATTTCATTTCCCCCTCACCCATTAACATCCATATTTCCCCTAGGTGTTCGGGCAAATGAAAGTCAACGTGGTGAATAACTCGATGTTCTCACTATAGTGATTAGCATTCTTTCATGAGATCACTTTTTCTTTCTAAATATTCGTTCTTTCTTATATGTGTGTAAGACGGTTGAATTTGATTACATTTGCTCACCTGCTCACACACAAGAGCTATACACTTACCCTAATCTCGAGAGTTTGATTAAGAGAGGGATATCCATGAGATTTTGAAGTTGAAGCATTGATTCCGAAAAAGCAATCTAGGAATTACTCTTGTGATACTTGACCCGTTTTGACTGATTCACACTACACACGTTGAGTTATAGGAAGGATGTGCCTTGAGTATTTATTTAGCTAATCTTTTTACACATTCGAGCTTGTATTTCTCAAAATATTTCTCATGTGATGGATTGGGCGTTCATTCTATGTCTAATAAGAGATTGACTACCTTTCAATAAATTTTTGCAAAAAAAGAATTTTGTGGGTATATTCCCTGCAAACCCTCACGAGATATAACTTGTCCTGTAAGGCTACCTATAGGTTTAAAGGCTTGTTGAACATGCTAAGTGCAATCGCAAGTGCCCGCGAAAGTGGTACACTTTTGGTTACTTATCTTTCTCTTTCTCTCTATCTTATTGCTCGAGGACTAGCAATGCTCTGTTTGGGGGGGTGTGATAAGCACAAAAAACTGTACAATTTATACCCCGAATAAACGTACTTCTCGGCAATTTGGGTCTTATGCGCTTTAATATTCATTGTGCAGGCTTAATTGCAGTTACGGTGTCAAAAACTATATTTTGAGGCAATTTGTAGTTAAAATGGTGCTAATTCCCTCTCTCGTAACTAAACCCGATCCTAAACCTAGCCCAAAGCATCACCCCAACCCTGTGTGTGTTTTGTTTATGTCTTTTTTATAATTTTTAGATTTTTAGTTTGAGTCATTTTTATTTTTAGGATTTATTTTAGATTTATTTAGAAGTTTTAGGTTTCATTTTCTACTTTTCTATTTTATATTTTGTTAGTGTATTTTTATTTTATCTTTATTTTATCTTTATTTTTATTAGTTTTTATTTTATTAGGATTAATTTTGTTTTAGTTTTATTAGATTATATTTTTTAGGACTTTATTTTTCATTTAGATTTTAAGTTTCTATTTCTTTTAGGGTGTTTTTATATACACCCACAATACCCATTAAGAGCCCCAAAGGAACAGATTGTCGTTCTTTAACTCACAAAATAATAAAAAGACATAACAACCCCTTTTAAAAGCCCCCGGCCCCAAGATTTAGAGCAGCTTGTGTTCAACGGTGGGCTGAACTTATTTTACACACACAATTCAATCCTATTATCCAAAGAAAATACCGTAATCAATACTCCTAAAAATGCATAATCAGTATTTTCCTTTTAAAAAACCATGAAAGAAATCACCAATACATTTCAAGTAAATCTAAGTCTTCTTCTGGGCATTTCTTCTACCGAATTTGATCAAATAGTTCATAGAGTTTTCATCACAGTTTATAAATTTATCAACGTTCCACACGTTGAGATCAACAAACCCTTAAAATGAAATGAAAAAGAACCCTTGTTGGTGGATTTAGAAGTTGTGTTGTGTAATTGGATGTACTCTTCTTGCATTGTTTTTTGATTTAATGACCCTTACCCAGGACCGATTGAATGCGATTGCTGATGGGTATGAGGAAATGGAGGTAGGTTTAATGTTATTTTGAAATTTTTCTGTACACCCCAAGGGTGGGGTGGTTTAAATGACTTAAAGCCTATTCATGTGGGGTTAATAAGATTGGGGGTTGGTAAAAGAAACCCCGGGTTTATATAAAAAAACCCTTCTTTTATTTTATTTTAGTTTTTATATAAGCTTAGGATCTTATTTTTTTAGTTTTAATATTTTAATTTTTAATTTTTTTAGTTTGTTTTATTTTTAGTTAGATTTTATTTTTTTTATTTTTATTTTTATTAATTTTAATTGCGTTTTTATTATTTTAGGTGTCCAAATAAAACACACACACAAAGTATCCTGCACCCTAATACACACAAACACCCGCTCACACACACCCACATTTCCATACACTCATACACGCCCTATACCTCCCCACTTCATCTTCTCCAACAACCTTTCTCTCTCCTCTAAACCCACTAACCTCCATTAACAAAACCACCATAACCAACAAATCAAAACCCATTTCCCAGCCACCAAACTCCGGCCGAAAAAACCGCACCTGTCAGCCCCGCCTGAACCCCCTTGCGCTGACCACCATAAACTTGAAACCCGACGACCCCTCGTCCTCTCCGAAGAACCCTCCACCGACCTTCGATTGCCCACCAGTAGCCCCCTCATACCCGAGATCCACCCAGACCAACCCCACCCCTTATACCGCTGGCGCTACTCCCCAAAACCAAGACGGCGGCGACCCTCCTGCACCCCCTACAAAACCGTGGGCGACGACCCTGCTTCCAGCCCCTGTCACCGCCGGACCCGTGACCCACCTGCGCTAGAACCCGTGTCAAACCCGCAACCCAGAAACCCGATCCCTACTCCAATCCTTTCCAACCCATACCCGAACCTGATTTGAGGCACAAACCCATTTCAAGCTTTAAACCATTTAAATCCAAACTCATGATTTCTTCTTACCTGCCAAAACACAAACCAACAAAACCAACATGCCAAATAAACTCATTAAAACCCATATGCCAAATTTAAAGCCTTTTAACCCTTTTACCCATTATACTCCCAACTAACCATTTTACCCAATACCTAAAAATACTCTTATAACAAATCTGATTTGTTCATTCCTATCCACTCTTCCAATTATCCTCACACCTCACCATTTCCATGCACACTCAAGTCCATTACCAAAAATACCCCTAGCTCCATACCTATTATAAAAAGAAGATGAAGACCCCAATTTGAAGAGGGTTTTTAGAGAGGAATTTGTAGAGAGTATTGTAGAGAGAGAAACACCTTTTTTTAGTTTAAGTTTTTTTAGATTAGAATTTTTATTTTATTTTTTTTAGATAGTGAGGGAAAAATAAATTATTGTGAGAATTAATTTGAGTGAAGTTTGTGATGTAATTTTGTTTGGATCATTCAAATTGAGGGATGTTGATTTCAACTCATGGATTGAAGTTCAATTAAGAATCAAGAGATTAGGTTTGATTGTTCGTTTCTCTTCTCATTTATTTTATGCCTTGATTATTAATTTGTCAAATTTCATACCATGTTAGGCTAAATTGGGGGGAAACCCTTATTTGATGTTATTTTAGTTCAATTAGTTCGATTACTTTAAAATTCCCTTTGAATGTTATTTTTTATCCCTCGCCCTTAAATTTACGCCTCGATAGAAGGTAAATGATTTTCTAAAGAAAATCGAAATTCTAGTTACAATACCCATTTTAGATTCGAACTAGAGATAGGGTTTTTTTAAGTGGGATATTATAACTTGAATTTCAACTCTAAATTTATTTTCTAAAATTTATATAAATTTTAATTGATCGATCCTAGTGGGTGATTAATTAAAAGGAGTGTAGATCGATTTTTCTAGAGTTGTGGGGTGTTAAACTTAATTTTCTAAAAGGTTACTATTAAGATTACATTTGCAATGAGAGTTGATTTGTGATGTTGATATTAAATTGGGAGAATTAAATTAATTAGTTAGAATAGCTAAAATTTGTGGTGTAATCCCACTCCTTAATTGTTCTCACAATTATTTACCTCGCTTTATCTCTTGTTTCAGTGTTAGACTTTATTTTTCACTTTTAGTCACTTTCTAGTTAGTTGCTTTCATTTCACATTATAGTTTAGTGTTATTTCACCACACCTCACCTAATTGTTTTAATATTTAAAAAAGCTAAAAAAAATAGAAAAAGCAAAAGCCAAAAAAGAAAATAAAAAGTGAATTACAATTTTGTTCCATTTGCTTTACCCCCTTGGAAGTGGATTGATACCCTTACTTACCTCTACACTTGAGATTGTCATATTTGTAAGTATTTGAGGTTTCGACTAACTTGGCTTTCAAACAACGACACACAAAAAGCAAAGTTATCACACACCCATCGCATACCTTTTAAACCACCAAGTTAAGCTACCCTGCCTAACTAATCAGTTTCACCCATTTTCTAAAAGTCATCATAAACCCGAGTACTAAGTACTAAACTTCTCTCCATTTCCAACATTGCGCTATGTTCATGCGTGGGGTGTCTCGCGAAGTGAAATCCAAACAAGGAACCCCTCCGATACACTACTACATGACAATGTTGATCGTCGAGATCTATTAGGCCCTCAGTACATAACACATATTATAAAATCCCGTAGGTATATATAGTTCTCACTAGAACCTATGATTCATACTCATATAAATCTGGATACGAATCTACCGGTAGAAGAATAATACCTTATTCATTCTTTATAAAATATTCTAAGCTATCGCCCGAGCTTATACATTATAATCTCTCACTTATGATTTTATCCATACATCATGAATAACTTTCACTAGTTATGTACACTATTCACATTTTAGGTTATTAACCTTGTATATAATATTCTCATCTTTATATACGTATATCCCTATTTTATTCCGGATTTTATACTCCCGAAATATTCAAAATTTATCTCACATTCGATTCTTTTTTATATCTGTATATATATATATATATATATATATATATATATATATATATATATATATATTTCACATCAAGTATATCCATACTTATATATCACACACTATATAAGTATAATAACCATCCCTCAGAGCTATAACTCAATGGATGTAGTCTCTCAATGCTACCATCTCTCAGGGAATTACTCAACATACCATCTTGGGTACCAACGATCGGACTTTCACACCGACTTGGTAAAAACCAAATCACAACGTATGGGAAGCGATCATAGTTCCTCACCGAAAATGATAACGAAACATACCCACCATGTCTCATTCCTGATAAAAATCACACAATATAAAATGGACGCTATGACCTGGGACTATACGCTCCCTGCTCCTCAATCCAGGGGCCTCACCCACATCGTACAACTTCCCATGATAGCATTAGAGGGGTACGCTTCACATAAATATACCATTCACACACAGATATATTTATAATTAAATCATATATATACTGTAACAGCTCCCGTATATATAGTATATATCACTTCTGAATATATATGGCTATAATTTCCAAACTCTTATAGTGATAGCCAAAACCTCGAATGTTCCCGTTCGTAATAGTATATAAGTATTTATACGCTTAAAATACTAAACCCCCAAGTATTATCTTACTTAAAATATAACTCGCACCTTACTCACTTTTAAGGATTATAATATAAACTCGAATATACCAATTCGTAATAATTAAATAAGTATACTAACTACTTATTTTAATTTCCATAGGTACCGCATCACCTATAATAATAATTGTCAATAAAGACATACCGGATAGTATCTTAAACCTCTTTAGCCCATATATTAAATTTCATCCTACTCGCATTCTAGAATTCACTCAAATGTAATTGTCCCATATTTATTCTCTACGCATAAATATATAAATACACTTGCCGAAGACTTCTCTTGAATGTTACCCATCGTAAACAGTCATTTCAAATATATCCCAGATTTATTTCTACAAAACCAAGGTTTTTATATTCCCTCAAGTCATTTAGAAGTCCTAAAACTTTATTTAGGAACCCCTAATATTTATCTCCAAACAATTCTAGCATTAATTCTCCCAATTTTCGATTTGATTTTCGGACTAACGATTTCGATCTCGGACATACTTCCATAGAAAAATCATTACAAATCCAAAAAAAATCATAAAAATAAACGGTCAACTCCCACGCGATCGTATCGAAAAGATATACAAATTTTATTTTTTGATCAAGAGCCGAATCTACATTCTTCCTGTCCCAATCGACTCCGTAGGCGCTGCATTACTATTCACTATCTTCTCCAAAATACAAATCTCCATTAATGAACCTCCAAGATTTTTATCTTCTCTCCCATCATCATCCAACCTCAACCAATAATATATAAATCTCCATGTAATGATATAACCCACACATCAAGGGATTCAATCATTCAATCAAAAATTTCAACCCATAACTTAATTAAACCTAACTTTCACAATCTTCCATTTCTAACCATATATACACACCATTAACATGGGTTTAACACTAGAATTCATAAAGAGTTAGCAACACATCAATTAATGAACTCAAAATCAAATCTCCCAAATTTATTTCAAAGGTTTCAACCCAAAATACCAACTATAATATGAGATACACACACCTAATGGAATAAAGAAAGTAGACACTTGCCTCGTGGATAAAATCCGCTGACCTCGAGTTGAATCCCTCGGAGTTTGGCCTAAAAACCCCTTTCTTCTTACTCTTTTCCTTCCTTTCTTCCTTTCTCTCTTTTCTTTCTTCTCTTTCTCTCTCTTACGACTTTTAATTGGGGAAATAAGTCTTCTCCCCATTTTAAACCCGAAATTGGGTGTATACCCAATTGTAAAATGACTCGTGTACTTAAATGCGAGTTCCGACTAGTCCAAAGAGCCCCCGAAGCCCAAACACTACCCTTGGGTATATTTCGACCCATTCGGGATCAACAGTGCGCTCGAAATCACCATCCGTGTCACTTATCAAAAATTTACTTTTTGAACCCAACACCGCTCTACACGTGTGTTCTGAATAAAATATTATTCTTTTGTCGCTTCACCTACCCACAACATATAATAAAATAATCCAACCCATATACTTACTCCCGTAAGAACATGTACTCCATGTAAATATTAATCTGACACCAGCAAACTAATATTTACTATTCATTTTAAAATTCTCAATTATTAAATTTATACTTATAAATTCCAAAATTACTATTCACGGTAATTTCCTCTAACTACCAAATTATGTCACTTAAGTAATTTAAATATCCATAAAAGTACGGGGTGTTACAAAACTTTGTGATGTTCTCCTTCATACCGGCCTACTAATACTGCTTGTTAATATCCTTGTACATCTTTTCTCCTCCTGAATCAACCGAGAAATGTGACTCTTGTGAATCCTGCATGACTGTGTGTTGTAGGTCCTCATCATCCAAGACAATAAACCTCTTATTAAAGTGTAATCCACCCTTTAAACTGATTGAGTAGGACTCTACTTCATTTTCCAACAACTATGGCACCTTCTCCTAACAAAAAGGATCTCATGCATGTACCTTCACAAGCCTCAAAATGATCTCATGTGTGATTGTTATCACTACCATATAAGCCCTGACGACCACCTCCTCCTGATGAAGATGATCCAATTTCTCCTTCCAAAATTCCACCAACTTCCCCATAGGCTTACGACTCAATGCATTTACCACCACGATAGCCTTCCCATGGTATTGAATGTCGAACTGGTAGTCTTTGATAAATTCAATCCACTTGCACTGCCTCATATTTAGCTCATTTTATGTGAAAAGATATTGTAGTGACTTGTGATCCATGAACAAATGAAACTTCTCCCCCAATAAATAATGTCTCCAAATCCTTAAGGCCAAACAATTGCTGCTAACTTCTAGTTGTGCGTGGGATAGTTTTTTCTCACATGCTTAAGCATGCGAGATGAAAAGGCTATAGCGCGTTCCTCTTGATGTATAATTCCCCCAAGTATTTGTAGGGATGAGTCGATAAAAATAAGGTACTCCACTCCTCCCCTAGGTAATGCAAGTACTATTGCTAAAGTTAACTTGTCATTTTGCTTATCAAAAGCTAACTACAAATAATCATCCCACACAAATGGTACACCCTTACGATTCAAATTCGTTAAGGGACCCATAATGTTCGAAGAACCTCTGATAAATTGGTGGTAGTATCTCTCTAACCCGAGAAAATTACAAACCTTTGTCTCTGTCGTAGGATTTCACCACTCCCTCACCGTTGACACTTTACTCAGATATATCAAAATTCCCCTATCAGAGACTATATGACATAAGAACCATAGTTTCCATAACCAGAATCTACACTTCTCGAACTTGGCATGAAAATGATGATCCCGTAAAGTCTGAAGGACCATTCCTAAATTCTCTAGGTGCTCGCCCTCTTTCCGAGAATAAACTATGATGTCATCTATGAAGACAATAAGAGTGCGCACGAGCTAATGGATCAATTTATTTAATTAAATTCCCTAACACACAAATCCAAATTTTAATCAAATTTTAAACTTTAATTAATTATGATGTGCATGTGTATTGTGTTCAAATATAGATTTATAATTTTAAGTCTAAACATACAAAAACAAAATAAATGAGGAACATCCCTATGTAGGGAAAAAACTTTTATTCAGCAATATTGGAAGTTTATGAATACAGAAGACTTATAAAACACATAGCTAAACTAAGTTACATATTTTGAACTCCAAAACTCCAACAGATACGACCCAGCTCTAGAGTCATCTACCCTCGGTATCCACCAATTTAGCCATCTTCCTTATTCAGTAGTGAAACCTCTTTTCATAAAATCTGCCAAAGAAAAAAGTTTTTATAAGAGTGTATCATAAGAAACCTTCCTAATTTTGGTAAAATTCATCTTGAATATATCCCAGGGGTAAGAAATATGATTATGATGTGTTTGATCACAAAATGGGAACTCAAAAGATGTTTTTCTTTATGAAAAAGAGTTCTTGAAATATCTAATCCCGTTCAGCCTTTTCATTAGAAGGAAAGATAAAAAGGATGAACACAAAAGATATTGGGAAAATATTCATTAAATATAAAAACTACATCGGTCGTTCTAACAAAAGGGTAAGTTATTCGAATAACACTACATCTCATTCGAACGACGATACAAATGAAAGCTTCTAACGAGATTACAGTACTAAAATGTTTGAAATCTCATCAAACTCATTCGAACAATGATTCGAACGAATGCGTCTAATGAGATGTGAAAAAAACTAAAAAAGATCTTGTTTGAAACTTCATTCGAATGACAATCAAATAATAGGGAAAACTCGTTCAAACGACAGACCTCCTCATTCAAATAAGGCGTAGATTTTTTTAAAATTTTATTTAAAAAAATTTGAGTTCATTTAAGAAAAATATTGCCTCATAAACATAAGTAAACCCCAAAAAATACTTAGAACCATTTAACCAATCAAAACGCATAGTTCTTCCAAGTTGTCTAGATGCTCAAATCTTTCACAGTCTTCAATGTAGTCTTTAAATATCGAGAAGTAGTGACGTAGATGTATTTAGGTGATGTGCTTGTATAATGGGATACACCAAAATAAAATTAAAAGTGAGCAGTTATAAATTTTTCTCTTACAAATCTCCCCATTTGGCTTTTTCGATAAAAAAACACCATTATAAGCCAAATTGAATCCCATTACTTAATACAATAATCTACCCTCCCAAAATATAAATGGAACATAGAATATGTGCTACTCTTTAATCATTTAATTGGATCTTTCCTTGTGGAAAACATTGTCTTCATTCTCTGTGGGTCCAAATGATCATCATCGAAGAAAAACGTCCTACACACATAAGACAAACAAACGTACCGTGATGCATAGAGTTTTAAACAAAAATTAAAACTCCCTCTCAATTTGTTCTCCTCCTTTTATCCGCAATATATAAAGGAGTGGAAACTAAGCATGAAATATCGGCATCACACGAAGACGTAAGATATCAACACAAGTATAATCAAACATGTATAGGTGATGATAATCTCAAGCGCAAGTATCAACCAACTATTTTTTAAAATTTTCAATTTTTTAAATAAAAAAGTATAAAATATTAAAAGTACAACACGCGATGGAATAACACTAAAATATTCGAATTGTGAAGACAGAATGTAGGGGTGTGAACATTTTTCACAGGTTAATCAACATATATAGTCATAACATGTGTGCACGAAGTTTTGAGATATTTCCAAAGAAAAAGCTCAAAGTTTACCCTATGTGTAAAATTGTTGAACTCAAGTGAAATTGACTCAACTTAATCAAGATATCATGAAAATAAATGATTTTCATACCAATGACGCCAAACTATGTAATATTTTCCTGATATATTTTAGTTATGCAAATCCATTGATCTTCGACTTTAAGTCCCTAAAAATCTCACATATATTATGATAAACTCTCAATAATTTTTTAACAAATTAATGCCCATATGTAGACAAGTGTCAATGTATCCAAAATTGGCCTGGCACTTCTGTTTTTATGTGCCTCTAATATTTGTAAGCTTTTTTAGGCAAATAGTGGCTTTTCATGCAAGGAATAGTTTTTTATCTTTCGTATCCCCTTTACATAGCTTAACATATAACAATATTTTTTGAAAAGATGATTTAAATCTGGGCAATGGTTCTTACATGAACAACTTTATCTTTTTTTACATTTGGTTCGTTATAAAGCAAAATTGAGATGAGAACTTTGTATTTGATAAGTGACAAATGAGTACAATGTTCAAAGAAGTTTGTACACATGTGCATTAAAAGTTACTAAGAGTTAAACATGTAGAAAATTATCATCAAATATCAATGTAGTGACTCCATATCATATTAAGAACACTATATAAATGAAGTCATGTCTCAAAACATTACAAAAAAGTCACGTGGGAATATTGAATGAATGGTTGATTCAAACATCTTACATGTTCATCCATATATGGTGATAGAAAAATTAAAAACTCTTTTTCGATTTTTTAATTTTTTTCAAAAAACAAGAACTCTTTTTGGATTTTTCTAAAAATATCAAAGGGAAAAATATAGATACAATAATATCACAATAATAATGCAATCTAGCAATAGGGATGTAAGATATGTACAAGAAAAGTCCCTATTCTAGAAATAAGTCTCAACCTCAATCATTAGGCCCAGAGGAGTTACTAAAAGGAGAAGACATCCTATGAAATTCATCCATCAAATATTTTAATGTTTTAACTGAAAACTCTACTTGCTCTCAAAAACTCTCAAAATATATATGTTGATGTGTGGGAGAATCTGGAGTGAGTGCTTGCGAGAACATATTTAGGAACTCCTGTTGTAGCATATCGGGAACACGCATATGAGAAACTCTCCCTAGATTAAAATAGATCTCTCTAAGGTGACCTCTTTATTTCCAACGGGAATAAACATACAAGGGCTTGGGTCCACCTTTTTCAAAATGTCTATTACAAGCTCTACTGGGTTGGTTAGGCACTTTAGCGGGTTAGGTTGAGGGTTGTAAGGATCCATCACAAATTCGAGAATCGGCTCGGATGCGGCTTTAGAAGTGGATGCACCGTAATAACTTATTCCTTGCCTCTCAATATTACCTAATGCGGCATCGAAGGGAATCTATCCAAACTTCTTAGATGTGTCCTCTAAAGTGACATTGTCCTCCTGGGTATGTTCAATATCGCTCTCGAGTAAGGAGACACGGGATTCAACTTTCTCATGAGTCTTGAATGAAGATTAAAGATCTCATATAAGACTAGTCACAGTGTTGGTCAAATAGGTATTTTCCCTAACTAAAACAATTAACTACTCACATAAAGAAATCTTCACCTTTTCAAGTGAACTCATCGTTAACTCACACTCTCTCAAAACTTTGACCTACGTTTTTAAATCTAACACCCTGAGAGATAAATATTTATTAAGATTTTTTGTTTTTATTATCTTGGTGTAAAGATTACAATAAGCTTTTTCGAGATCACCTTCTCCCTGACTTAAAATGTCTTCCTCACTCTCTTTCGAATAAAACGAAACATCATCGAGACTTTCACATTTAGAAATGTCCTCATCGGCATGGGATAAATTAGAAGTAGTAGCCTGACTAGCCAAGAACGCAATGCATGATTCATGTGGTGATTCTTCCCCTGAATCAATCGAATCGATGTCACTATTGCTAAGAGTGGATTTATTCGCAACTTTCTTTCTCTTTCTATTAAGCATAGTGGGACTCTCATATGACTTGTGCCCTTTACCCTCACATTCATAGCATCTTATATCATCTTTATCAAAATCAATCTCGGCCTTATTCTTATTTTTATTTTTCTCAAAAGTCTTTTCTGTGGAAGAATTTTTTCGAACAATTTGAATTTTTTTTTGCAAAAAGGGCTAAGTCATCCAACTCACAATCAAATTCTGACTCAAACCCACAAACTTTATCTTTCTTCTTTTTCTTAGTCCGAGTTTTCAAATTAATCCCTATATCTTTAGCTTTAATAGCTTTGGGAAATATATCTATGTTCTTCTAACCTAAGTCTATCTAATATTACCAACGAATTCAACATGGTAACCTTGGGAATAAAACGAGATGGAAAGGATCTCAAAAATTTCTTAACAACTCTCGTCTCAATAATTTTCTCACCCAAATTAAAAGTAGAATTAAATATGTCCGTCAAATGCACATAAAACTCATCGAAAGACTTAGACTATCATGGTGATGGTCTCAAATTGGGTGGATAAATTTTGAAGCTTAGATGCTTTCATAGCATTGGTACCCTCGTGTGTGAGCTGGAGGGTATCCCATGCTTTTTTAGATGTGGCGCACGTTATGATACAACGAAACTCGTTTGGATCAACGGCTCCAAAAGTAGCACTTAATTTGCAAGTGATGTAAGTACTACATTTAAATTCACCCTCTGTCCAAGAAGAGATATGTTTAAGGCTGATGACATTGTGGATAGCCACAGTGGGTGGTGTCCACCTTTTTTAACAAACCAACCATATATGTTCATCAAATTCTTTTAAAACAGATCTCATCCTAGCTTTGTAGTAAGCAGAATTGGAACCATAAAAAATGAGCATTTGAATATACAAATTATCCATTAAATTTCGTATTTTTAAAGATCAATAATTTTTCAAAAAATAATATAAAAAAATCTTTCGAAAAAGGATCACACAATAAACTAGTGCAACCTGCTCTGATACCAATTTAAGAGTGCGCACGAACTAATGGGTCAATTTATTTAATTAAATTCCCCAACCCACTAATCCAATTTTTAATCAAATTTTAACATTTAATTAATTATGGTGTGCATGCGAATTTTGTTCAAATATAGATTTGCAATTTTCAGACCAAACATGCAATGAAACACCAGATGAGGAAAAATCTCTTTTGCAGGGCAAAACCTTTTATTCAGCAGTATTGGAAGTTTATTAATACAAGAGACTTACAAAACACAAAGATAAACTAAGTTATATGCGTAGAATCCAAAACTATAACAGATACGACCCACCTCCAAAGTCGTCCACAGGTGGTTGTCCACCCTCGGTATTCACCAATTCAGCCTTCTTCCTTCTTCGGCAGTGAAACCACATTTCACAAAATCAGCTTTAGAGAAAATTCTCTACAAGAGTGTATCATAAGAAACCTTCTTGATATTGTTAAAAGTGATTTTGAATATATCCCGTGGGTAAGAAATATTATTATGAGGTGTTTGGTCATAAAAAGAGAACTCAAATGATATTTTTCTTTATGGAAAAGAGTTCTTGAAATATTTGATCTCGTTCAACCTTTTTATAAGAAGGGAGGATAAAAATGATAATAAGAAAAGATATTGGGAAGATATTCATTAAAAACAAAAACTGCATCGGCCATTTGAACAAAAGGGCAGGTCATCCGAATGACATTGCATCTCGTTCGAACGACCCTAAAAGCAAAAGATTCTAATGAGATTATAGTGCTGAAATATTTAAAATCTTGTCACACTCATTTGAATGAATGCGTTTATTTATATATCAGCTAAACCCAAAAATATGTCATTTGAAACTTTGTTCGAATGGCAATCAAACTACAGGAAAAATTTATTCAAATGGCATACCTCCTCATTCGAACGAGGCATTGATTTTTGGAAAACAAATCTTTAAAAAAATTTGAGACCATTTAAGAAAAATATTGCCTCATAAAAATAAGTAAACCCCAGAAAAGACTCAGAATATTTTTACCATTCAAAACGTATACTTCTTCCCAGTTGTTGAGATGGCCAAATCATCAAATCTTAGACGGTTTTCAATGTAATATTCAAGTACCGAGAATTAGTGACGTAGATGTGTTTAAGTGACATTTTTGTGTAATGGGATATGCCAAAATAAAATAAAGTGTGAGCGATCATATATTTTTCTCTTACCGAAAATGACAAACTAATCTAAGAAATCCCTAAACACTCGCTTCATGATATCTATAAAACTACCGATGCATTGGTTAGCCCAAACGGCATAACCCTCAACTCGTAAGACCCGTGTCTCATCAAAAATACGATCTTAAGGACATCTTGCTCCCTTATTTGTAACTGATGGTATCCTGAACTCAAATCAATCTTCGAGAATTAGCCTTCTCCTCTTAGTTGACCGCATAATTCATCGATATGCGGCTAAGGATACTTATTCTAAACTGTGACTTTGTTCACTTCCAATGGTTAATACACAACCTCAGTGACCTTTTTTTTTTCTCACAAACATTATTGGACCACAAAAAGGTGAGGAACTCCTACGGATAAAACCCTACCCAAAAGATACTAAATCTTCTGCCTCAATTATTGCAACTCTAATAGAGCCATACAGTACGACGTACGTGCTATCAGGATGAGACATCGCCGTAAGAAACGTATTTTGCCATGGAATAGTGAACAAGATAGTCCTAAATTACAACCCACTATCGTTCTATACACCACTAACCAACCAATCTATAATATAATGTCATAATCAGACATATCAAAAATGAACAAATCTGCTATCAAATATAGACTCCCAATTTACACAGCCACTCCTCAATAGATGGAATGGATGAGAGCCCCACTATCAATGTTGAATATATGCACATCACAATATCATACATCGTGTCCACTAAACCTGAATCCCGCACGAATCTAGTGCTAATAAAGGAGTCTGATGCTCCCACATCAAATAATACTTGTTCTATGTTCTAATGAATAGGAAATATACCCTCAAATGCAGTGCCTGTGGCATAATTGCCTTACGAACATTGTAGACACACCCATACTAAAGATGATGTTGCTGAGGTGGCTCTACTGGAACTGCTGGTGGGGCCGATAATATTGGTTGTTATTTCCTATGCTCGGTGTTCGGCCGCTGACTCTTAGCCTTATTTGGGCGAGAACACCGTATGTGGACCGTATCCCCAAAAATGAAACACCTCCTAGTGAATTATGTTGGATTCTGGCCCTGCTAGCCCTCATGAGGATCAATTTATCAAACCATATCGATTTGTTAGGGTACCCTCCGTCTTTAACTTGGGGTTTACACATCCTAAGTCCATTAATGAAAGTCCCAAACCTTCCAAAGCAACTAATTATGATCCAAAACATACATATAATCATCCCAGATGTATTTTAAACACGACCTAAACTTGAATCTAACATCTATTCAACCAAAGATTCTTATTCATTGATTTGATTCACACATTCTAAGATCAATCAAGTACTTAACCCATCATCCCAAAAAACCCATCAGAGATCATACATTTTATTGAATACTGATAGATTTAATAATTAATTCATTCATATTAATCCTCAATCAAATTAATATGTAAAATCACAAATCAATCCTCTTAATTGTCCCCATAATTACATGCTTAATTTTATATTTAACTCTTATTAACTGTGAGCATAATTAACAACAAACAATGAAAATTTAAACCAATTAAACACTTGCCTAAATGGATGATTATCCAAAGCTTCAGACAATCTTGTTGATTTGATTCTAAAAATGACTTCTCTCTAATCCAAGACCTCATCCTCTTCTTTTCTCGTCTATTTTGTTCTCTCATTTAATCCCACTAATAATAGGTTAGTGGCAGCCACTATCCACCCCACTAACCCACTAATACCCCAATTTAAAATCGTAATTTCATATTTGAGTTAAGCCTTAAGGGTTAAAAGAGGACTATGCCCTTATACGAGCCATTATATGTCTAAAAATCGTTCGAAACCCAACTTTAACCCCCAGATACCTATTGGGGACTTTTTTAACCCATTCCGAATTATCGACACACTTAACAAGGTTATACGAGTTACCAAACTAAAAAATATTTAACCATTACATTAACTGGACTCGACACATGTGTACAATACGCATTGCCTTTAAATTCTTTATTCCATCATTTTCACTCACTAAATGACATAATATACTAATTTTCACATCACTACTTATTTATTACATGTAAGTAAATATTTTTAATCGTAAATATTAATTCAAAACTCCCTAATTAGTTTCTATCGTTACTATTTCAATTTTCAAATTAAATTAATAAATTAATGCACACGTGGAATAGGAATGCTCTAAAAAATACGGGGGTATGACATAAATTTAATACCCACTTATTTTGAGCGCTTATTTATGAATATTAGATAAGATTTCAGTAATATTATTATTTTATTAATTGGGATTTTTTATTTTAACTAAAAATATTTTTATTGATATTATATTTAGAAATAATTTATTTTGGTTGGAAATTGAATCAAACATTTAAATTTAAATGTTTTTTGGACATTTTATACTGGTTTAAATATGTGAAGTAGATAATTTTGAATTAAAGGGTAATATGGTAATATGAGTTAACTTTGGCTCTAAGTTAGATTTTGATGGAAACTATTTAGAAGGAATAATAGGGTTGATTATAAGAAAAGGAAGATTAAAAAAAGAGGCCAAGAAGGAAATCCCAACACGCGAAAACGAGAGGAATGAGAAGAGTCGGGTTGGAGTGTTTTAAATCTTCTTTTTGTGTGCTTTCATATGAGATTTGAGAAAAACTCAAAACACATACCTGACCCAATTTTTTGTGTAGAATCTAAATCTAAAGTATAATTTCCAACTAGGGTAGTGTTTAAATCTAATTTTACTATGCTTTTAAATTAGGCCTATACTTGTGGGTTTTGACTCTCATGAGGTAGATTCGTTCTGTCGTTGCTAATTTTTTGTGCTACACATACTCAACCTTTATTGTATAGTTATATCCATGTTATGTGTTTAATTTATATGTTTTATATTCTCATATACTATATTCGTTATTGCACCCATTTTGTATGTGTTATTTTCGTGCCATGTAGTTCGGGGTAACGAAACTAGTTGACTTTATAAGAATGTTGGGTTATAGAAATTGGGTAGAAAATATGTACACTTGATTTATGGGAATTGAATCTGGAATTTATTTTAATTAATGTTATGATGATTATTACTGGAGAATACATAGGCATTCCTTAGCCAAACCACCCTCTAAATGGGGTGTGTTGTCGGCTATGATTTTTTTTATTATTCAAAGGCTAGGCCATGGACCCCGGTTGGAGAGTATGTCGAGTATTATTATTATGGTGATGCCAAGATTTTATGGTTGTGATATCGGGTTATAATGGGTCATGAGATAGAGTTATGTTATTTATTTTTGGGTGCCATTGGATTGGTCTGAAGATTAGTCCATACCGTACTGTAGGAAGTGCGACGGGGATTTTAATATTGAGTCTTGGGTTGTGCAGTGTCCGTCGTGAGATTTAGATTATGATCATATTATTAGAATTTTAATTTGAGTGTTCATACTGCATTCTCTCTTGTATATGATGCATGCACACACGAGTATGTGTAGTTACACTTGGAACCTTTTTACGAGCTACTAAGTTTCCCGCCCATCACTCATAGTTTCTTGTATTTCAAGTTCGATGCAATATGATATTTATGGCATCGTTGGGATTGGGATCGTCATTAGAGACTCTAGATAATTACTTTCATCATTAAAATGTACCGCTTTGTTTATTGTAAATTGTTTTGTAAAAGGACATTGAGATTCAATAAAATTGAGACATTCTATTCGGTTGACTAATGTATTTATGCTTACTCCAATTTATGCTCAATCTGAATGGGATTTTTCCTAATAATTTATTAATGTTTTTTAGTAGCACCTCATGGGGTGTTACAAAGTGATATCAGAACACAATTTATTCGTATTCTCGAGTTTGAGGTTATTGATTTGTTACGTTGTCCATTGAGAGATATGTTATTTATGTTGTCTCTTATTTGAGTGATGTCGAACTTTCTCTTTGAATTTAATGTAAGAAAATTTTGTGTGAATTTCGGGGATGAAATTTATTTTGTAGGGGGAGAATGTAATACATTGTTATTTTGAGAGCTAATATATGAATATTAAATATGATTTCAATAAAATTATTTTATTAATGGGAGAATTTTATTTAAATAAAAATATTTTTATTGAAATTGTATTTAAAAATAATTTATTTTTGTTGGAAATCGAATAAAACATTTAAATTTAAATACTTTTTGGACATTTTATTATGGTTTAAATATGTAAAGTAGATAATTTTGGGAAATATGGTAAAATGCGTTAGCTTAGGCTCCAAGCTAGGTTTTGAGGGAGAGACTTATAAGGAATAATAGGGTTGATTATAAGAAAATGGCGATTAAAAAGAGAGGCCAAAAATGAAATCCAAAGAGGTGAAAACAAAAGGAATGTGAAGAGTTAGTTTGGTGTGTTTAGAATCTTCTTTTTGAGTGCTTTCGAATGAGATTTGAGAAAAACTTAAAACACATACCTAGCCCAATTTTTTGTGTAAAATCCAAATCTGAAGTCGAATTGACAATTAAGGTAGTGTTGGGATCTTATTTTTCTATGTTTTTTAAACAGGCTTACAATTGTGAATTTTGACTCTCTTAAGGTAGATTCGTTCTTGCATTGTTAATTTTGTATGCTACACACACTCAACCTTAATTGTATAGTTATATCCATGCTATGTTTACGAGCATGTTGGGTTTTAGAAATTGGGAAGATAATATGTACACTTGATTTATGAGAATTGAATCTGAAAATTATTTAAATTAGGAGAATAATATTATGATGATTATTATTGGAGAATGCATGGGCATTCCTTAGCCAAACCACCCTCTATACGGGGTGTACTGTTGATTGCGATTTTATTTATTATCCAAAGACTAGGCCATGGACCGAGTTGGAGAGTGTGCCAAGTATTACTATGGTGGTGATGCTAAGATTTTGTGGTGGTAATGTCAGGTTATGATTGTTCATTTGGTCGAGTTACGTTATTTATTTTTGGGGTCCATTAAATTGTTGTGGGGATCAGTCCATGCCGTACTATGGAAAGTGCAATGGAGATTTAAATATTAGGTCTTGGGTTGTGGAATGTTCATCGTGAGATCCTAGAGTGTGATTATGTTATTAGAATTTTAGTTTGAGATTTCATCTTGCATACACTCTTTTATATTATGCACGCACATACGAGTATGTGTAGTTACACTTAGAGCTTTTTTACGAGCTACGGAGCTTCCCGCTCATCTCCCATAGTGTGTCGTATTTCAGGTTTGATGCGATATGATATTATGGCATCATTGGTATTGGGATCCTTATTAGAGACTCTGGATATTTATTTTTAACATTTAAATACATCATAAATTGTTTTGTAAAAGGACATTGAGATTCAATAAAGTTGAGACATTATATTCAGTTGATTTATGTATTTATGTTTCCTCCAATTTATGCTCAATCTAAGTGGTATTTTTTTTAAAAACCTCTAATTTATTAATATTTTTCGGTAGCACCTCCTAGGTTATTACAAAGTGGTATCAGAGAATAAGCTATTTGTATTCTCGAACTCGGGATTATAAGTCCGTTACGTTACCCATTGAGAGATATTTCATATATGTTGTCTCATATTTAGGTGATGTCCAACTTTATGTTTGAATTTAATGGAAGAAAATTTTGGGTGAATTTTGAGGACGAAATTTCTTTTGTAGGAGGAGAATGTAATACCCTATTATTTTGAGAGCTTATTTATGAATATTATATAAGGTTTCTGTAATGTTATTTTATTAATTGGGATATTTTATTTTAAATAAAAATATTTTTATTGATATTATATTTAAAAACAAATTATTTTGGTTTGAAATCGAATAAAACTTTTTGAATTTAAATTTAAATGGTTTGTGGAAATTTGATAATGGTTTTAATATTTAAAGTACACAATTTTGAATACAAGGGCAACATAGTAATATTTGTTAGCTTAGGCTTAAAACTAGGTTTTGAGGGAGAGTTTTTATAAGGAATAATAGGTATGGTTATGAGGAAAGGAAGATGAAAAAGAGAGGCCAAGCACAAAATCAAGAGGCAAAAACAAGAGGAATGAGAATAGTCACTTTGGAGTGTTTTAAATCTTCTTTTTGAGTGCCTTTAGATAAGATTTGAAAAAGAAATCAAAACACATACCTAACCCAATTTTTCTTGAAGAATCCAAATCTGAAGTCAGATTGGTGATTAGGGTACTATTTAGATCTGATTGTTTCTGTTTTTAAAACAAGCCTACATATGTGGAGTGTGACTCTCTTGAAGTGGATTCATTCTCCCATTGTTAATTTTTTATACTATATACATTCAACTTTGATTGTATAGTTATATCCATGGGAGATGTATCTTTAAATAGTTCCAACAAATCAACAACTGAGATCGGATCATCTGGTGCGATCTAAGGGTGTGAGAGTGTGCCATGTCATATCTTAAGCATTGTGACATGGCACAACATGTGTGAACCAATAACCCAAACACTCTAACCCCAAAGATAAACCCTAATTTGCCTTATTCCTTTATTTTCTCTCTCTACCATTTCTCATAAATACCCCCACAATCTTGCGAAACCCTCCCACCTCCTAGCTCTGTCACCCGCTGCTGCCCACCTTCTTTTTCTCAATCTTCCCCCGCCGCTGTAGCCCACTGCCTCAATCTTCCACCGTCCAATCGCATTTCGCTGTTGTAGCCTACTTCCTCAATCTTTCACCGATATTGTAACTCTTACATTTAAATATAATAAGTACCTTCTGTACCCACTTCTAATATATCATTTTGTATTATCTTTCCCATTTTTTTTACAGATATATTGATAAATAAAGTGTTGAAGATGGATTGAGGGGGGCCTTTTGAGTTCGGGTACTGTTCTACAACTATGAGGTATACATTTTTACTATTTTTGATTTTTTCTTTATCATTGTTATAGTTTCTTCTAATAAGTACTTTCTCCGAATTTGGATATAACAAATAATAATCAAGTTAAGTTTTTGGTGTAATCACTTTGATTAGTTAATTTATGGCAAGTATATTCTTAGCCAAGCTTGAATTTATTATTTGTTGATTTGTTGTTGTTGGTTTTCAATCAAAAACCTATTCAAGCTTCAATTTACTTATTTTTTGGAACCGGTAGCAATTAGAAAAATTTGGGATGTTTGTCAGACTAAAAACACATGAGTAATATATTTTATTTGGTTATTTTTATCAGAATTCAATTTTATTCCTCTGTGTAAGCAACTTTACGGTTATAAATTTGGAAGATACTATGACTTACTCTCTGTTTTTACTGACTAATAAGTTTTTCTGTTACTTAGGGGACTATTGCGCGATTTATATATTTATTTGGTGATGTTCAATTAAATGTGAGTATTGATGTTGGCTTGACTGTATTCGGACTCAGGGTACTTTCTGAGGAATCTTTACCCATTTTTCGGATTCTTACAAATTTGAGGTATACATATCTGATATCCCCTTAATTATCTAATAAATTAATTCGAATAATTATCTAAAATTGATTATGCACTATTGGCTTTGTTAACAAGTCATATTGTTTGTGGTGGGGAGGGGTGTGCAAAATTAGGGACATGGAGTGGTGAAAGTAAGGGTGTGAAAAATTATCGACCACCCACAACTTTAGCTCCTGATCTCTGTCATTATCAAAGACAACACATATGAGGTAAGAGGTTTGGGTGAATTGTGTATTTAATTATATACATATTAGTCACATTGAAACTTATTAATTGTCAATTAAAAATCATCACACAATTTCGAGAGAGTCAAATTTGTATTAGATCTTCAATGATCTTTGGTGACATTCATCGATGAAAATGTGCTAAAGTTTATAAATTCTGATTAAAGTCAAAAATAAAAAATTAGTAATGAATTTAAGTACAAAAGAACTGTTGTTTCCATAGTTGATGGACTTTATGGACATTAGATTGAAATGCATTTCTTATTGGACTTAAAGCTTTTAACCCAAGAGCCTAACATTTGCTAGAAATGGTTGATGGTTCTAATTGTTTGTTCAGTTCTTTCTTTTTTTTAATTATTATAATCATATATGCCTCTCTTTATGACAAAATATAACATTTATTAGGTGCTTAGGGTTGAGAAGAATGTGAGTCAACGTGAAATTCATAAATCATTCCATAAGTATGTTATTTGTAAGACTTTATGCCCCATATTATCACGATTTTTCTTAACCAAAGAGAATCAACTTTACCTTTAGGGATTTTTTGCAGTCATTTTAATTAACCCCTTCTTAATTTTGAAAATTGTTTCACTCATTATTGTGCATACTACTTATAGATTTTATTGGACAAAAAAAACTCTTAAAATTCAAAATGTGACAATAGCTCAACCCTAAACCCAATTAAGCCTTGAATTTAAATGAAAACTTCAATTACATCAACAATATGTCAATTACAATCCCTCACTCATGTATTTATTAAATCTAAAATAAAAATTACAAAAAAAATGAAAAGGATAGTGGATGAATTCATAATGGGCAATTAAAAAATAAAAGAGATTTGCTAAAAATTCAAATCCTAACATTATAAAATTGTACATTAGAACTCATCCAAAGAAATAAATTCTAGATCATTACTTTATATTAAGATAATTGCTAAAAATGCAAAATCTCAACATAAAGGAATGGGTTGGAATTTACCTCCCATAAGGGATGAATTCAACTACGTCAATCTATTTTGAAATAATTGATAAAAATGCAAAAATTCATTATGGAGGGGTGGGGTTGAATTTATCCGAGAGATAAATTTCACTACACACCTCTATATTGAGATATTTGCTAAAACTGCAAATACTCAACATAGAGGGATGGAGAGAATTTTATCACACAAAGATTACAAACTAATTTGGAGATCCTTTCTCAAATGGTCTCCGTCTCCCTTAAATAGTAGGCATGGAGCTAAGGGTAAATTGGGTAGGGATTAAATGGACATGAGGGGTGTGAGGATAAGTTGGGGTTAAAATAGGCAAATGCATAAATGGGCACGGGTTGTGTGAGGTCATGTGGGAAGTGGGGTAATAAGGTAATGGGGATAAAAAAATCAGATTTGTTAAAATGGGATTTGGGTAAAATGGGTATAAGTGCTTCAATTGGTTTTATGTGTTTTACAGACATGTGGACATTTGGTCTTTAGTTGGCTTTGTTCTTGTTTTAAGCAGGTGAAGAAATCGACATAGGCTTTGGAGAAATGGGTCTTTGGGGTTGAATGGATATGGGTATCAAGGGGGTTTGGGTCGCGGCTCTCGGGTCAAGGAAGTGATGTGGGTATCCGACGTGGGTTGGACAAGGAGGGTCGTCGGGTTGGGGATGAGCGGGTCGAACGATTAAAAGGATCGGGTTGAGGTCCACCCAGGTGAGAAGGTTTCGCCGATTGATTGGAGTTGGGGGGTGGGTTTTGTCATGTTAGAAGGTGGGTTCCGACGGGGTATGGATGGCCGGAGTTAAGGGAGTTTGACGATTTGAGAAGGTCAGAGGTGGAACTCAGTTGCCGTCGGGTTTGATTCCAGGTTATGTTGGGATACTGGGTTGAGGGTGGAAGGTGGTGGTGGTGTTTGCTATAGGCTTGGTGAAAGTAGGTGGGCTTGGGTATTAATGGTTATGGAGGTAAGAGAGAGGAGAGAGAAAGGGTTATAGGTTGAAGATGAAAGTAGGTGTGATAAGGTGTGGTGAAATGTAGGGTAGGTATGTGAGGATGAGGGTTTAGTTAGGGGTGGGTGTGTGTGTATAGGATTTGTGTGTGAGGGGTTGTGTGTGTGTTTAACTTATTACCCCTAAAAAATAAGCTAAAACTAAAAATAAAATAAAACAAAACAAAAAATTTAACTAAACTAAAAAATAAAAATCAATTAAAATAAAAATGACACTACACGACACACTATACAAACTTAAAAGAAAACTTAACATAACTAAAATAAAAACTATAAGATAAAAACTAATAAAATAAAAATGAAATAATGAAATAATAATAAACCAACTAAAAATAAGAAAATATAAAAACTAATACACGACATGCTAAAATTTAAAATATAAAAATCCTAAAGGTATATACATGACTCAATAAAATAAAATAATAAAATAACAAAATAAACCCTAAAAATAAAATGACGCAATTAAAATAAAATGTGACAAACTAAACACACACGGTTCGGGACAGGTTTAGGTAGGTTTAGGGTAGGCTAGGATATGGGACAAGAGTAATTAGCTCCATAATCTGCACAATTGACTTGAAATATGCATTCGAATACCGCAACGTGCATTCAACCTACAAAATAGACAATAAAGCGTATAAGACCGAAATTGCCGAGAAATAACAAATAAAATGCATCTATTCGGGGTATAAAATCTATACTTTTGGGTGATTATCAGTGTTCTTACCATCTACATCGTTAAGTTTAATACAATTTCTGAATTATAATTTGTTTTATATTTCCTCTTCCCAAAATCATTCTATGCTTTCACCGTTTCTTTTATGAAAAAAATGAAATCGTTCCTTTAGTTCTATTATTATATTTCTATACAATCTATACTTTAATTGGAAAAGATTTGATGTGTCATGTAGATTTTTTCTCACCATATGTTTGATTAAATGTTCAATTGACAGTTATGTTTGTACATTGTTGGGCATATATGTAAATGTGAATGTCTCTGAACGTAAGCTTTATACAATTTCAGTATTATACTTTAGTTTAGATTTATATGTATATATGAATCTTGTTAGCCATATGTTTGATAAAATGTTATAGTGGAAAATGTATATGTCTAATGTCGAGGAAATATGTATCAGATAAAAATGAAGGTATGAAGATGATGATTGAAGATGAAACGGTGATCACATCAAACACATAAGAGACAAAGGTTTTTAAAGTGGTTCGGTTATGAATAAAGCCTACGTCCACTGTTATTTTATTCCCAGGGGTTTACAATAACACAATATCTTGTAGAGAGATAGGTGTGTAGAGAATTGCCTTTTGTCCAGATCCCCCTCTATAATGGGGTTACAATGTATTTATAGCCTTGAGGATGTTAATATGAATAGACACAGTGTTGTTATCTAGTAGTCATATACGTCCATACAGTAGAAATGTTCATTAAGGCTCATTAAATGCGTTGTTATCTTCATTAATGCACATTAAATGCACAGTTATCCTTTTATCTGCCTGGATAGAGTTGCACTACACACCTTGAGTTTCTTTGCACGCTTTGAGTTGCTCGGCATGCCTTGAGTTGGTCTGCATGCAAAGTTCCTCTGCACTCCTTGAGTTGCTCTACACGCAAAGTTGCTCTGCACGCTCTGAGTTGCTCGGTACTCTTGAGTTACTCGGTACACTTGCTCGATGATAGCATGTATTAGCCACGTAAGGTGATACATGTCTTCATTTAATTGGTCCACATCATCTGACTAATTTTTATATCAACAGAATTTCCCAATGCTTCATGCTTGATGGTTTACTGAAAGGATGGAGCATTTATTTTGTAGTGTTGCTTAGTGCTCGTGAAATTCTTGATCTTCCTTCTTGATTTATTCAACATAAAGTGCACTCTCTCCTAGATGGCATATGATACAGTTTGATCGATGGTTTATAATCTCTCTTTTGAGGAAACTCCGTGTGCTATGTATCACCCCTGGGAATTTGGATGCAACCATGCCATAATATGCAGCTTGTAGCTTGTCATAATCTTCAAGTATGTCACTTGGTTTGCTAGCCGACCAACTGCCTTTTGTGCTGAGCTAGTTACAGTCTTTACATATAAGTAGAACTTCTCCTTCAGTGAAGATCGGCGCAGTAGTAATAAAGATCTCAGTGCTGTACATGTTGAATCTGACTCCTGAACTTCAGTAGTATGTGCATAATAACTCCTGAATATGCCTCCTGAATTTCAACAGCACAACTAACTCTTGAATATGCCTCCTGACCTTCTGAATACGCATCCTGAACTTCAATAGCAAAAACTAACTCCTGAGCAAAAGAAATAACTCCTGAATGATGATTGGTCGGGGCCCCGACCATGTAAGTTTGTGGAGTTTAATTTGATGCTCGACTGCATGATGCTATGAGAATATGCCACCGAATGAATAACTAAATCTGTAATAGAAGCCCCCAAGTGTGGAATATGAAGTTTGAGGGCTTTCTCGGCCTTGAAGTATGTTGGTCTTGCTGGAAAAATAAGGCCGAACAATTTTTTCCTGAAATGACTCCCTAAGATCTTTGCATGTTTGCATTTTCATTTTCTTGGAAATACTTTGAAAGATGCTTTCCTTGTTGTTTGCTGATGAATATATATGTAGAAGGACAAATTGTCCTATTTTTCTTAAACAATGAAACTTTCTCCACCTGATGTTTAATTATAGTGACTTGTCACTCTTTGGGCCTAAGCAATGGAATGATTTTCATCCCATGTTCCTACTTAGTTGTAGTAATCTTACCAGGATTACCTTATTGCCTAGACAATGGATGCTCCGAGAGGTCACCCATCTTCTTGCCTAGTTTGGGTGTCCTTCGAGATCACCCGTGATGCCAACATTGTTGGTTAAATTTATTGTTACCAACCAACCGGAGTTGGTGGTTATTACCGACCAACCAGAGTTGGTGGTATGATATGCCGACCAACCGGAGTTGGTGGTTTGTTGATGACGACCAACCTTAGATGGTTTGTTGAATATATATAGAGAAAAGAATTTTCCTGACCAACAGTTCATTGGGGATAAAATATAATAAATGCTGAAGACCTCCTTGGAGCTGAATAAATGATTATAAATATTTTGCCGAGCTCCATGTTGAGATAAATATAGAATATGCATCTGAATAGATATAAAGAATGATTCAGAATAATAATAAAGTGTCTCCCTGATCTGTTGAGGCGAAATTGTATAATGCCGAACAAGAATAATATTTTCCAGAACATGAGAAAATGGCCGAGTACTTTGTCAGGACTGAATATAAATAAGAATTACCCCGACCAACTATCCGTTGGGGGTGAAATATAATAAATGTTGTAGGTCTCCTTGGAGCTGAATAAGTATCTTGTCGAGGCAAAATTTTGCATAATGCCTAACATGAATAATATTTTCCACAATATAAGAATATGGACGAGAACATTGTCGGCCCTGAATATAAATAAGAATGACCCAGACCAACTGTCCATTGGGGGTAAACTATAATGAATGTTGTAGATTTCTTAGGAACTGAATAAGTATCTCATCGAGCTCCATGCTGAGATGAATATAGGATATGAATCCGAATGGATATATAAAATAATTTGTTCTTGAGAAAATTTTAGAGAAATAATACAATCATAGTGCCTCGCTGATGTAAAATTTCATAATGTCGAGCGATGATAATATTTTTCAGAAGTTTAAGATTATTTCGGAGCATTCGTCGGTACTGAATCTTGCACCTGTAAAAATTAATAGCTTGCCCTACCATATGTGTAGTTTGAATTGATTAGTCAATATATATGATATGTATATGCTCGGGCAATAAAACTATCAATTTCAAAATATAAAATAATAGATGTTGGCTTATCTGTCGGGGCAAAATTGCCCGATGTCGAGCAATAACAGTTTCTAGAAGTTTAAGATTGCGGCTGAGCTTTCGTCGGGATTGAATCTTATCCCTAGGGAATTTTAATAAGTTGCCCGAACACCTGTTGAGACTAGATCAAATAGTTATTGTCATGAGAATAATTATTCAGCCAAACAATATATAATGTGTATCAGCAGAAGGCAATAAAAATTTCAAAATTTGAAATAAAATGTTTTGTGCCAAATGTGTGAAGCTTAAGCATATTTTTATCAAATATGATGCCATAAGGTTTGATTTGGACTTTTTATAAAATAATTTTAATTTTAATCAAAAGACCAAGTATAGATTGATTTTTAAAATATTTATTTGATTCTTAAGAAAGAATAATGAGGAGCTATTATTATTTTTTAGCAAATAGCGTTGATTTTGACTTTGTCAAAATGAAAAATCTGGAGAACAAAGTTTCCACTCCGACCAACAATAGCCATCATCGACCAACCATTAATAACGACCGATATCAAAATTCATACAGCCGACCAACAATCGCTAACCAGCAACTGTAAGTCCTCTTGTGCCGACCAACTTATAAGAGGTTGAGGAGCCTTTCACCATGCGCAAAACTTAGCCCCGACCAACAATTGACTTTGTCAAGCAATGATATTTTCCCCGACTAGTGATATATAGTTGTGAACTCTTCGTTCTTGTTCTATACCTGCCACCGACTAGTTATATGAGGCTGGGTAGCCTCCGACCTATGTAAATCTGACGTTGACATGTTGTAAAGGAGTTTTGACCTGGTCTGTGCATTGTACAAGAATCACCGACCAACATGTAGGAGTTGCCGACCTATGGTATAACAAGTTGGGGATGTTGACCAGGAATAGGTGTTGCCGACCTATGCAGAAATTACTGATTGATCTTTATCGATCATAAAAAATGATCCAAGGAAATTTTCGACCAACATATATGATTAGAAGTTTTTAGTCAAGGAGTAATTTAGGATACTGACCAACTGAATGTGGTTTGTTGTTCCTGGGTTTTTGAATGCCGACCATATGAAGTTACGGATCTGGCGATGAGATTAGATTAGGTTATGGATGGTCACCCATCTATGTAATACCTGTCTCTGATTAGCAAGATGTTCTGCCAACTAAAATTAAATGATGCCGACCAGCAAGTAATTCGGTGGCCTTTCAACCTGCATGAAACCTGCCTCCGATCAAAAAAGAATTTCGCCAACCTACAGGTCTGATCTCGAAGAATTTTATATATGCTTTGTTCTGGTAGCCGACCTGTGGTTTTCTAGGCTTACAGTAGTCGCCAATCACCTTGAGTGGTTCAAGTAAGAATATCGTCCAGCAAGGACTGGTAACAGGCCACAGAGGTCCATGGCGCTACTTGGGTTTCAGAAGAGTAACATCCAGATGGGTTTTACTCTTCGATTTTCACATTCAGTCTGAATTCATGGTTCTTTTTGTACTGAATCGATTTAATAAGATCTGAGACAGAGAAAATTTAAATAATCTAGATCTGATGACAAATATACATATTGATATTGCTGAATAACGAATTCTGAAGATATTTCCATCTCTAGTTTGTGTTCCGGCCCTCCAATTAAGGCGGTTTCTTTTGATGGGATATAAAGAATTATTTTCACATTTTTCAGTTTTAGAGAGAAATTATAATGGAAATCCAAAGAGTCACCATCTCAAAATTTCAACAACGAATATTTTCAACAATTTGACACAGCTGTGCAAATTTATAGATAAAAATTATACAGTATCTTAACAGAAACGTTGTGGTTATCATCTCTCTTGATGATAGAGAATCGTTTTGATATTTTATTCCCCGTAAACACATCAGTTATGAGAATTAAAATATAAGATCTAATTGAGTAAATAGATGTGTTTGCCTTATTTTCAAGGCTTCATACATAACTTATGATTATGATATCTAATTATTTCAAATTTAAACAATTCGTGAACATGAATATATACGGATCATGATGTAATAAAAAATGTGTACGCAGTAGGTAATTATTTATATACAAAGAAAAGAAAAACTTAGCTTTTGATGGAGAACAATGCTTGTAACACGTTCCCACAGACGGTGCCAATCTGTTGATGACTAGAAATAGCATCTATGTTATCTTATCGGCATCAACAACAACTAAAAATGAATGTATGAAGATGATGATTAAAGATGAAATGGTGATCACATCAAACACATCAGAGACAAAGGTTTTTAAAGTGGTTCAGCTATGAATAAAGCCTACGTCAACTGTTATTTTATTCCCAGGGGTTTACAATAACATAATACGTTGTAGAGAGAGAGGTGTGTAGAGAATTGACTTCTGTCCAGATCCTCCTCTATGATGGGGCTACAATGTATTTATAGCCTTGAGGTTGTCAATATGAATAAATAAAGTGCTGTTATCTAGTAGGCATATACGTCTATACAGTAGAAATGTTCATTAAGGCTAATTAAATGTGTTATTATCTTCATTAATGCACATTAAATGCATAGTTATCCTTTGATCTTCCTGGGTAGAGTTTCTCTGCACGCCTTGAGTTGGTCTGCACGATTTGAGTTGCTCTGCACGCCTTGAGTTTCTCTGCACGTAAAGTTTCTCTTCACGCCTTGGGTTACTCAGCACACTTTAAGTTTCTCAGTACGCTTGAGTTACTCGGTACGCTTGCTTGATGATAGTATGTATTAGTCACGTAAGGTGACACATGTCTTCATTTAATTGGTCCACGTCATCTGACTAATTTTTGTATCAACAATGTATATGTGCATTTTGATTGACATAGGTTTGATACAATTTCTAAATTATACTTCAATTTTGATTTGCTCCTATCAGAAATCGATTATGTATATGTGCATTCAATTGTTTATTTTAATATTTTTTACTACAAAGTAGATTTTCATTTGAAGAGATTTGAAGTTGTATACGAATGTTTTTGGGGCGTAAGTTTTACACAATTTTGTTATAATAGTTTAGCTTAGATTTATACATATATATGAATTTTTTTTGGTATATGTTTGATGAAATATTCAAGTGATAATTGTGTGTATAATTTTGGCAAAATATGTATATGTGAAAAAAATGTGTATATGTATGTATATATATATACATACATATATATTGTGTATAATTTTGATGAAATATGTATATGTATGCATAATTTTGTTGAAATATTTTTTTTTACAATTTTGATAATTTCTAAATTATACTTTAGCTTTGATTTCTCCTATCAAAATCCAGTTATATTTTCAGTGTTATGAAAAAAATGATATGGTTCAATTGTTTCCTTAATTATTTTTTTTCAAAATTTATATTTTTATTGGGAAAGATTTGAAATTGTATATAGACCCCCCCTTCCCCCATATATTGTTGCGCATATATTTATATGCGAATGTTTTATTTTATCAAAATGTTTATATATAATTTCTGAATTAAGCTTTAGTTTAGATTATTTCACTGCAAAAGCCAGTCTCTTCCACCGTTTGCGTCTTCAAGTAGTTGCAAGTCTATTGCAACTTGGACATCTCAAATCCAATAAGTAATGACCTACTTTGTTCGCTTTAATTTTAAAAGGGACATTTTTCCATTATTTTTTTACGTTAACTTTTTTTTAAAAAAGATCTAGAATATGAATATGATAATAATTCTTATGTTGGAAAATAATAGTACTTTGTCATCATGAAGAAAATATTTGATGATACTCATAAATTTTTAAAACAAACATTCATTTATCATGAAAATAATCTCTTTTGACTTTAAAAATTATATGTAAGTTGTAGTTGTAGAATATTATCATTACCTTCAATTTGTAGTCAATATGAAATTTCTATAGAACAGGGGCTATTACCACATGAAGTTAACATGTGAAATCAATTATAGACACAACCTACAACACCTACCTAACCTTTCCTCTATTTCGGCACTCTTATAACTAAATCTTCCAAACGAGCTACACATTCACTTTGTTCACTTTATTGATTGATGGAACACAGTGAAGCTGAGAAAACAAATAACAAGTTCAGATTTTTTTGATTTCTTTTTTTATGTGTATGTGAAAAACAATACAACTTTTTTCGTAAAAGCATTTACACATTTAATTATGTTTGTAATTAGACTTAGGTCTTTCTTTATGATTATGTTCTTTATAAGAACATTTGTTATCATTACATAACTTTATCTTTAAACATTTTGTAGTGATAACTAAACAAAATATACCAAATATTCTTTGCATTAGTTTAATATGGCAATCAATTTTATTTTCATTTTACAACAATTTACACAATGGGGAAGGATAAGTTGATTCCAATCTATTTATATTCTTAAAAGTATTTAAAATCAATTTTAGATATTTTTTATAAAATTCCCGCACACCGCACAGGTTCCATGCTAGTTTCACAAAAGATAATCTTTTTTAGAACATCGAATCATACTGTAATACCCCGTATTTTGATGACTTTTAAATTTGGGGATTTATTAAATTTAATTTGGGATATTAATTCGGAAATTATTTTAAATATTTACTAGCGTGATAAGGGTTAGTAATTGTTGTAATTTTGTTGAATATTACTTAATGGATAAAGTAATATGTATAATCGAATTTATTAAAACTAACACCAGTATCTAATTTGATAATTGTGGAAATTTAATCGGGGTGCGCATGTGTCGTGTCGGGATTAAATTAGTATTATTAAAAGTGAATAAATTATAAGTCGCCCATATGGTCATTTTGAGTGCGCCAATGGGTTCGGAGGGGTCGATAAGTCAAAAAAATGTACCCGGGGGTTTATTTTGGGTCTCGGGACATTTTTAGGCCTAATTAACATCCCGAGAGGGCATTTTGGACATTTTGTATTTTTGGGCAATTAAACCCACTAATTTACCAAGGTTATATCATCTACTAGGGCTTGTCATCTAGGGTTAACATAAGAAAAACCATAGAGCGGCCATTGGAGAACAAGAGAAGAAGCTTTCCAAGGAGCTCTAGGCCAAAAAAACTCCGCCGTTTGCACCGCCGTCACGACCAAATTTTAGATCGCGTGATGAGGAACACAACCATACCACTTTCTCCCACAAATCAGAAACAAAATTTCCAGGAAAGTATCTATCTTGCTTTATTTTTAGTTGATGCTTCAATTATGTTCGTCTAGGGTTGATTAGAACTAGTTTCATGAAAGAAAGTGTAATTTGGAGATTAGAATTCGCATGTTGTAGGGGTAATAATCATATTCTTGACATCCAATCCACATATAGAGAATATACCATGAAATTTCATGGTTTCAGAAGTAGAAAATTGGGAAAAAAATGAATTGAAACTTAAAGAAAAGATTACGATTCTTGAGGTTTATGTAGATTTTTCCCTTTAAATTGTCATACTTGATGAAAACCCACATGTTTTATGTAGAAAATTATGTATTTGGGTATATACTACTGGTAATATCATTATATGGAGGTTGGAAGAAGATTCCCGTAACTGGGTTTTCTGCAGTTTCGCTATACCAGCTTGATCGATCGATCGACCCAAGAACATCGATCGATCGACCCCCCTGCCATAGATCGATCGACCCCTCCTGGAAAACTGTTTATTTATCTTCTTATAACTTAATCTAGTTAATATGTGTGGTAACCCTTGAGCATCATTGTTAGAACATTTAGGGACATAAATAGGACGAGTAGGGTTTTAGTAAACACCCATAGGTGTACTTAATGTAATATGAATTTAAGGGTTAAGGGGGAGTGATTTTTATAAAATTATGCGAATGTTCAAATAAACGATTGAGACTCATAAGGAATCTAGCCTAGAGAGTATGTGAGAGTACCTACTGGAATTATACTTAGGGAGATAGAACACTTCGAGAGAAAAGAAGTAAGATTGGAATATCCTATAAATAAGAATAAAAAGGACGTGTCCGTTATACCGGAAAATCGAGTAAAGTGTACTAAGAACGAATAATCATAATTATGGGTCATGGGTGTACCTAATTTAGAAATGGGGACAGCAATATATATATATATATATATATATATGACTGTGTGTTTTTGCATATATTATATATGTGAACAATCATGCCCGCGCTACTTGCTATCATGGAGGTTACCGTGCCAGGACGGTCTTATCTCAATGGGACCTTTATGGGGGATATTGACTTGTACCATAGAACATAGGAATCCTTGGTACAGGCTATTTGATTAATAGTCAGATGGTCCTAAGAGACGTGAGCGTATGTGTTGACCTCTTAGTGACTTGGAACTATGCTTCGCCTCCATTTGTATGTGTTTTGTGTTAATACAATTCGAGAGTAATTCTGAACTAGTATTTCCCTTAGTACAAGTGATACGGGCACTTGATAGAAGAGTACGCCATCACCATAAAGTTTATGTGGGGTTCGGATAGTATATATATTATATGAGTGATTTAATATATATATAAAACTGGGAACTTTCATCTGTGTATAAAAAGTAGTTCAGTAACGAATCAATACTCTGACTTGAATATAAGTGTTTGGAAATCTTGTGACAACACTGGTATATTTTTCAAATGAAATGAGATAGCTGTGCGAACCTAATTCTCATAAAATAATTATCTTAGCCATAGAAATTGTCAACATGAAACCTTATGGAAGATTTACATTAAAATCAACTTTTGGGGTTAATAGTGCGGTAGGCGTGCACACTAGGTGAGAGGTGAGAATTTCTCAAGAGAGTGTCGCATACTAACATGATTGTTGCATTAGCCGGTAAGCATTTTAAATACTTGCTAAACTAAATTTAAACTGTTTTACAATCGGGCTCTAACCCATCTCTTGTGATCTTTTCTCTCTTGTATATATTACAGGTACCCAGCCATAGGGGTTTCATGCTTAGGTTCTTTGGACTGGACGTGCTGCAGCTTATGTGGGAGTTGCAGGACATTTGCTTAGACGACCTCGTTGTTGATTTCACTCTTATTTCAGGTCTAATTAGTTGGGTATGTGTCACCCATTTCCTTATTCCGTTGGATTTGTCAGAGATTATGTTCATTTATCTGTAGTATTTTTACTCTTTGGGATTCGATTACTATCAGGATGGTTTTCCTTTGTGGTTTTAAATTTGGTATTGGTTTATCTGAATGGTTAAATTCATGGTTGTTTTTTTCCAATCTTAATAATTGGGTGATCCTTAAACTATTACTTATTAAAGGTTTTAATAATTGGATTTAATAAAATGGAAATGATGTTTTAAATGGGTTTGACACTTAGCTTAATTATTTAGGGTGTTTAAAATGGAAAGTTTATTTTGCGAGAGTGATGCTAAGAATGAACCCACAGTTTACCTTGATTATAATTTAATAAAGGACTGATCAATCGGTATTTAATTAGGCGGGGTGTCACAGGTGGTATCAGAGCATCAGGTTCTGCTGTCTTTAGGATCTATACGGCTTATTTCGCTTCTAGCTTAGCGTTCTTGATATAGAGCCCTATTTTAGGATTGTTGTATTCTTTTATCTACACTTACGCCTTCAGCTATTCAAGATTTGATAATAACTATAGACTAATAAACATCCTTCTCGTTTCAGATGCATTCGAGACATGCACCCCGAGACAAAAATGCCCAGGCTGAGCAGCCAGTAGCTCCGACTCAGGGGATGATGAATGCAGCCGAGGTAGCTGCTATTGTTGCTCCGATGGTGACTACCGCATTGGCGGTAGTGCAGAAGGCTCCACCCCAGATCCAGGTAGTGGCGCCACTACCAGCACAGCTTCCTTTTGCAAGGTAATGGGTTAGGAATGCCTTTCAGAAGGCGCATCCTCCAGAGTTCTCGGGTAGTTCAAATATCATAGTCGCCAGCTAATGGAAGAAAGATATCTAGAGGCATCTGCGCATGTATGAGTGTACGGACGTATAAAGACAGTTTTTGGCTTCCTTTAAGCTAGTGGGGGCCGCTTTGCAGTGCTGGGAGTCCACTAGCACCTTGGAGGAGAGGGACAGTCATTCTCGGTGCAGTTTGACTGCAAATACTTTCCATCCACCGTGCAGACTGAGATGAGGTAGAAGTTACTGAATCTAAAATAGGAGAATATTATTATTACTGAGTATGAGGAGGAGTATACTAGAGATCTCACTATAGTGCCAGATGAGGCACCCATAGAAGGGAAGAATATATTGTTGTTTGTTGATGTATTCACCTGGAGGATCCGCCAGCATCTCATAGGTAATCTATCACTCAGTACCTACATGGATGTACTTGACGCTGCGTTGTTACACTGTCAAGTTCACCGCTTCCATCTGTAGGGAAGCAAACGACAAGGAGAGTCAAGCCAGCAGGGCAGGGTAGGGGGCAGTAGTACTGGTGGTACACCAGTAGCCCAGGGGAAGACTCATCACAGTGAGAAGAGTTCCCATCAAGGGGACCCTGCCAAATTATTCCGATCCGGTGACTTCAGACAGGGATTTAGGGGATTTAGGCAGGTCCAGTAGGGTCAGAAAGGACAACACCATCAGTAGCAGGAGCAGCAGCAGGGCCCTCAGGGCTAATAGAATTTTTAACAGGGCCAGCAGGGCCAGTGGCGGGGTGGTAACGGCTAACAGGGCCATAGTCAGTAGGGATAGAAGGGAGGTAACTTCAGGGGCCGATGTTTTGGATGTGTCAAGAATGGCCATAGGCATCAGGATTGTCCAGAGGGGGATAGGGCCCCACAGCAGCAGGGTGCCCACAATGAGCCATAGAGACCTCTCTTTCCAGCCGCCCTACCAGTGCCATCTCAGGTACCAGCCATCCCAGCAGTTCTAGTACAGCAGGGGCATTTGCAGTACGGACATGTCTACAACGTCCACCAGGTGTCATCTCCACAAGAACCACCCGCGATTGAGGGTATGTTTCCTATCCATGGCACTATAGGCCGGGTTTTATTTGATACTGGGGTGACACCCTATTTTATAGATACTCATTTTGCAAAGACCTTAAGATTATTAGCCATAGCAGAGAGTACTGTGACATGTATAGACTCACCACTGTGGAATGGGTCATTGATTTTCTTTATATGCCAGGGGTGGGACTAGAGATTGGTAGCTTGATTTTACCAGCAGACATGTTAGTCTTAGAGATGCATGAGCATGATGTTATTATTAGCATGGATTGACTCGCCATATACAGATCCATGATAGATTATTTCTGTGGGAGTATTATCTTTGCCATTCCGGGGCAGGAGATGTTTTTAGCAGTAATTCCTCGCCCAGAGGGAGGCTCATTCGCTCATTTGTATTACATAGAGTAGGATACCTCTAAGGAGGTCATGATTCCCTTAGATTCAATCACAGTCGTTCGTGAGTATTCCGATGTATTTCAGGAGATATCGGGCCTACCCCCCAGTCAAGAGATAGATTTTGTCATAGACTTGATGTCGGATACTCGACTAGTAGCACATGCTCCATACCGTATGGCTCTAGTGGAAATGAGGGAGTTAGGGGATCAAATTGAGAAACTGTTAGGTCAGGGATTCATTCATAGGAGCACTTCACTTTGGGGAGCTCCATTTTTGTTTGTGATGAAGAGATATGGTTCACTAAGGTTATGCGTGGATTACCGGCCGCTGAATAAGGTCATGATATGGAACAAATATCCATTTCTTCGAATCCATGACCTATTCGACCAGCTGAGAGAAGCAACCTTCTTTTCGAAGATAGATTTGAGATCAGGATACCATCAGCTACGGATTAAGGAGAAAGATGTGTCAATGACTGCTTTCTTGACAAGATATGAGTCCTACGAGTTCCGAGTCATGCCGTTTAGGCTGACAAATGCTCCAAGCATATTCATGCACTTGATGAACCGAGTGTTTAAAGAGTTCTTTGATCAGTTTGTCATCGTCTTCATAGATGACATCCTGATATATTCACACACTGAGGATGAACATGATGAGCACTTGAGGCAGGTTCTTCAGACTCTACTAGAGTATCAGCTGTATGCTAAGTACGAGAAGGGCGGATTCTGGTTATGGGAGGTGCAGTTTTTTGGGCATATTGTGTCAGAATTGGGGATATCGGTTTACCCGAGCAACGTGTCGACAGTGAGGGAGTGGGGATAACCCATGATGCCGAGGAAAGTGCGTAGTTTCTTAGGGTTAGCCAGGTACTACAAAGGATTCATCTGAGGTTTCTCAAAGATAGAAGGTCCATTGATGAATCTAACTCACAAGGGGGTATCGTATGTTTAGGATGATGCTTGTCAATTGGCTTTCGATGAGCTGAAAGATAAGTTGACTTCAGCACCAGTTCATGCTTTACCCAAGCCAGGAGTGGAGTATCTAGTTTACACCGACGCCTCTTTACAGGGACTCGGGGGAGTACTTCTGCAGGAGGAGAAGGCTATATCTTTTGCCTCCCGCAAGCTTAAACCTCACGAAAGAAATTACCACACCCATGACCTAGAGCTAGCAGCGATCATTTTTGCATTGAGGATATGGAGACATTATCTATTGGGGGAGAAGTTTCGCTTATTCACAGATCACAAGTCACTTCAATACATGTTCACTTAGCGAGAGGTGAATATGCGTCAACACAGGTGGTTAGAGTTTGTGAAAGACTACCACTTCAAAATTCAGTACCATCTAGGAAGGCTAATGTGGTTGCAGATGCGTTCCCCTGTAGATCGGTAGGCAAAGTAGCAGGCATCTAAAAAGAGAAGTGCAAAGAGTTAGGTCACTAGGAAGCGGTAGCCCATTCCTTTATATATGTCATGACAGTCACACCCAAGATTGTTACGAGGGTGATACAGGCACAATCAACGGACTCATTTTGTCAGGAGCAGATTGTACGACTCTTAGCTGAGGGAGCTGAGTCCTATTCAGTAAGTTTTGATGGAGGTTTGAGGTTTAATGGGAGATTGGTGGTTCCAGAAGGAGATGACTTACTTCATGCAGTGATGGAACAGTCCCACGGGTCCAGATTTTTGGTACATCCCGGAGAAGATAAGGTGTACCAGGAAATAAGGCGGCAGTACTGGTGGAGTGGGATAAAGAAGGACATTGCTGAGTTTGTATCCAAGTGTTCTACTTGACAGATGGTAAAGGTAGACCACCAGAGACCGTCGGGGTTGCTTCAGCCATTGGAGATACCCACATGGAAGTGGGAGAGGATTTCCATGGACTTCATTACTGGGCTGCCTACATCACAGAGGGGTCACGACTCCATCTGGGTGATTGTGGACCGTTTGACCAAGGTGGCTCATTTTTTTCCAGTACGGACAGACTATACCACGAGCCAGTATGCTTAGTTGTTAATTGTCGAGATTTTTAGTCTACATGGGGTTCCCCTGGATATTGTGTTAGATAGAGACATGATTTTTGTATTGCATTTCTAGGAGAGCTTTCAGGAGGCCATGGGTACGGAGTTGAGCTTGAGTTCAGCTTATCACCTACAGACGGATGGGCACACATAGCATAGAAATCAGATGTTACAAGATATTCTACGCATGTGTGTCCTTGATTTTGGAGGAGGATGGGATCCTCATCTTCCACTGGTGGAGTTTTCTTACAATAACTCCTATCAGCTCAGGATCGACATGGATCCATTTGAGGCATTTATGGCAGGCCTTGTCAATCTCCAACTTGTTGGCTAGAGGTGGGGGACAAATAGTTGCTCGGACCAAAGGTAATTCAGGAAACCTCAACTAGGATTGACCTTATCAGGAGTCGCATTCGGGTAGCCCAGGACAGGCAGAAAAGCTACGCCGATGCAAACAGGTCTTTTCTAGAATTTAATGTGGGGGACCAAGTATTACTACGCGTGTATCCTATGAGAGGAGTGATGAGGTTTGGGAATAAGGGGAAGTTGGACCCAAGGTACGTGGGACCATTTACCATTATTGAGAGGATTGGGCTGGTAGCATACATATTGGGGCTACTAGAGCACTTGCACCGCATTCACGATGTATTCCACATTTCATCGTTGAGATGATACCTTTAGGATGATATGGCCCACACCCACGTCGCAATAGAGGAGATTGACTTATAGCCAGACAGCTCTTACGAGGAGAGACTAGTGGCTATCTTAGACCATAGTGAAAGGAGATTGAGGTCGAAGGTAATTCCACTTGTACGGGTCTAGTGGGAGCATCGTAACATGGAGGAATTCACTTGGGAGCGTGAGGCAAACATGCGAGAGAAATACCCAGAGTTATTCTTACCAGGTATGCCTTAGTTTTTGAATTTCGGGACGAAATTCCATTATTGAGGGGAAGTATGTAATACCCCATATTTTTATGACTTTTAAATTTGGGGATTTATTAAATTTAATTTGAGATATTAATTTAATATTAATCTAGAAATTATTTTAAATATTTACTAGCATGATAAGTGTTAGTTATTATTGGGATTTTGTTGAATATTACTCAATGGATAAAGTAATATGTATAATCGAATTTATTAAAATTATCTCGAGTATCTAATTTGATAATTATGGAAATTTAATCGAGATTAGAACTATTTATGGATAAAGTAATATGTATAATTATGGATAAAGTAATATCCCTAAGAATTTATTTTTAGTTGATACCTCAATTAGGTTCGTCTACGGTTGATTAGAACTAGTTTCATGAAAGAAAGTGTTTTATACCATGAAATTTCATGGTTTTAGAAGTAGAAAATCGAGAAAAAAAAAGAATTGAAAGAATTGAAACTTAAACAAAAGATTGGGGTTCTTCAGGTTTAGGTAGATTTTTCCCTTTAAATTGTTATACTTGATGAAAACCCACGTGTTTTACCTATAAAATTATGTATTTGGGTATATAGTACTGGTAGCATCATGTAACAACCCTCGATTTTGGAGACTGAGAAATTAAGTTTTTGGGAAAATAAAATTTAATTGAATTGGAGAATTTTAGAATTTGGGAAATGAGGTCCAAAAATAGAAAATATTTTAAAGTATTCCGGATGATGATTTTGAGGGTACCATCAATCCCAGAAGGGTCGAGATAGTCAAAATGACTGTCATTGGGTTTTATTTCGGCTCCGGAATGTTTTAAGTTATTTTGGCTCGAATTGGAGTAAACGAGTCATTTAAAGTGTGTATTAACATTTAAAACTGGGTTTGTTGTTTTAAAGGATTTAAGGCTTACGGATGAAGCCTTCTCAATTAGAGAAAGAGAGAAAGAAAGAGGAAGAAAGAAAGAAGAAGGAAAAGAAGAGAGGGAGGAAGAAAGCTTGGGATTTCGGGCCTAACCGCAACATCGAGGATGATCCAACCTCTACAAATCTGAGGCAAGTGTTTAATCTTGCTAAATAGATATTTGTGTATTTTATTTCATAAATTGTGGGGTAAAGAAATGGTTTTTGGGTATTAATGTCAAAACCTAGATTTTAGGTTTAAATCTTGAAATCAATGTTTAAATTGAGAATTAATGACATAGAAATGGTTGGGATCAACTCTGGGTTGGTTAATGGGTTTAAAATCATGATTTGATGAAGGTTTGGGGGTTGGAATGAGAAATTTAGGGTTTAGAATTCGTAGGTTTTCAAGAAACAGATGAAACCTTCAAAAATTGCAGGTCCGAATCGATTCGCCCCCTCAAGCGAATCGATTCGGTTTGGTAAAACTAGCAGGTCTGCATTGACCGAATCGATTCGGACCCCAAGCTGAATCGATTCGGCCTATTGCAGAAGCCCAGGTCTTTGGACCCGAATCGATTCGCCTTGGAGGCCGAATCGATTCGCACGAATCGATTCGGAACAGGGCCGAATCGATTCGGAAACAGGGCATTTTGAGGTATTTTCTCCATAGTGAATTCAAAACTTTTTTGGTTGGGTTTATTGAATTGGGGCCTTCTCTTAAGATAAAAGAGATATGTTCTTGGAGACACATAAGGAGTTTCTCACACTTTAGGGTTTTGGGGACTCCTTAGGGTAATTTGGGAGAAATGTATCCATGTATGTATTTGGAGTTATGTATAGAGATTTTGGGGAAACCCTTTGGGATTGAGAATCCTAATTGGAGATTAAAAGTAAGTGTAGATGTGATGTGAGGCTAAGAACTCTTAGGGAGATCTTAGATTAGGGTATTCACAAAAGTGACCGAACCGTAATCGAAATCGAGGGAAATGAGATTATTTGATGATTGAAAGAATGAGCTTGAGGCTGATAGACTATTAGTTATAGGTATACCGATAGTCAAAATGATTACTAGATTCTTTAGTATACTCGGAGATATAGATGATATGTGTAGTGAAAGATTCCTACACAAACTCTTGGGTGATAGCCCTAATGTTGAATATATATAGGTATAGATATATACATATGGGTTGGGAGACTATTTATCATAGGAAAATGATCGAATATGTTTCAAGTATGGGATTATATTCACGTATCGAGTTAAATTAAAGGAATTGTGGTGACGGCTTGCATATTGAGGACTATGTATACTTATAGCTAGGTATATATATATATCTTACGCATATGAACGAGAATTAGTTTATCATATATATAGATAAGGTTATGTGTGTATGTGTTGATATATATCCGTATGTATATAAATGTATGGATATATTTATGTTATGAACATACATGGTATGGATACTTAAACCGTATATGGTGGTTTATTATTTGATCCTATAATTGGATCATATGGATGTATATATATTGTGCATGTGAATAATACATATACTTAATTGGTTAAGCATACCCCGCTCATGCTATCATTGGGAAGTTGCGTGCGTAGAGGGTGAGCATCCTGGCTTATAATGCAGGGTGTGGATATTCCCCAGGTCATAGTCGTCCCTTGTGATTATTATACATATAGATATATATATTTTGGGATGAGACGTGGTGGGTATGTTTCGTCTCATTGCCGGTTTGGAGCTATGACCGCTTCCCGGGTCGTCGTGTGCGTGAGTTTACCACAAGATGGGTGTCGTTTAGTCCCACCATGGTGGCCCCAGTATTGCTACGTGAGCCGGGCACTGGGAAGATGATAGCATTGATGCAATTTATCGGCGATATATATAGCCGGGTATATTATGTGCATGGCCTTGTACAACATATGTAGTATGTACACTTGGCTATTGGATTGATGATGATATATATATGGTTAGAAATAAATACCTATATATATATATATATTTATATATATATCCTATAGATGAAAGGATATGGACTTTTATGAAGTACATCTTAGATGATTATGGTGTACTAGGTTGATGGGGGTTGATGTATCGCACATAAGGTATTATTTCGGTTACATCATCCCAAGGATATTATTGGAGGTTCTTTTATTTTATCTTAATTGTTTTCTTTCTTTTCTTTTCTTCTTCCTTTCTTTAGTAGTTATAGTTAGTAGTAAAGGTAGTATTATATAGTATGTTAAGGATTATGGATCTCTAGGATCGACATTGCCCAGGAGTAGTGTAACGAGGGGGTTCCTTGTTTGGATTTCGCTTTGCGAGACGCCTCACGCACGAAACGCAGTGCCATGTCGAGAGTTGAGAGAAGTAATTCTATTTGTGGCATCTCGGATCTCTGGTCTTGACCTTGTCAGGAGTAGTGTAACGGGGCGGTTCCTTGTTTGGATTTCGCTTTGCGAGACTCCCCACGCACGAAACGTAGTACAATATTGGGATTAGAGAGAAGTCTTGTCAATATTCCATGTGCATGTTATTAAGTATATAAATTCTTACGTTTTTAGCCTATATAGGTATATATATATATATATATGTATACGTATAGGGGTAATGTTTTAGGAATTATGATAATTATAATTCATAAGATTATTAATCGGAATTCATTAAGCCTTTTATGGCATAACTGTTGTAGTCATAATCTAATAGGATTAGAAACGGGTGGATCCTTAGATTATGACGGGAAGGTAGCTCTCGTGGATATAGGCTAGGCCTGATAAGTTAGGTTGTCCTAAAATCAATGGGGGTAATTTAACTAAAATTGAGGACGCGAATAGGTGCGCGCCTTTAGATGAGAGGTGAGTTGGGGTTCCACGAGAGTGCGGTCTCACTTATTATGAAATTAAGTACACCGGTATTTATTATGCACGGTTAACACACTTGCTAAATATTTTACACATTCGGGGCTCTGACCCGTTTACTTCTCCCTCCTTCTTGTATATACATATATATTTCCACAGGTATCCTACCGCATGGATGCCGGATGACCTTCTATCCAGAGTCTTGGGAGCCGTGACAGGTGCGGACTGTTGCGGGATGTTTCATGTAGCCGCTTCCTACTTCTTTAAAATTCTAGGTAGGATTCATGTTGTATATCGGGTTTGTACCCAAGGGATATTTATATATATGTTTATATTTATTCCATTCAGTTATTGTATTTGCTGTGACCCGACAGCTTATTCGGGTTTATTTATTTATGGCATATTCATGTATAGTGATTCCTTTCATTTCTTATTGCTTCTTGCATCTCTCTCTTATTCTTTAGTAGTTTCATAGTGTTGGGTTATCGTATGTTGCAAGTTTTAAAATTTTTATAACATCTCGCTTATATGATTTTGGGTAGTTAGTCCTATATTATATAGTACCGTTAGTTGATGTTGAGACTGGACCATCTGGAATTCCAGATTTAATATAGTATAGGGCTGGCCACCCGTTATTATTTTAGGCGGGGTGTTACAGATGGTATCAGAGCATCAGGTTCTAGAGTCCTTAGGATCTGTGCGAGTTTCTGCATTCTTCCGTTAACGTTCTTGACATAAAGCCCTATAAATAGGACTGTTGTGTTCCTTGCGTTGTTTTCTTCTGTGAAGTATATTCACTTAATTGGCGTTCTGATAACAATTGCTCTTGTTTCGTTGCAGACGTCGCCTAGATTTGGTCGTCGAGGAAGGATAGGATTAGAAGTACAATACCCATAGTGTATTTTGGGTACGCTTCAATCGGGGGTATTTGTCTTCCCCGGTTTTGGAGGAGTTATTGAGGAGATTTCTAGCTTTGGTGTGAGGTGATTTATCGGCAGTTGAGTAATTAAAGAAATTTGCTCGAATGGCGAATCTTGGTCTTAGTAAGGAAAGTCCGAGGAGAGGCATGTAGTGTAGTCCTTGGGAGGTTTAGATTGAGAATCTGTTAACCTTAGTTAGGAAACCTGGTTTTGGTGACTCTTACCTAGGTGAGGTAGGTGGAGTTGTCCCAATATTGGGAGTATTGCCTTCTGGGAAGTGGGAGTAAGAAATTTGGAGACTCAGTTTCGTTGTGTAGGACTGAAGGAGTTCTCGGCAGTTGCAATCGCGCCTTGCCCTTCAATATGGTTAGGAAGGATTTTGAGGAAGATGTTTGTCTTGTGAAGAAATAGGCTTAGGGATAATGATTGTCCTGGAAGGAGTTGAGGACCCTGAGCTGAGATTCTAGGGTGAGGGGAAACCATTAGGTTATGGAATTGTAAGGTAGAATACCTTTCTTTGGGTTTGAGTTACGTTTTGGGTAATAATTGGGAACATCGCGCTTAAGGCATGATGGGTAGTTAGCCGCTACACCGCTAGGGCGTATGGGATTTTCCTAGAGGAGGAAGTGAGCAAGTGTGGCCTTGGTATGGCATCTTTTGAGAAGATACACCTTTTCATAACTGAGAGGTTCAGGGTTTGGTAGATTTATGAGGAGCGGATAATTTAGCTCATAGTTGTGCTAGTTTTGAGAACTAGATACTGGCTAGAGTATTGTATTTGTTGAGGTCTTGTGTCCTAAACATAAGGTGTTTGATTGGCGTGTCGAAAGACGCGGAATATATTTATATTGTATTATTGTATAGGCCCTCGGGCAATATCTAAAATATGAAAAAAATCTTTTTCTAAAACCTTAACCCTGGTTCAACTAATCTCAATCCCCGACCTAGCTACACAGTAGTGTATTGGGAGGGTTCCTTGTTTGGATTTCGCTTGCGAGACCTCCCCCGCACGAAGGTGGCTAGTGTCAGGAATTGAGGAGAGTTTAACCAGTGGAAAATTTTCAAACTTTTATATATTTAGTATATTGTTATAGATTATGTTACCGAGGGTTATCTTACAATTTGAGGCTAATGGAGCCTGATTAAGATTTTACGAGTAGAAACTCGGGTACAGGGTGTATGGGCGCCCTGGGTAGCTAGTTGATTTAGGGATCGGTAAGGATCTATATAGTTCGACGTGAGAACTAGAAAGGATTGGCAAAGTGATCTTGAGGAATGATGTAAGGACTAGATGATATTGAGGTCCTAGGCTCATCTTAAATTTCGCGGATGAAATTTCTGTAAGGGGGGAAGTATGTAACAACCCTCGATTTTGGAGACTGAGAAATTAAGTTTTTGGGAAAATACAAATTAATTGAATTGGAGAATTTTAGAATTTGGGAAATGAGGTCCAAAAATAGAAAATATTTTAAAGTATTCCGGATGATGATTTTGAGGGTACCATCAATCCCGGAAGAGTCGAGATAGTCAAAATGACTGTCATTGGGTTTTATTTCGGCTCCGGAATGTTTTAAGTTATTTTGGCTCGAATTGGAGTAAACGAGTCATTTAAAGTGTGTATTAACATTTAAAACTGGGTTTGTTGTTTTAAAGGATTTAAGGCTTACGGATGAAGCCTTCTCAATTAGAGAAAGAGAGAAAGAAAGAGGAAGAAAGAAAGAAGAAGGAAAAGAAGAGAGGGAGGAAGAAAGCTTGGGATTTCGGGCCCAACCGCAACATCGAGGATGATCCAACCTCTACAAATCTGAGGCAAGTGTTTAATCTTGCTAAATAGATATTTGTGTATTTTATTTCATAAATTGTGGGGTAAAGAAATGGTTTTTGGGTATTAATGTCAAAACCTAGATTTTAGGTTTAAATCTTGAAATCAATGTTTAAATTGAGAATTAATGACATAGAAATGGTTGGGATCAACTCTGGGTTGGTTAATGGGTTTAAAATCATGATTTGATGAAGGTTTGGGGGTTGGAATGAGAAATTTAGGGTTTAGAATTCGTAGGTTTTGAAGAAACAGATGAAACCTTCAAAAATTGCTGGTCCGAATCGATTCGCCCCCTCAAGCGAATCGATTCGGTTTGGTAAAACTAGCAGGTCTGCATTGACCGAATCGATTCGGACCCCAAGCCGAATCGATTCGGCCTATTGCAGAAGCCCAGGTCTTTGGACCCGAATCGATTGGCCTTGGAGGCCGAATCAATTCGCTAGTCCGAATCGATTCGGAACAGGGCCGAATCGATTCGGAAACAGGGCATTTTGAGGTATTTTCTCCATAGTGAATTCAAACCCTTTTTGGTTGGGTTTATTGAATTGGGGCCTTCTCTTAAGATGAAAGAGATATGTTCTTGGAGACACATAAGGAGTTTCTCACACTTTAGGGTTTTGGGGACTCCTTAGGGTAATTTGGGAGAAATGTATCCATGTATGTATTTGGAGTTATGTATAGAGATTTTGGGGAAACCCTTTGGGATTGAGAATCCTAATTGGAGATTAAAAGTAAGTGTAGATGTGATGTGAGGCTAAGAACTCTTAAGGAGATCTTAGATTAGGGTATTCACAAAAGTGACCGAACCGTAATCGAAATCGAGGGAAATGAGATTATTTGATGATTGAAAGAATGAGCTTGAGGCTGATAGACTATTAGTTATAGGTATACCGATAGTCAAAATGATTACTAGATTCTTTAGTATACTCGGAGATATAAATGATATGTGTAGTGAAAGATTCCTGCACAAACTCTTGGGTGATAGCCCTAATGTTGAATATATATAGGTATAGATATATACATATGGGTTGGGAGACTATTCATCATAGGAAAATGAACGAATATGTTTCAAGTATGGGATTATATTCACGTATCGAGTTAAATTAAAGGAATTGTGGTGACGGCTTGCATATTGAGGACTATGTATACTTATAGCTAGGTATATATATATATCTTACGCATATGAACGAGAATTAGTTTATCATATATATAGATAAGGTTATGTGTGTATGTGTTGATATATATCCGTATGTATATAAATGTATGGATATATTTATGTTATGGACATACATGGTATGGATACTTAAACCGTATATGGTGGTTTATTATTTGATCCTATAATTGGATCATATGGATGTATATATATTGTGCATGTGAATAATACATATACTTAATTGGTTAAGCATACCCCGCTCATGCTATCATTGGGAAGTTGCGTGCGTAGAGGGTGAGCATCCTGGCTTATAATGCAGGGTGTGGATATTCCCCAGGTCATAGTCGTCCCTTGTGATTATTATACATATAGATATATATATTTTGGGATGAGACGTGGTGGGTATGTTTCGTCTCATTGCCGGTTTGGAGCTATGACCGCTTCCCGGGTCGTCGTGTGCGTGAGTTTACCACAAGATGGGTGTCGTTTAGTCCCACCATGGTGGCCCCAGTATTGCTACGTGAGCCGGGCACTGGGAAGATGATAGCATTGATGCAATTTATCGGCGATATATATAGCCGGGTATATTATGTACATGGCCTTGTACAACATATGTAGTATGTACACTTGGCTATTGGATTGATGATGATATATATATGGTTAGAAATAAATACCTATATATATATATATTTATATATATATCCTATAGATGAAAGGATATGGACTATTATGAAGTACATCTTAGATGATTATGGTGTACTAGGTTGATGGGGGTTGATGTATCGCACATAAGGTATTATTTCGGTTACATCATCCCAAGGATATTATTGGAGGTTCTTTTATTTTATCTTAATTGTTTTCTTTCTTTTCTTTTCTTCTTCCTTTCTTTAGTAGTTATAGTTAGTAGTAAAGGTAGTATTATATAGTATGTTAAGGATTATGGATCTCTAGGATCGACATTGCCCAGGAGTAGTGTAACGAGGGGGTTCCTTGTTTGGATTTCGCTTTGCGAGACGCCTCACGCACGAAATGCAGTGCCATGTCGAGAGTTGAGAGAAGTAATTCTATTTGTGGCATCTCGGATCTCTGGTCTTGACCTTGTCAGGAGTAGTGTAACGGGGCGGTTCCTTGTTTGGATTTTGCTTTGCGAGACTCCCCACGCACGAAACGTAGTACAATGTTGGGATTAGAGAGAAGTCTTGTCAATATTCCATCTGCATGTTATTAAGTATATAAATTCTTACGTTTTTAGCCTATATAGGTATATATATATATATATATATATATATATATATGTATATGTATAGGGTTAATGTTTTAGGAATTATGATAATTATAATTCATAAGATTATTAATCGGAATTCATTAAGCCTTTTATGGCATAACTATTGTAGTCATAATCTAATAGGATTAGAAACTGGTGGATCCTTAGATTATGACGGGAAGGTAGCTCTCGTGGATATAGGCTAGGCCTGATAAGTTAGGTTGTCCTAAAATCAATGGGGGTTATTTAACTAAAATTGAGGACGCGAATAGGTGGGCGCCTTTAGATGAGAGGTGAGTTGGGGTTCCACGAGAGTGCGGTCTCACTTATTATGAAATTAAGTACACCGGTATTTATTATGCACGGTTAACACACTTGCTAAATATTTTACACATTCGGGGCTCTGACCCGTTTACTTCTCCCTCCTTCTTGTCTATACATATATATTTCCACAGGTATCCTACCGCATGGATACCGGATGACCTTCTATCCAGAGTCTTGGGAGCCGTGACAGGTGCGGACTGTTGCGGGATGTTTCATGTAGCCGCTTCCTACTTCTTTAAAATTCTAGGTAGGATTCATGTTGTATATCGGGTTTGTACCCAAGGGATATTTATATATATGTTTATATTTATTCCATTCAGTTATTGTATTTGCTGTGACCCGACAGCTTATTCGGGTTTATTTTTTTATGGCATATTCATGTATAGTGATTCCTTTCCTTTCTTATTGCTTCTTGCATCTCTCTCTTATTCTTTAGTAGTTTCATAGTGTTGGGTTATTGTATGTTGCAAGTTTTAAAAATTTTATAACATCTCGCTTATATGATTTCGGGTAGTTAGTCCTATATTATATAGTACCGTTAGTTGATGTTGAGACTGGACCATCTGGAATTCCTGATTTAATATAGTATAGGGCTGGCCACCCGTTATTATTTTAGGCGGGGTGTTACACATCATTATACGGGAGTATGGGAGTTTAAATGGTGATTTGGTGGAGGTTGGAGGAGGATTCCCGTAACTAGGTTTTCTGCAGTTTCGCCATACCTGCTTGATCGATCGATCGACCTAAGAACATCAATCGATCGACCCCCATCCCATCGATCGATCGACCCCTCCTGGAAAACTTCAAATTTCTCTTCTTATAACTTATTCTGGTTAATACGCATGGTAACACTTGAGCATCATTGTTAGAACATTTTGGGTCATAAATAGGACCAGTAGGGTTTTAGTAAACACCCACAAGTGTACTTAATGTAATATGAATTTAAGGTCAACGGGGAGTGATTTTTATGAAATTATGCGAATGTTCAAATAAACGATTGAGACTCATAAGGAAGTTATCCTAGAGAGTATGTGAGATTACCTACTGAAATTATACTTAGGGAGATAGAACACTTCGAGAGAAAATAAGTAAGTTTGGAATATCCTATAAATAAGAATAAAAAGGACGACTCCATTTTACGGGAAAATCTAGTATAGTGTACTAAGAATGAGTAATCATAATTATAGGTCGTGGGTGTACCTAATTTAGAAATGGGGATAGTAATATATATATATATATATATATATATATATATATATATATATATATATATGACTGTGTGTTTATGCATATATTATATATGTGAAAAATTGTGCCCGCGCTACTTATTGTCACGAAAGTTACCGCGCCAGGACGGTCTTATCTCGATGGGACCCTTATGGGGGATATTGACTTGTACCCTAGAACATAGGAATCATTGGTACATGCTATCTAATAAATAGTCAGACGGTCCTAAGAGACGTGAGGGTATGTGCTGACCTCTTAGTGACTTGGAAATATGCTTCGCCTCCATTTGTATGTGTTTTGTGTTAATACCGTCCAAGAGTGATTCCGAACTAGTATTTCCCTTAGTACGAGTGATACGGGGACTTGATAGAAGAGTTTGTCAGCACCGTAATGTTTATGTGGGGTGCCGATAGTATATATATTATATGAGTGATTTAATATATATATATATATATATATATATATATATATATATATATATATATATATATATATATATATATATATATATATATATATCTGTGTGTGTGTGTGTGTGTGAAACTGGGAACTTTCATCTGTGTATAAAAAGTAGTTCAGTAATGAATCAATACTCTGACTTTAAAATAAGTGTTTGGAAATCTTGTGACAACACTGGTATATTTTTCAAATGAAATGTGATAGCCGTGCGAACCTTATTCTCAGAAAGTAATTATCTAAGCCATAGAAATTGTCAACATGAAACCTTGTGGGATATTTACATTAAAATGAACTTTCGGGGTTAATAGTGCGGTAGGCGTGCACACTAGGTGAGAGGTGAGAATTTCTCAAGAGAGTGTCGCATACTAACATGATTGTTGCATAAGCCGGTAAGCACTTTAAATACTTGATAAACTAAATTTAAACTATTTTACAATCGGGCTCTGACCCATCTCTTGTGATATATTCTCTCTTGTATATATATATATATATATATACGTATATATTACAGGTGCCCAACCACAGGGGCGTCATGCTTAGGTTCTTTGGACTGGACGTGCTGCAGCTTATGTGGGAGTTGACGGCCATTTTCTTAGACGACCTCGTTGTTGATTCCACTCTTATTTCAGTTCTAATTAGTTGGGAATGTGTCCCCCGTTTCCTTATTCCCTTGGATTTGTCACAGATTATATTCATTTATCTTTAGTATTTTTACTCTATGGGATTCGATTACTGTCAGGATTGTTTTCCTTTGTGGTTTTAAAGTTGGTATTAGTTTATCTGAATGGTTAAATTCGTGGGTGTTTATTTCCAGTCTTAATAATTGTGTGATTCTTAAACTGTTACTTATTAAAGGTTTTCATAATTGGATTTAATAAAATGGAAATGATGTTTTAAATGGTTTTGACACTTAACTGACTTATTTAGGGTGTTTAAATTGGAAAGTTTATTTTGCGACAGTGATGCTAAGAATGAACCAACTGTTCACCTTGATTATAATTTAATAAAGGACTGATCACCCGGTATTTAATTAGGCTGGGTGTCACACGTACATTCATTACGTTGGTTCTAAAAAAATGAAGGTTGGTGGATGAGTGATATTTTAGACCTATAAGTTTGTGGGAGGTGTGTGCAAGATTATTGATAAGGCGTTGTCAGTGAATCTTAAAAAGGTTATAAATCATGTCATTTTAGAAATTTAAAATGCTATTGTGGGCGGGAGGAAAATTCTTGATGAAATTTTGGTTGCCAATGGGTGGGGAAAAGACAGATTCAAAACTGGGGAACCATTAATCATATGCAAGATCAACATTTGGAAGCATATGGTCTCATGAATATATGTCTTATAGTGTACTTGTTGGATAGGATAGGTTTGGTAAGCGGTGGTTTAAGTTGATTAAGATCTACGTATCATCTGTAATATTTTCAATTTTGGTGAACGGGACAATAGAAGTGTTCTGATCCAGAAAAAAACCAAGTTGTCATGTAAGGACATTTTCCTTGTCTAGTTTAGCGCCTCAATACAAAAACCTAATCATTTACTATATTTTATGAGAATATCGGTGAGTAGGGTATCGAATCCATAGGGACCATGTGTTAGAATTAAATTAATTTATAACTTCAAATAAAGTGTAAAAGATGATTTTCGAATTTTTATTTTAACATAGCATTACTTGTAATAAAATGTGAAGGAAGTTGTGGATGATTTTTCTAATCTCTTAAATCTGTGAATCCGACATAGAAAGATCACAATTGTTTTAACGGTTATATACTCATTTAGGTAAGCTATCACATATATAGGGTATAAATCTTACATGAAGGACGAAAACTTTGATCATGAGAATGTTAACTTTTAACATATATTCCATCTCATACTAGGAGTTTGAAAACACATAATACTTAATAATATATGTGAAGCCTCCACATTATCGAATTCAATATATATTAAGCTATGAATGTACTCCAATACTTTAAAAATCTCTCAAGAGAACACTATTTTCAAATTGGTGGGATTATAACCCACAACTTATTTTACTAGTGGGACATATTTATCAAACACATAACCTAATTATAAAAGCAATAAACTAATTATAAAGTAATTAAACTAATGATAAAAGAAAACAACTAATTGTTAAAGTAATAAATTAATTAATAAAGGAATTGAACTAATAATAAAAATAATAAAATAATTATTAAAGTAACTAAACTAGTTATAAAAGGAATAAACTAATTAATCTAATTAATAAAGAAATAAAACTAATTAAATAATAATAAATTAAAAATTAAAAATTAAAATGTAAAGAATAAGAATAAACTTTTTAGAGAAAGAAAGAGAAGTTGGTAAATTGGAGATTTGGGGGATGGTAATGGGTGATAATTATAGTAAATTTTGAGGCAAGTGGAGATGACAAGACTGGTCTTTTTTTTAGTCGGACTTTCCAACCATATGACCCTCGAGCGATTATGTTGTACTTCAAGAAAACTCCCAGAACTTCTTCGTTCAAAATCAGATTGACACATGACCATAGGCCAAGTGAAGGTAATTCACTAACATACATATTTATGGTTTGAAATCATCTGAACATTGAATGTTTTATTTACTAACTCTATCGAAGTTGAAGCATTAGCTCCAAAGACATCCAACTTGCATAGTGGAATGAAAATAGGAGTCTCGCATTCATTCACAATCAGATTGACGGATTGTTTAATGTTCTACAAAGGTAATTATTGGGATAAAAATTATATATGGTTCTTGAGTATGTGTCGCAAGAAATGAATTTACAAAAATGATCCCAATGATTCATCGCTCAATACGACATTTTCAAAATGGATTGATTATTTACACATTACATCCAAATATCTGTAAAATCTAACATATACCATGTACGAGTGATTAAATAATAAAATATAGTTTGTATTGTAAAATAGAGTAAATGGGGGGTTTATGACTGCAAGAAATAATGCATAGAGAAATGGGAAAATAAATACATTTTTCATGACAAATCACACCCCATAAGTAACGTATTGGTAGTTAGGCCTGTCAATCGATCGGATTTTATCCGAATCTGAATCCGAATCTGATCCATTTAAGCGGATATGGATCATGCCTAAAATCCGATTATCCGATTACCCGATTATTCGATTACCCGTTTATTAAATGGACCGGATTTGGATTCATATACTCCGATCCGTTAATAATCCGATCCAATTAATATTTTTAATACACACACGCACAAACACACACACACACACACACACACACACACACACACACACACACACACATATATATATATATATATATATATAAATATATAATATATTTTTAATTAATATATATTGTATTTAATAATATTTTAAATATATATTATAATAATTCTTTATTTCATTATTTATTTTTTTGGAACAGTTGCAAAACAAATTTATGAAATAAGAGTTGAAAATAAAAAATGTTGCAAATCAAGTTTAACAAAAACGGATATTCAGATCGGATCCGAATCCGTTTAACATAAACAGATATGGATTTGGATTTACCTGATCTGATTCGATTAATAAACGGATCGGATCCGAATCTGTTTAACATAAACGAATATGGATTTGGATTTGCCTGATCTAGTCCGAATTCGATCCGTTTACAGGCCTACTGGTAGTCCCTAGCAATGAAGTGAAAAGTTTACCAAAAATAATTTAGCCTTATTTAAAAAAAGCAAAAGTAAATTCCACTTTTATGGGTAAATAAGGTTGCATTTAGCTTATGCAATAAGGCGTTGAACCCATAGGTTATCCTAGTGGATGAATTTTGTCTCTCGAGTTTTTTCACAGTTGATACTCATAAACATTGAATTTTTCTTAAGATGGTTACCCGAGGTCCAATACGATATCAACATTATCAAAATATTATTAACCAGTTATTAACATGAAAGATTTATTAAACAAGCATATTTTATTAGAAATACTTCATACCTTGAAATCAAGAAAGTGTGTGAGTGGCATAAATAGAAGTTCTGGTTCAAACTCTTATAATCCAGATAAAAGTTCAACTCAAGTCTTGTAGCCGATTACACTCCACAAATGAAACAATAAAGAAAGGTGTAACACTCAGGGTATGCAGGCATAAAGAATAATTAAAATTAAAGCCAAAGTCACGCACATAACAATGATGAAAAACGTTAAATTTAAATGAAAAAGTAATCTCATGCAAGATATTGTTCATTATAAGAGGTTAAATAAACACCAACAGATCGTTTGAAAAACATTGAATTTTAAACTATATTTACCCAAGGATCACATATGGCTTTCATAGGGTTGTAATGTAGACTAGGGTGAGGTTTATGAATGAATGGAATTTGGTATTCGATGTGCTTGGGTATAATACCTGGGATAATAGTTAAGTGTGGAAGAAAATAAAATTGGATTATAAGTTCATCAATCTAAGAATAAGCGATGAATAAGAAAAAAGGAGTATGACTTATGTTTTTTTTTATTCCGACGACATTGGAATTCTTACTTTTTTAGAATCCTCATTTTTTTCTGGACTTTTATTTTCTTCTTTTCTTTGCAACCAAAAAAATTAAACCGACTCACATATGGTAATGCCACCACACAATAAACCATGATTTTTTCCCAAATATGATTCCAAAAAAGGGTAGGGAATGTTTATATATGGTTTAAACTGCAATGTGAATTTGGTTATAGAATTTGGGTGATGAAATGAAAGGCTATATTTTAGGCTCAAAGGGGTTGACTGAGGAAAATATTTAGTAGGTGATGTCAAGATCAATATGGGTTAAATATCAAAGTGGGTCTATGATCATTTTCAAGGGTTCACATAATTATTAAGTTGCAATAAAATCAACAAAATCCTAAAGTTTGAATTTCATAATGATATCCTAAAACGAACGATCAAAACAAGAATAATAAGATTATAAACTACATCAATACATTTTTCAAATGAGATAAGAGGTGTTGTACACACAATCAAAGTGGAAGGACATGATCAAAATCTCACAAGGTAAATTGTTTAGACTATGCTTGTATGCTTACTGAATTATATTTTCTTTAGCCGAAACATAAAAAAGTATTTTTGAAATGTTCTCACATATTCAATATATCATTTTTAAACATTAATTTTCAATAAGAAAGATAGTATGGCGACTCAGGGATAATAATCAAGAAAAATCTATAAACATGCATCATTACTCGTATAATAAAATGGAGTAACAAAAGGGAGAGAATCCCAATTAAGGGAAAGAGGAAAGCTTTTTTTTTCCTATAATATTTTATAACAAAAACATGCTTGGTTATAACGTGAATCGAATCAACAAGAAAAAATGGTAACTAACGTTGTATTGTTTTCAATGAAATTAAAAACACTTTAATAATAGTGAAAAAGAGATGTTACCTCACATAGATCGATCCTCTTTAACAGAAGTCCTTTGATTCTGCAAAAAAAATGTTAGAGCTAAGAAAAAAATAGTTTTTTCAAGAAAAACCATGATAAAAACAAATATGTCCAATTAACCTTTCAACTATGGATAATCATATAGTAAAACTTCGAAAATTAGGGCTCCACCCACACTACATGTTGATATTGTGGGAATAATTGGTGACTCCCACTTCATTGCATGCCTCTCAAAAATGAGAATACCATTAATGAAACGGGGGGGGGGGGGGGGGGGGGAGGCATATTTTTGGTGGAGAAAAAGATCCATTCCCAACTATAGGAAAAACAGTTAGGTGAATGACAGGTGATTTTGATACAATGTGGGAAAAAATACAAATGGGCCCCAAGAAAATCAAAATTTTATCCCAAATATTTTTTAGTGAAATGGGAGGCGAGTACAAGTAGGTAAAATCTACATCATCGTGAGTATTTAAAGAAAACACTCTTTAACTATAACTGGTTCAAGTTTAGTAGAGCTTTCAACCCATTATTGCGGTAGTTATGATGTTTGATAATGGTCGAGAAGAAATGTGAGGAAATAAATTCAACATCGATATATTTATCAACATCAAGCACGGGTTGAATTTCACAAATGCCATAGTAACTTTTAATTAATTGATTTTCATAAAAGATTTTATGTGAAACAACAGTTTTTAGAGAATAATCCACTTTGTTGACATATGGATCTCATCTAATAACCTCACCATTTTTCTTTTTTCTTTAGGATTGGAAGCAACTCTATGATGTAATATTCCATTTCTTTTAAGTCGTGGGTCATTTGGGACATGTTTTATTTAGTGTTCATCCATATTTGATCAAAATCCTCAGATTCGTTACATGTATCAAAGCATTCCACATATTCCATAGTCTCACAAGAATTGCGATCAATTTCATAGTTTCCTTGATTTTGCAATTACTCGCCAAAATACATCGATTTTGGGCAAAGTTCTTCACATCCAAGAATGTGATTACCATTATTATAACTCTTTTCAATGTTTTCATTATAACAATTTTAAAGTTATTATTATAATAGTTTGGAGAACTATCATCACAATAATTTTGAATACTATTATCATAAAAATTTTGTGACCCGTTATCATAATAATTATTTTCATAAGTTTCCCCAAAAATTATTTTAACAAATTTTTTCATAGGCACCCACGTGAATGGGTGGTGGGGAACTTTGAAAATTATTGTTCTAATAATTTTTCAAGCCATTATATTGACTATGATTATTATCACAAGGGTTAAACACAAAGACATGCTTACAAAAAAAATTGGCTCTTTCATGGAATTTTAACAAACTGGTGTGTGACCACTTTTTTCAGTTTCTTGAATATAAAATGCAAAGTTTTAAGAAATATTTAATACAAAAAAGAGATACAAAAATATATACGAAGTTGAAAATCAATCAAATTCTAAACTTCACATTCCTTAACAATGACATCATTTTGATCGGGCAAAAATCTAGTGGTCATGTGAGGACGTTGTAATTGTTTGGTTTACCGCCTTAATATAAAAGCCTAAACTTTCACTATATTTTTTTATGAATATACCGGTGACTAGGGTATCAAATCCATAGGAATTGAGTGTTAGAATTAAATTGATTTATAATTTCAAATAAAGTGTAAAAGGTGATTTTTGGATTTTTATTTTAACATAATATTACTTGTAATTAAATATGTGAATCATATGTAGAAAAATTCATGTTATTTTAATGGTTACTAACTAATTTAGGCAAGCTATCACACCTAAACGGTATCCTTATATGGAAGATGAAAATTTTAATTTTAACAATATTAACTTCTAACATACATTACATCTCTTACTAAGAGTTTGAAAATAAATAATGTCTGATATTATATGTAAGGCCTCCAAATTATTAAATTTAATATGTATTAAGCTATGAATGTACTTTTATACTTTAAAATGCTCATAGGAAAATACTATTTTCAAATGGGTGGGATTATGAGCTCCAACCTATTTAATTAGTGAGACATATTTATCAAAGTTGTGACATCATTACCCAAGAGATAAACTAATTATTAAATCAATTAAACTACTTATAAATTAAATAAACTACTTATTAAAGCAATTAAACTAATTATTAAGGAAACAACTTAATTAATCTAATTAATAAATCAATAAAACTAATTAACAAAATAATTAATAAAAAAATAAAGAATAGGAACAAACTTTCTAGAGAGAGAAAGAGAAGTTGGTGAACTCGTCATTTTTTAGGAAGTTATTGGATTCTATTTATAGTTATTTTGAAGAAACAGGAGATGATAGTGTCGAATCAATAACTTTTTTTGTGAGATTTATCTAACGATCTCACATTCGAGTGGTTTTATCGTACTTCACGAAAACTCCAATAACTTCTTTGTTCAAAATTAGATTGATGCATGGTCAAAAGACACATGGAGTTAATACAATTATACACGCATTTGTTCTTTGAAACAATATAAACTTTGAAAGTTTATATTACTAATTTTCCATTGAAGTTGAAGCATTATCCCGAAAGATATCCAACTTGCTCATTATAATGGAATGGGTGTACATCCTTCATTCAAAATTAAATTGATGCATTGTTTGAACCAATACAAAGGTAGTTTTATGGTATAAAACTTCCATGAGGTTCTTGAGTATGAATCACAAGCAATAAATTTACAAAAATGCCCCCAATAATGGATCAACCAACGTAATTTTTCAAAATGCATTGATTATTTACACATCACATCCAAATATTTATAAAAGCTCAAATATACCATGAAAAAAAGATTAATGAAGAAATATTGTTTATATAGTAAAATATCATAAATAAGGGGATTTATTATAATGGGAATGCAATAATGCATAGAAAAAGGGGAAAATAAATGCACCTTATGTGAGTAATCAAGTTCTTTCCCAGTTCGAGGGGTATTTTCTGGGGTATTACCTTATTCCCTTTCCTTTTTATTTTGGTTATGGAGATAATAAACTTGCTTGGGGATAGAGTTGTGTTTTCCCGACTATGGACCGAAATGCTTCTCTTGTTCGGATATCTCATCTATTGTTTGGTGATGATAATATCATCTTTTGTGGTTCTTTTGTGTATTAGGTGAGAATCTTGAGTTTGTGGTAGATGTGCTTTGAGTTTATGTCAGTTTTTCACGTTAATATTGGAAAACATGAGATGACTCTGATTGGGGTGGGAGTGTAAATAACTTGGCCTAACTGATAAGGTGTTGGGTGAGATCTCACCCCTCTTCTTATAATAATATTCCTTTGAGTGTCTATTTCAAGTCCAAAGTAATTCGGGACTTGGTACAATAAGGGATTAAAAGGGGGTTGGTAGGTTAGAAGAATTGTTTTTTGTCAAAGTGGGGAGTTTAAACTTGATAAAAAGAACATTATCAAGTCTACCAACTTACTCTTTTAGATTATACCATTTCTAGTTTCATACCACAAGCGGTTAGAGAAGATGACGAGGTATTTATTATAGATAAGAAGTTAAGATAACTTCAAATAGTGTTTATCGAGTTGAGAGCAAATTTTTAGGTTGAGGATGGAGGGGTACGGTGCGAGAATGAAAATTATAGCGCATTTCAAAAGGACATTGGTGGGGGAAGTGATTGATGATGTTTTAATGAGAGTATGAACGTCTTTCATGGAGATTATCATTGACTATAGGACGGTTTTATCTTAATGGGTACGGGCCGTGTGGGGATATTACACATGGGGAAAGATTGTGTAATAACATACCTAATGGTTGGGGTGAGTTCTTTCGATATATGTCTTTCGAGATTGGGAGTGGGGATATGTTTTTAAGGGAAGGAATTGACTCATACTAGACTCATATGTCTGTTTATGAGTTCTCTTATTCATTAGAAGAAGTAGGATATCTCCTTGTCTCTTTATCTTTTTTGTTTATTTTTCTGAGTATTTTAATACATTGGAGTAAATTTAGTCTATTGTGTGGGAGGATTTTTTTAACCTTGTTTTTGGTTTTTTGTATACTCACTATTTTAGGGTTTCCGCCCCCTCGGGCAAGTTTTTTTTAGATACCGTACTCATGTATAAAAAAACAATACTTTTTACCTGATTGAGTAAACTTATAAATATACTCTTCTTTATGTTGTTGAAGGTGGAAATCTGTCAAGTTGAAGATCAACTTTCAATGTTATCATTTTAGCTACCTAAAAATCTTGTTCTTTTTATTTATAGGATCTTTTTTTGTAAGAACAACTTCATTAAAGCATAAGATGAAGTCGTGTTGAGTTTGATAACTTTTTCTTCCTTGTGTTAGAGAATTTATGACGATGTTGCTTTGAATGCTTGATTCACATTGTTGATGTTGTTGTTATTATATCTCGAAAATCATTTTATACTTTTAGAATATTCCTCTTTAATGTTTAGGTTATTAATGATGTTTTGATGAACTCAAATCTTTAAATTGAGGAATAATAAATTTATCTATCTCTTTTATATGTCATTTCACTATACATTTTATTTGATATATATATCTTTGTTGATGAGATTTGGGCTGAAATTTTATGTGGGTTTGTTATTTATTTGTATCCCGAAAGTTGATTTAATTTGATGTTCTATGGGGTATTTATTGTGTTGAGAAGAAAACTAGCTAGCCGTTTAGGGGCAATTTAGTAAAGTTAAAAAAGGCGTTTCAAAAACTAGTAATTACATTTGACTTATCCTATTTCAGTAGACTTACTAAATATTGAGTTAAGTCCAACAGGTTAAGTCAACTTATAAATATTTAAACTGGCTTAAATTTCGATTATTTTTGGAAACATCTTCTCAAAAAATGATAATTTAATAAGTTGAGTAGAGAAGTTTATCTCGACTTAATGAGTTCATTTTGATAAACTTGTTTTTGAAAAGAAGTTTTGATTGTTTGTAAATGTCACCAAATGTTTTATGTGATACAAAATTTATTATTAAATCTAAATCGTATTGAAATGGGATGTTTTGCACCTTAAATTAAATCACAACTCTCTCAAAACTCAAGATATTTTATTACATGACCTTCTTAAGTGTTTAATGAAGATTTGCTTCAGTTTTTTGACCTTGTTAAAATAATATTATAATTTTCTTTATTTTTTTAAAGCCCATACATAGCTATTATATATAAATAGTAACACCAATGTCATCAATTGAGTTTTTGTCGTCAAAATAAGTATGTAACTATTTTACCATCTTTTGGAGTCATAATATCCCATTTTTTATGATGAAAATCCAAATAATGTATCATGATCTAGATACGAAATTTACTTCAATAAAAACCAAAGCCATCACTTATCTCTCTCGTTATCATGATAAAAAGGATTGGAAAGGTAGTTAGAAAAACCACGTGTATGCTGAACTATAAATTATTGTAAGTATTTTAGTGTGCATGTGTGTAATTTGTATTCCCCAACCTTCATTTTAATGACTCACTATGAATTTAATAGTTTATTGCCCTTTCATGTAGCATAATATTTTTTTTAAATATTTTATTCCATCCGTTATTTTAAATATGTCCAATAAAGGATCAATTTTTTCAATTTCAATTTTGTCACTTCAACATTGTATAATTAATAGTGTGTTAAGTGAGCTATATGTATCATGGCTAAGTGTACGTAACATTATATGTCATGTGTATCATGTGAACAAGTTTACAAAGTGTATAAAGTGTAACATAATATCTAAATGTCTATTCATGTGTATCATTTGATTAAGAGAGTGAGTGTCCATATCTCATTTGAAAAGTAAAATATGTATGGTTTTATGCGGGAAAGTTAAACTAGGTGTTGGTGTAATTTGATGATACCAAGTATGATGATCAACAACAAATCTTGTGAAGAGGTCCTAAACCTTAAGATGAGGACTAAAAGGGGAGACAAGATCCCATCCTCATACTCAATGACTTTAGCAAAAGGTCAGATCCCGACGTTTGAGCTAAGATACCTAAAATACTCGCCTAAGGGATCATTGAAGTGATATGAGTCTTTAACATGCTTTTTTACTCAATAATAAAACAATGGTAGAAAATAAAGCACTGCATTCGTACACAATAAGTGCTTATAAATAGAAAAGACTGTCAATAAAATTTGGGTAAAACATTAAGTAGGCCTGTAAACGGATCGAATTCGGACCATATCAGGCAAATCCAAATCCATATCTGTTTATGTTAAACTGATTCGAATCCGATCCGTTTATTAATAGGATCGGATCGGATCGGATCGGGTAAATCCCAATCCATATATGTTTATGTTAAACGGATTCGGATCCGATTCGATTATCCGTTTATGTTAAACTTGATTTGCAATATTTTTTATTTTCAACTCTTATTTCATAAATTTATTTTGCAACTGTTCCAAAAAAATAAATAATGAAATAAAGAACTATTATAATATATATTTAAAATATTATTAAATACAATATATATTAATTAAATATATATATATATATATATATATATATATATATATATATATATATATATATATATATATATATATATATATTTGTGTGTGTGTGTGTGTGTGTATTAAAAATATTAATCGGATTAGATTATTAACGGATCGGAGTATATGAATCCAAATCCGCTCCATTTAATAAGCGGGTAATCAAATAATCGGGTAATCGGATAATCGAATTTTAGGCCTGATCCATATCCGCTTAAATGGATCGAATTCGGATTCGAATTCAGATAAAATCCGATCGATTGACAAGCCTAACATTAAGTATCCATGTCCCAATGTGATAATTTCAGAGTCCCAAAAAATATCACGTAAGATAAAATCCACCCCAGTTTATCTTGTTAGGAAAAAAATTTGATGTCTTTGAGACATCAAACGATGTCTTCAAGATGTGATTGGTCAATACCGATGGCAGGGATCCATTTTCATAAATAATGTGGGTTCGTGCCAGGGACATCGATGAATGACATCTCCAAGACATCAAGTTTTTTCCCACCTTATTAGATCACGGTAAGGGGCTAACACCATTCTTATAGAGTCAGTTAATCCTCTATATCTCACTCTAATAGCATCGAGATCGCGAATTATCATAAACATCCAGTCAAAGTTCTTCTCATCATTTTGATGTGTTGATGGAATATACGAACACAATTCGACCAACCCCCACTCATAGTAATTTGTTTTCCTAAAGAATTAAATTGAATGTAATTCTGTCAACCGCCACCTCTATCAACCTGCAACTCTTCCAACCAAAAATCAACCCTTCTACTATAGCGTTAGAGCTCATCAATGGCCTCCCATGATTTGAGCATCACTTCCCAATTGTCCCCAACAATTGGCTATATGTGGGAAACTTGAAAAAGGTTGAAAGGGTAGAATTAAGGGAATATTCATTACAGAAAGCGTTAAAAATAATATTTAGTTCCTGTTAAAGAATTTTAGATCACTTTCAGCTCCTACATTGTATTGTGGACACTACACTTAGGTGATCTAACACTTTTTCAAGCTCGTGACTATACCAAAAGCCTTATTTGGTAACTGGTTTTTTTCTATTTGTAACATATTTTGTGTGTTGAATGTTTTCACAGTAAAAAACATTAAAAATAAAATGTAACTATTACAATATATTAACAATTGTTCGCAAAAATTATTTATTTTAAAGCAATAAATGAGATATGAGCTCCAAAAGTGGCTCGGGCGGAATTATAGCCTCAATTTACTAAATTCACTTCAGACCATCTCAACCCAATTCAACTTCTGACCATATATGAATACACTTTACACTTACATTTACTACTGAAATCTTACCGTCGATGGCTCCCAAAAAATAATGTTGGTGGTCGATGACTTTGTCGTCAAAATTGTTCTCCTAACCCTATCCTAAAATTGTTTATCCCCTACCGGTAAGATCTCTCTCTCTCTCTCTCTCTCTCTCTATCAGAGAGAGAGAGAGATAGAGTTATATGTCTATGTGTGTGTGTGTATACGGAGGGGGTAGATTAGAAATATGTATATATTCTCATTACAAATTGATTAGATTGCAATGTGGACAATATAAATTGTCTTTAAGAATTTCTTTAAGTTGATGTACATACTTTTCTCAATGTTATGAATTTTCTCAACTATAAATGTGCTTGATTTATAAATCACACAAAAGGTATCAAGGGTGATACCACATTTATAATTCTCACCAATATGGACAAGGAAACATTTGTCAACACTATGTATTGGAATGAGAATAACATATTTTTCTACATTATTAATATGAAGTGATATCTAAATATTTCTAAGGATCAGAGGCTTGACTCTACAGTCTTGTGGTCTAAGTACCTATGAGCATAAACTTGGTCTTGAGGTCCAATTACCCTTGAATTTTAAACTCGATCGTGAGGTACAAGTAATTTTGAGTTTAAACTCACTTTTGAGATCTAAATACCCTTGAATTTAATTTCAATGTTGAGGTCCAAGTACTAATAACTTCATACTCAGTCTTGAGGACCAAGTAACCTAACTTTAAACTCACTCTTGAGATCCAAGTATGCCTAGATTTAAACTTGCTCTTAAGGTCCAAGTAACACCGACATAAATATTTGTCTTCAATTCCAAAGGTTTGAACATTGCTTTTGACGTCCAAATACAATATATTTTCTAAAGAATGCTAGGAGTGATAGGGGATAAGCACCCCTCACCCCAAAAATTCTTAGGGACTTATAACCACATACTACGAAATTCCTTAAAAACTCCTATATGTTTTCAATAAAAACATCTATGAGGTTATCACACCTTTGGCACTGAAATTTTTATGAAGTTTAAATGGTCCGCAAAGTTCAGTGACTCAAAATGTTTCCAGCATATAGCAATGCTAAGCACTTCATAATTAGTTCCACTCTTGTTTTTTAGATCTTACTAACCTTGCCATATTATATCCTAGTCCGATACTTTGGTGAAAATTCAATAGTTTAGTAAAACTAAATGGGGAACTATACCCTGCTTGAATTTTTTTTCATAAATTCTAAGGAGAAAATAAAAATTCTATTTAACCAAGCACAAAATCATCCAAAGGCTAACATGAATAGTTATAATACAAAGAAAGCAGAAAAAATATTTTTTCATTTCACAATGGGTGAATTATAAATTGGAGTATAAAAAGACACAAAAATAAATATAAGGTTAAAGTAGCATTGTTTTCATCATCCCTAACCCTAACAGTCTAAGAAAATCCATCCTCGATATCATCCTTTTTGGAAGACAACCCAGCCTGCTCAAGCACATCCTCTACACCTCTATATTCATCTCCCTATTCATAAGACGTGGAATCAGTTAGAAAAAGCCCAGATAGGTTGAGATCAGTCCATATAGCAACGACCTTAGCCTTACAATTGGCAAACCCAAAAGCACATCACCCACTTACAAAAGTTTGGTACTTTGTAAACTTAAAATACATGTTTCCACAATATTGTTGATAGAGTGCTTTGAGCAAGCATAAAAAAGTGATTATTCGAGGTTTAGAGACTAAGCATAGTGTTGGTCATGGTGTATCTCTTCATCAGTCAACTAATTCCAAATTCCAAAAACCTTGTAGCCTCTTTATCAAAAAAAATTCTCTTCCTCTTATTTGAAATAACCAACTCTAAGTGTCAGCTAGCCTATTGCCAAAGCCTCGTGGTTCAGCTTAGAATACTTGTGTTTCACAAGTAGTTACTTATGAACCTTCTTATGTTCCTCCAAAGGTCATGAATCTTAGTCTCAACCTCATCCAATTAAGACCTTCCTTGCTCAGCGTACTTACACTTAAGCACTACGAGTCTTCAAAAACCTCTAGTTGGGCCTTCAATTGGTTCCCATCGGCCTCTAAGGCCTCCACCACTATTTTTTTTGTTTTTCAAAGGCAATATCCTAATCGAGCGGAGATAACTCATATTCTCCAGTAAAGGAAACAAACATCCTCCAAGCCTACTCTTCTTATAAAGATGAGTACATTAGATCCCTAGATAAGTGTAGGGACTATAAAAACAAAATATATCATAAATATAAAGTACGATATAAAATAATCAATATTAAGAGTATTTGCTAAGGTTGTTATATATCCTAGAACACTGTCCATCTTCTTTACATTAACCTCGTCCCTGTCCTTCAAAGTCTCCACAATGGAAAGGAAATTAGCCTTCAACATAGCTTCTTCGCATCCTCAACCAAATAATAGGGAATCAAGCTCCCAAAGGCCTGAAGATAATTATAGGAGTATACAATTTTGATGTATTTGTAAAGGAAATGATCCCCTTTAGAAAAAGTAGGGGACTCCCCCTAACCCTCAAGTCTCATTATTAGAGACCCTTTATTCAATAATAACCCCATATACCCTTGATATCGAGGTTAGAGGAACCACGTCATGAACTCCAAGAATTTTAGGATTACCTAATTCTAAAGCCATATTTTACAAAACCCAATATATGATCTGATCTCTTCATATATTGAGACTAGGGGTTGCAAGGACCCTGGAATAAAATACTCATCTCGAACTAGTTCAACAGGTCTATCATACTCCTTCACCACTTACAATAGAGGTTGTGCATTGCTCTATCCCTTGGAAGTTGGAATAACATAAATCACCATAGGAAAAGTTTTAGTTTGGATACAAACAATCTTAATGACCTTGGTAGATAGGTTTGTGGACTCTATAGGTTACTGGACCTCTTTACCTATGGAATTTTTATCCTCAAAATGGTGAGAAATATTTAGGAGCTTCATCTTATATGTCATCATACCTATATTTATTAGAGAAACCTTATTTTTATATAGTATTGGAACATTTTATATGAGAAATTATTATTTTAGTGATGTCATGCATAACAAGCTCTACTAAAAAGGAAAGTAAAGTTAGTGATGTGGATATGATGTCTAAACAAGAATTAAGAGAATGTTGAGAAAAATTAACAATGTTGGGTATAAAAGATATAACAAGAGGTGGAAGTAACTCTCTAATCACAATATCTAAATGTGGGGATAAAGTATAATCAACCTATATAGCCTCACCTTCTTCATCACTAATTTTTGAAACCTCAGCATTTATAGTGACCTTTCAAAGGTAATAATACAATTAGGGTCTTCATTAATTTAGGCCAAGGTGTACAGTTGGGAATCACTGGAACCAATGAAAGGGTTAGTCCCTTCGAGCTTAGGTCTTGTCCCTTAACCTTTAGCAAAGATCCTATAAGACGTATCAAATGTATCAAAAGAAATCTTCGATAACTTCTCCACCTTTTTTATTCATGAATCCTCCTCAAGATTCAGTGGAAGATCTTAATCATTTTGTGATCATTCTAAAGAGTATGAATGACAACAGTGAAGGCCCTCCTGGATAACCAATTTCAATTCATGAAGAAGAATCATTTCTTCCATTTCTTAGGATAATTGGTCCTATATTTCACAAAGTCGTGAACCCCTTTCTTTGGTGATAAGTACATCAAACCATTATATTCTTTCTTTTTCTGGTCTTAGAAGAGTTTTAACGGAGGAATGGATTTACGGTCATGTCAAACACTCTAATTCTCGATTATCCAAAGGCCATAACGGCATCCATGAATGACCCCTATTATTTGACCACCAACTAGGCAGGAGTAAAAAAAATACTGATGAGAACCTTTCCTAAGGTCGAGGTTGAAGAAATGAGCCCCATACTCCCCAAAATATTCGTTGAATCACCCATACTCACGAACCAGAGGTCATGCCATTTTTTAGGACTTAATGACCCTCATAAGCATTTTTTCTGGAATTCGGTACTTCTATCTTAAAGTGTTATGGTTGGAAAGTAATAATTTAACCATCTTTGACCTCTTTAGAAAAATAAGGATCTCACGTCCTTGGTAATCTATCATAATTGTACGATGAGACCTCGCTAATGACCTATTTCTAGACCAAGTGGAGGGAGGAATGTTTCCCCCATTGTTTTTAAGGAAACCCTATCCGAGGTAAGGTCATACATGGTTAAAGGGGAAGGTTCTATCATACATGGAGAAGACTTCTTAGGATCCATGGAACTTACGGAATAATATTTAAGCAATGAAGATGGAAAATAGACAAATTGAAAAGAAAATAGAACTTTGAAAATTCAATTTTTTTTTGCAAAAGTGTGTTTGGAAACTATGTGAAGGTTAGTGAGATTTTATAGTCTAATGAAAATTGATCATAACTTATTAATAATACCAATGTGAATAGCATGCCAATTGTTTTACCATAATGTCTAGTTGTCCCTACTAACTCTTATTTTTTACCAGATTGTCGTATAAAATAGCCCAATGCCCTTAAATTATTTTTACTAACTATTTACCCTTCCATGGTTATAAAAGAAATAATATGTGGCTATTGGTGCTACTTATACTTAATTACAACCCTTGCAAAGAGATCTCGATACTTATGTTGAGTTATAAATATAGAGATAAGACATCAACCTCGCAGTTCATGACTCCATTATAAGGTTAAATATCAATATTTAAGTCTGTATACCTCAGTAACTCAACCAAGTTAACGTTCAAGCGATAAAAGACTACAAACCTCAATAATGAATCCATAGTAGAGAAGAAAGGACCTCAATGGTCCCCCATAGAAGGTGTTTGTAAAGAGAAAATATATTCAACAAAGTCTTAGTCTGGTATAAGTCATCCACACCCTAGGGTGGTGATTGTAAGGGCTTAACAAATATATTGTAATGCATAATCCACGATCAAACCATTCGTATGAAGTCAATTTCATGACCAAAAGCTCACCCCGACAACCTCAAGATCATGAATGATAATAAATAGTCGGGAAAAGGTGTCCGAACACCTAATGCGTTGATGTAAAGTACAAACATTATTCCACCAACCTCACTTATGATAAGAAATTTATCCTAGATTATTAAAGGCCATTTCATTGTCCCAACCACCATCACCACTAAACTACAAGTCTTTCCACCAAAACTAAAACCTTCCACTGTAGCATCAAAGCTCAACATGGTACTTATGATTTGAACATCACTTCCTAGATTCCTCTTGCGGTTAACTATACATCACACACTTGGGGAAGGTTTTAACTCATACACATCTGCCAAATATATTGGTACAATCACCCGTAGGATTATTGGGATCTCAACTCCTACACATATTCCAAAGATGCCATGAAATCCATACTGCTTGTTAACTATCTTCCTATGGCTGAGACCCTTAAGGTTAAGGTGGTAGAGATTTACAGTAGGAAGATTGTTCATGCCATAGAAAATGAACCATTCTTTTTTATTATTACTTTAACTTGACCTTATTTTCCTTTCTTAATTGAATTTGATGACCTAAGTTTCTCTTATAAGTTCTTGGAGGTTGAAAATATTTTTGAAGATATAATGGACTATAATTTTGAGAGGAAGTGGTCTTTGAGGAAGTCAATCTATTTTCAGATTAAATGGGAGAAGTTATGGCTAGAGGGGGAGCCGGTCTTTTAATAATAAGCAAATGATTTTTATTGTTGTGTCTAGTACTTCAGCCTCAAGCAGGTCTTGGCTGAGGCTAGCACAAAATATTTCAAGTTGCAAGGATTTCTCAATGATACTATGGAAGCTCAACTTTACACCTACTTTCAATCTGATCCCTTGGATGGTATGCTTCTTGTGTTGAGGATTGTAATTCCAAAGTGGCTTCATCATGTCCTTACTTGGACTTATTTGAATCTATGGTAGAATGACCTTAACAGTTGAATAGGAAGAAGACAATGGTGTCAAAGAAGCTTTTGGGACGAAATACTAATGATTTTCTTTAACCTAATCATACCTTATCTCAGTGCTCTGGTTACAATTTCAATACGATTTAAGCTTTTTGTTATACTTATCATTTTTTAACTTCTAGTACTTCAAGCTTTGTGATCTATAATTATATATAAATATAATAATTATTTTCTTCAATCTTGTGGTTGTGAAATTGAAAGTTTGCCTTTAGTTTGGTTTTATACTTTGTCAAGAAGATATTGTTTTTGGAAATTTATGCATTTTTAAGTCGGTTTGCTGATGATTCTTGCCTCCTGCCCCCATTTATTTTTTTCACGATAGTTAGTCTATTTTAGACAGAAAAGTTATGAGTTAATGGTCGCATGAACTTAAAATCAAAAGTGTGCTTAAAAATAAAGTCCTTGATGGATAAATTTGGTGAAGTTTGGTGTCTCTAGACCTTAGGTTGTCAAAATTTAGGATCAATTTCGCAAAAAGTTGTAAAGATTTTTACTAAGGGTGTGTGAACATGAGAGGTATTAAGAATCAAGGGTTAAAACATTTTCAATAAATGTGGCGGTCCAGGGTGATTAGTCTAAGATCATATTTCATGTGAAGGGTGCTTGTCTCTTCACCATCCAAGCATTTTTTTTAGAAAACCAATGTATTTGGACAAAAGAATGAAGGTGAAGATCCTTGAAATTCTATCAAATTTTTTTGTTAAGAGTACCGAGTCCTCAATATCTATTTTGAATTTGGGGTGAAGACCTCATAACTTGGAAAGTCAAAGGTACATTGTTTGTAAGAATGACTTATGGATTAGGTAATTATTTTCTTTAAATGGGTTTTTTTAAACCTTAAGATTAAATTGGAATCTAGGGTTATTTGGAACTCATTAAGGCTTAATCTTATAATCAAGTGTCCTTAAACCTAATTAAGACTCGATTTATAGTCAAAGGTCATTGGACCTCATTATAACTAAATTTATGGTCAGGGGTCTTGCACCTCATTAAGACTAAATTTGTTAATCTTATAAAAGGATTGAAAATCAATAATGTAGGTTAAAATATAACTTTTCAATTTAACACAGAGCGTGGTTACAAAATCTCAGTTGTTTATAGTGTCACTTATCCCGATTCGAGCTTGTTTAAGGATCCAAAGTTATTTTTAAGGTCCAGGAAGCATTTTGGTGGACCTCAGACTTACTCGTGGCCGGTCCCGAGGTTCCATCACGTTCATTTGGGACTACATACAATGTGTGTGGGGTGTCTAATGATCTTTTTTGTAAGAGAAAAATTTATAATTGGTCATCATTTATTTTTTATTTGGCTTATCTCATTACACCTTCACATAGAATGTGTGTGGGGTGTCTAATGATAATTATTTTCTATTAAATATTCGAAGACACTTATGCATTATACTTATTAGTATCTTCTAAGTAGTTTTCAAGTCATTACATGTCTGCCCTTTCTTAAACATTATTGAATATAGGTTTTACCCGAAAGGGATTTTTCCTCCATTTCTTCTTCCTCCTGTTTGGTTTTATTATTTGCATCAAAATTTACTTTTCATGTTCAGCTAAGTCTAAACAAGAATTTTGACAGAAAGTGAATCTTTGTAAATGTGACCTAATATATAAGTGAATCCATATAACCCACATTCTCAAAATGGTATCAGAGCAGGACACACTGAGTTATCATGTAGATCCATATTTCGTGTTGTTTAGGGTGGTATTTTTATCTTTCTGTCTTTCATGTTTGTTTTTGTTTGTTTTCTCTCGATAAGTCACCATAGTTATAAGTTGTCTAATGATTTTAGTGATGACAATGACTTAGATATTCAAGATGGGTTTAATAAGCCTCATAATCGTACTAAAAATTTTTCTCTTATAAATTTAAAGTTTATAAAAAGAATGAAAATTCTTGAAAAAGAAAATTTTCATTTTAATGATGCAATTGAATTTTTGCAAACTTTTCAAACACAAAGAAAATTCCTACGTGAGAAGTATGTGGACATGAACCGTCATTTTAAATCTTCAGAAGTTTCTAAGAAAAAGAGTGAGGATAGAGTCCAATTTTTAGAGAAAGAATTAGAAGAATTTGAAATTTCTATCCTTCTAAATGTCACTTGAGTATAATTGTAATTTGATTCATAATTTGAGGGCTAGTGAGAAGACACTTAGCAATAAGTTTGCTTGCATTGAGGTGGATCGAGATAACCTTTTAGGTCATATTACAAATTTAGAAAGGGAGTCTCTAATGCTTAAAGAGTCTAATTCTTTGCTTAAGTCGAGAATTTGAAGGTCAAAAGATGATTTAAGATACTCGAGTAGTGTTGGTAGTGATGATACTGACTTTATTGATTCTAATGCTTATGTTGATAAAGCTAAGACCATTATTTATTTTAAAGGATTAACCTCATCCCAAGGTGTTAGAAAAGGTAAATCCTAAGGTCCCATTCCTCATCGCGTCTACACGTGGACACATTGTGGTAGAAAAGTGCACCTCAGGTATTTTTTTTGCTAGGATCTTAGAAAAGACTGTAGGAAGTTGAAGTCTAGTGTCCAAATGGTTTCCATAACCCTACATGTTAAATATTCATCTATTTGGGTTAGGAAATCGGCTTTGAAGGTGCTAAATGTTAGACATGTTGATTCTCACACACATGTTGCCACACATGCTCCCATACATCACCATAGAGATTTTAATAGTCTTTGAGAGAAAGTGGCATTTTTATTCAAGGATTCTAAATATTTGATCGAGGAATTTTAAATAATGTCTACTCCTTTTGAGAACACCTCCCGAACTAACCATTAAAGTCATGACTTGCATCCAGTATAGGGTGATAATCACATTGATATCCTTTGTCCTTATTACTAAAATGTATTTCAATGTTTATATGTGGTTAAATTTTTTGAAAAATCTAAGAAGATTTTATTTTCAAACAAGAAAAAGTTCAAAAGGATTTTCTTTCTGATAAAAAATTGAAATAATTCAAAAATATTTTTGTATTTTATTTTTCACCATATATTGATGTGCATTTAAGATGCTCAAATCACAACTTCATTCCATTGAATCATGAGACTTATTCATGGTGTTTTGATACGTGGCTTTGTTTATTTAATGTGCTTAGTAATGTGTGGATAATATTTTGTTGTTCATTGATGATCACTTTCTTCATGCCTGACTTTTTATGAACTTTATTGTACAGATGCATGAACTTTATAAAAATTATACTTTCTTCATATATCAAATATGGTATTATTATCTTCATAATGTTTCATAATGAACCAAATGCACTAGAAATAAGTTGTGCTTGTAAGAACCATTGCTCAAAAAATAATTCTCCAAATTTTTTATTATACGTTAAGAAATGGAAAGGGGATACAAATGTGTTTTTTTTGCATTAAAATCCACATTAACAAGACCCTAAAAGATTAACGGCACACAAAAATAATAGAAGTGCCAAGGTCAATTTTATTTCATTGATGCTTCACTAGGCATGAGCATTATGATATCTTCAAAATTTTGAGAGCGCGTACTTAAATATGTGAGATTTTGGGGGTGTTATGTAGTTGAAAATTAATGGGTTTGCACAACGGACTATCTCGAAACACGTTAAATAGTGTGGTATCATCGATTTGAGAAGTATTTAAATTCATCACATTTTGCATAAGTTGAGTCAATTTCATTTATATTCAACGTTCTTATAACTAAAGGTTCAATTTGAGCTCTTTCTTTATTAGTATCTTATTTACTTCCCATGCCTATGTTATGAATGCCTATGTTGATTTGACAATTGATTTTCTTCACACAATTACATTCCACTTTCATGATTCGGATATTTTCATGTTATTCTATAGTGTTATGTATTTTATGATATATGTAATTTGATACATATAATTTCTATACTTCAGAAAATTGAAAATTGATAAAATAGTTGGTTTTATCCTTAGAATCTCATTACATGTGATTAATTATTTATCCTTGTGATGATATTTTTTTTGTATTCGCGTGGAGCTATCATTTCAAGATTTGTTTATAACCCTTCGTCTATTACGATAAAAAGAGGGAGAACAAATTGAAGGGGAGTTTATTTTTTTAAACTCATATGCATCACGGTCTTTCCTTTGAAGTGTGTAGGTCATTATTCCTTGATGATGACCTCATAGACCTCAAAAAATGAAGACTTCAAGTTAAAAACAAAGAGTCTTAATCTTTTTCATTTGTTGGTTTGGTAATATATTAGTTGTATTTGTCTTGGGGGTCAAATTAGCTTCGATTTGTGTTTTGTACCCAACTAGTCAAAGGGAGGGATTTGCAAGAACAAATAACTGCGCGTTATTTATTTTTTATCTGGCTTATCCTGTTACACCCCACATTATCTTGATGAAAGTTCCTAAGTCTTCAACGAGAAGAAGAACTATTAATCATTTTCTAGAATCAAAGATCGAGCGTCACTACAGTTCCCGACGGCTATATGAAGTGTTTTAAGGAATCTTAAAATATTTAGGGATCTTTTTAAAGAGTTTGTTTTTACAAAGTTTTTCAAAATGTTTTTAAAATGATTTTTAAAAGTTTTTTGAAAATCTAACTTATTCATTATACAAACTTCTCATGTCATTTGAACGAGTTTCTGCAGGTTGGTAGAAGGAGTCCTTATTATTTGAACGAGTTATGAAGTGTTGCCTTTTTGGTTCGCATTAAAATATCATTCGATTTGTTATTGGATCAAGTTCGTACGAAACTAGGTACTTCATTCGAATGAGGTAGCAGCTCGTTCGAACAAGCATGTTCATTTTTGTTTTTTAAATAATAGAAAATTGAATCTTTTATCTTTATTCCTTTCTAACATCGTTCCCTATAAATAGAGATTCGAGGATTCCTTTGTTTTCAAGACTTTTTAGAGTTCTATTGGTGATCAAACATTATAGTTTTTTCATCCAAACCCCTTAGATCTTTTAGGATAACTTTTGCAAACCAAAAAGAACACAATATGAGTTCTAAACCCTTATAAAAAAATTTCTTTACTATTGATTTATGGAGTTCAGGCTTTACGGCTAAAAAAAAGGCATTGTGAATTCCTGAGGGTGATCGAGGAATACTGAGGCAAGATCTTCTTGCTATAGGTGGTGCTAAACTACATCAATTTTTGTTGGAAAAATCAAAGACTCTTGTGCATTATACTTAGTGGATCTATAAGTAGTTTATAAGTCATTACGTGTCTGGCCTTTCTTAAGAAGTGCTGAATATAAGTGTTTCTCAAAAGGAATTTTTCTCCCATTTCTTCTTTGTCTTCTTCTTATTATTCTTCTTCTTCTTCTTCCTATTTGGTTTTGATATTCGCTGCACAACTTATCTTGCATGTTCACCTAAGTCTAAACAGATAAAATTTGGATAAAAAATGAACCTTTGTGTATGTGACCTAATATATAAGTGAATCCATATAACCTATTTTTCATTTTCATTCTTTCATAGTTATAATATAGATTTATTTGTCTTTTTTATGATCCCCAAAAACCAAACCAATTCAATAAGATCTTGGCAAATACATCATCATTCTTCGACTACAAGGAATTTGTTCCATATGTTGGTATAACAATCTTCAGCCCCTGGAATCAATGAGAGGGTTATGTATCAAATTAAGATAATTTTTCCACATTAAAGTCTATAAGTTGCATAATCATAGGTAGGAGATTCCTTATGGTTTGGCCCATAGTTTTGTAGGCTTCCATAAAGATTATATCGGCCAAGATTCTAGTTTTTTTTATAATCTTTTGCACTTTATCTTTTTCCATTATCATTATAACCATGAGGGGGTCATCATAGGGTTTGAGGATTTTAGTGAGGTCAAGTTATTAATATAATCATGGGAAAAACTTCACAAAGGTTGCTTGTGATGACTATTGGTATGACCATTTTAAGGTAAGCTTTGAGTTTGAGGGAGTTTCACCTCGTAGAAACCATTCTAAAATAGTATTTATATCTATTAACTCTTTTTCACCTCTCTCTACCCTCTCACCTTTCTTTTCATGAAATTATGTAGAATAGTACCTCATTTTATCCTCTTATATTTCTTACTTGAAGCGATAGTAATTGATTGTATAATTTTCGTGGTGAAATTGGAAATAATACGATTGATACCGTTTTCCTTAACAATCTTCATGGCCCTGGGTTCATGATGAATATTTTAAACATTTACAACGAAGTATACTTCCTTCATAGTCGGTGTGATAGAGGTCAGATGTGTTCAGACTCACGTTACCCATTATTCCTACCCTTGTTTTTCTTTATTTCATCCTTTTCAGGTGAAGTGTCTCTTAAGTAAGAGAACACATTTTCCCTCTCCTCCGACTGAGATTTTGAGGAATGAGTATCCTACCAGATATGGTGTCATTATCTTTCATGTATTTAATTCCTCTCTCATGTAGATAATTAATTGATGAGGTGGCCTCTTTCTCAATGTGACACCCCGACTAATTAAATATTGAGTTATCATGCCTTTATTAAATTAAAAAAGGTTTCTCATCTGGTTCATTCTTAGCATCACTATCGAATTTTTTTTTTTACTAACCACCTAATGGTAAATTAAATTGGTGCCAAATTTTATCTTGTACTTTAAATAGATAAACAAATTATGCAAAACTAAAATACAACAATCACAATACACTACAATCCAACATCACACATTGCATAAATGAATAAAGTAAAATCGAATAAACTATCCACAAAATCCAAATCTCCATAAGAAACCGTCACAAATAGGAAGACTACATAACTAAAATAAAGTCAACAGACAAAACCTCCAAATACAAAAATATTGAGCTGGGACCCTAAAATAGATTAGAAAGAGATAATCTCCAATGCAAATCCTGTCAACAGCCACAGTACCACAGCTCTGAGTCCTTTGAATGAAGTCACGCCTGTTATCCCTGTGACTAGACACCTAAAAGGTTTTGAAAATATTTTATAAATAGAGTTAGTACTCAAAACGTTTTGAAAATATTTAGCAAGAATTTATCACAAATAAAAACCAATTATTTATTACACATGTTAGGTTCACGTACACTCTCTTGAGTTTCCTCTCCTCCCATCTATTGTGCACGCCTAATGCTTTCTACTTATTCCATCTAGTTGTACTTCCCAATCTAACTAGACTAAAGTATCTAACTCAACTTATTTACACGTTCAAGTTCCAAGTACCGTCCATACAGTATGCTAATAGAGTCAACACCTCCCGTCTGTTATTATCTTTGTAGACAACCTTCTGCACGTTGTTATCCTTTATATTTGAAATTAAGTTTCAATACTTAATTCATTCATTAGATATTAACAATTTATTATTAAACCTTTATAAATTAAGTCTCTCTACTTAACTTACTATTTATATATATATATATATATATATATATATATAATAAAGTATAAAACTTGTGTATGTCACAAGTTTAATTCATGATGTCATCTATATGCACTTTTTCTTGCAATACCCATTTAATCCTCAAATATTTGATTTCCCTCTTTTTTTAACACACTCTAAATTGTTTCTTCCTTTGATTCAAAATTCAAAAAACAGGGGTATAATAGTATTAAACATTTTTATAAATGAACGGTTGAGATCATTATGTTCTCCCCCGTTTACCTTTATTCACGTGACTTTTTGTTTGCCCCAATGTTTTAAGATCTCCCTCATCTCTCTTCCACTTTTATTCAAATTGGCGGACGGACACACAACCCAACATTTAAGATCCCCCTCATCTCTGCCTCAATCTACAAAATCTCTAATCCCCTCTTCATCTCTCTTACGTTCAAAAACAATGGGTTGCTTTATATACTCCATCTCCCTTTTCTACAGCCGTTTAAGGTTTTTTGTTCTTTTGTCATTTTAAAAATTAATGTTTCATCAGTTATACTTGAGAAAATAACAATGGCGTCACTATCTTCTATGGTGGCAGAGGGCACCACCATACCAATAGACATAACCAAGACTAGACTTCAACTCTCATCCACTCGCCCAACCTCCGCATTCTGAGTAGCCTCCCAAATCATTCTCAACGAAGGCCCCCTCGCCCTCTACAATGGCCTCTCCCCAGCCATTACCAGACACCTCTTTTATACCTATGGGTTACGAGCACTTACGCAACACTTTCCTACCCTCCCATCAAAATCAATCCCTATCTCTCTATATTAAAGAACTTCTCGGTGGAATTTCTGGTGTTGTCGCTCAGTGCAGGTAGTTGCAAGCCCAGCCGATCTCATCAAAGTGAGGATGCAATAAAGATGGTCGTATGCTTAGCCAAGGTCTCCAATGTAGGTACTCAGGTTCGTTTGATGCTTTAAGCAAGATTATTTAAACAGAGGGGTTTAGATGACTTTGCTAAGGTCTCCAACCTAGGTACTCAGGTCGTATGCTTTAAGCAAGATTATTTCCTATATGAAATTAATTTTGATCCTCGCTGTGAACCACGGATTCTTTAAATTGCTGAACGCACCGAATTCGGCCGAAAAAAAAGAAGCTATACTTGGTTGTGTGTGATTCACTAATTTTAATATTTTTTGTTATAAATCTATCTCATCAGGTATATACTCTCAGAATATACACTTAGATCTCATCAGGTATAAATAACTTTCTTTCATCAATTTTTGTTTTTGTTGTTATAAACTAATTTTAACTTTTTTTCAGATCTCTCATCAGGTATATAATACTCGATTGTTGTTGTTGTTGGTATATAATACTCGATTTGGGAGACAACACAAAGACCCCCCCCCCCCCCCCCCCCGCCCCCCCCATAGAATCGATAGTAAAGCATTAATTTGGGATAGCTCCATGTTTGGTTGTAAAAGTGTGAAGATTTCATACATAAGTTGTCTCCTCTATTCTTCCGAGTTATTTTTTTGCAGATCAAAGGTTTGCTCTTTCACCTGTGGTGTTTTGAAGTTCGAGGATACATTTTTTGATGTTGCTAACTAACTATTGTTAGAAACAGGGAGTGGGGATTCTTCACCACGCATATATAGATGTTGATGGGTACAATGATGCGTGTTCTGTTTTTGGCGGTGGGTACACGGCTTGGTAGGATCACGGACAGCTGGTAGGGGGTTTGGTGGAGGTTAAAGGATTTTTTTTATCAAGTGTTTCCTAATCTCTTGACAAACACTAAGTGTGTTGTTAATGAAATTGATAACAAGCACACACCTATTTGGTGGAATGCACTTTTATGATTTGTAGTCTATTACAAGTCTCTCTCCCTATCTCTCTCTCTCTCCGATCAAAGCCTGTTACTGATCTGGAATGAAATGTTTTAATGGTTGAGATTTGATTTAATGGGGTTTGAATATAATGTTTTAACTATTTCAAAATATGGGATATTGTTCTACTTGAGATTATTGAAAACTCATTAATGATATTTGTTTGATTTTGCATTTTTAAGTTCTTTTTTTTATAAAAATCTATTAAACCATCAATTTCTGAATTTAACAAAAACGATATTTGTTCGTACGTAAAATAATGGTGTGTGAAAAATGACGGCTGATTTTTCGTTTCACATCTCATTATTTAAGTATAAGAGTTCCATATCTTCCTTTACAACTTTTTATATAGTTTTTTTACCAATCTCGAGCACTATACAAGTAAGCACAGGACGACATGACTATTGTTTTTTTTACCTATTTTGAACACAATCAAAGTCAAAGTGGCACAACATAAATCAATTACGAAAAATTATTAGGTACCTATATAACTGTTATCGTGTCATTGTGTCCTGTCCAAAATTTTTGTACCTATATAATCGTTAAAACAAATAAATCAAAGAAAATTATTAGGTGCATATATCGTACTAAATATTTTTTTTATTAGAAGTGTTTCTTTAATCAATTTAAAATACCGACTCTCATACACCACTAACATGAATAAATTTTTAAAAATAAACATGACCCGTTCGTGCAAGTAAATACCTCTTTAGAAAATTATCAACTACGTTATGATTATTTTATTTATTGATATATTGATGTTATTTCCACGAATTAAGTTGAATCAATGATTTTGTTTACACAATGTTTATGACGGAATGTTAGTATTGTTGATATGGACTATTAGTTTTGTTGGTATTTTGTATTTTTCAAACAGGGTGAATTATCCAATAAACAGGGGAAACTTTGTTCGAAATTTTTACAATTAATTAGTGATATTTTCACGAATTGAGTTGAATTTATTTATACGATGTTAATGATAGATTATTAGTATATTGTTTAGGGGTGTAAGCAGTACTGTTTGGTCGGTAAATAGTTGATACCTATATCAAAATCAAACCGTATTCTCTTTCTTAAATAAGGTGGATAGTTTTATAAACAAAGGAAACTCTCCAAAAATTTTAAATTGTGTAACACTATATGTATTGGGGGAACGAATTTTTTTTCATTTTTCAATTACGTATTTTAGAATTTTTTGTCGTTTTGTAATTACGTACTTTGAAAATTATCAGCGTGCCTTCAGGCACGGGCATATCCTAGTATATATATATATATATATATATATATATATATATATATATATATATATACATCTCTTCTAACGGTCTTTTATCACGCATAATATGGTATATACTTCACACGCAATATATACTGAGTGAATTCGTCCCCATAACACATTATAAGGACTCCTGGTTTGGAATGTCACCTTGCCCTAAGATTTATTTAATGGTTTGGATTGTTACCTCAAACCCAATAAATAAATTCATATATTGGTCCGGAATGTTCGAATGTCGCCTTGACCCCAATACTGATTTCATATATATATATATTCAACACAAATAAAGGTAAAAATAAAATAAAACAATTGTGCAAGAAACAGGTGCCAACATGAGTGAGAAACGGTGGGGTTGTATAAACAAATATAGAAGCCTAACTAAACAATGGAAGGGATCTTACCTCGTAAATTAAATCTCTGGATTTAAATATAAAATAAACAAAAGGACAAATCAAGATAAAACCACCTTCATGTGGAGGCATGTAACAACTCGCCTACTAAAATAAGGGGTGGCCAGCCCGATACTCCAATAATCACAGGAATCGTAGATGGTCCATTCTTAGCATCACCGTCGATAAAATAATAGTATGAGATAACCACCCTTTATTTTAGAAAACGGACTATCAAATAAAATTTAATAAGTTAAAAGAAATCACTTAGACAATCAAATTTGAAAAGAAGGTGGATACAAAAAATCAATGGGTAATAGAATAACAATAATGCATAAAACAATAACCAAAAAATCAAAGAGATATATACGGGTCAGGGCCCGGTTTGATATGATTACCATGTGACAAAAATGCATGGCAGTTATGAAAATCTAATTACCATCATGAACTTAACTTCTCTCGCAATTAATCATAAACTTTATCACCCTCAATATAAAAGCACAACCCAACTCAATATCAATGATAATTCTCAATGTTCACATATAAGAATGGGAGAATCATCTACTTTCATTCAATAATACTTCATTTCAATTTTTCACAATGGAAATGCACAGTTCCTTTCTTCTTTAGGAAACACATATATGGCAATTCATTTTATAAAATATTTACCAATTCAATTTCACTATATCTCATAACTTTCCATTTCCCTTCTTCCATCCAGGAAATATATTTAAAGAAAATTTATTATCATAAAATGCTTTTTGATCTCATAGCTTCCCATTTCCCTTCTTCCATCTAGGAAATGTATTTTAAAGAAAATTTATTATCATAAAATGCTTTAACATCAATAATGTCCCACATTATTAAGAATAGTTATATTTCATATCATATATCATTTCTAAGACCCCCCGTCCGGGTTTCCCCAATGTGTGCGCCCCTACACGTCTATCATCTTCCAGGGCCTATCAAACAAGACAACCTGGGATCCTACAACGCGAGACGCCGGGAAACGGCCATATACCTGCGAGTGAGTCATAACCACACCCGAAATTACCCCCTAGAGAAAAATAAGGGTATAATAACAGGTCATATGGCCGAGGACTATATTCACCCTGTATTCACTAACCAGGGACTTCACCTTATGCGCGCAACTTACCTTATGATAGCGATTTAGAGAGGTGTGTTTACGTAAATTATCATTTACGAAAATCATTTTTCCATCTTTGCAAACATTCACATTTTACATTCTCAAAACCATATATTCTCAATGATTAAATACCAATTTTAGAATGTGCATTTCTTATTCTCATAGTCATGTTTTATTAATGACCTAGGACCCGAAGTGTAATTATCCTCACACTAATCTCCAAGAGTCCAAAGTAATACCATAATTCATTCAAGGTTATTTCTCCCAATTCTAGTCTCACAAAGTCCCAAACTTTATCATTTCACCTTCTATTAATTTTAGGTTAATCTTCCTACATCAACCCAAATGTTAACCTCGATAGTTTAACCCTCATGATAATCCCAAATAACCCCATACTAACCTAGGATATGCCCAATTAACCCCATGCTAACCTAGGATATTTGACTCCCTAATATAAACCTATGATACCCTTTATTACTTCCTAAAGGAAGTTTCCTAAACCTTGAACCTAAAAGAAAAGGTCTAAAACAAAACTAGCAAAATCTCACAAAAATAGGGCATCCGAATCGATTCGCCTAGGGCCGAAGCGATTTGCCCCTAATTGCGAATCGATTCGCCCAAAAGAGAATCAATTCGGTGAGTAAACCCAACATACTATCCCAGCCGAATCGATTCCGTTTACCCAGACCTGTGTCCTTCCCTATATCCGAATCAATTCACTTGAAGGACGAATCGATTGGGTCTTGTCGAATTGCCCAATTTGGGCTACGGGTTGTATTAACCCTAAAACCCCAAAATCTCAAATCTTCCATTTTCTTCCACATGAACAACAACTAATTTTACCAAATCATTTATACACAATTACCAACTAATATACTTTCCTCAAATCAAATTTAACTACAAGATTAAGGTTTAAACATCAAAAATCCCCAAAACCCATTTATGGATTAAATCTTCAAAAACTAACTATACATGCAATTTATCACATTAAATCATGGTCGAGCAAGTAAGAAACTTGAATCAAGTTTGTAGGCGTGGATTCTCTTCCCGTAGCAACGATTTTCGACCTCAAATCTTCATGTCTCTTTATTTTCTCCATTTTCTCCCCACTCTCTCTTCTCTCACTCTCGGCTTATAACATAAGAATGAGAAATAAAAAGGGGTTGGAAGATTTTAAACGGGCCTTAAACATAAATTCCCCTCATTTAAATGTTGATAAACCATTAAAATGACTCGTAACTACATAATTGAGTCATAACCTGTTAAAAGTGCCCGAAACTCGAAAATATAACTTGGCACCTATTTTGACTATCTCAACTATTTCAAAACTAACCGCACCCTCTAAATTGGCATCCGGAGTAACCTACAATATTTTAGGGTCCAACGTCATTTTTAATTCATCAATTATGCTCAAATTTAAATATAAATCATAACCGTCGGTTAAAGCACAACGACGTCATAAAACACAACATATCGTTATTTACCTTCTCATAACAGTAAATAGGCAAAACACGGTAAATATTATCCTAAATTTTCTGGAAATAATATTTATCCCAGCTGTCACTATTTAATAAATTTAGCCCATCAGGCAAAATAATATAAAATAGTCGCTCAAAAATCTGGGTTGTTACACACTCCCCCCTCCCCCCTCCTATAAGGGAATTTTTCCCTCAAAATTCGGATATAACCATAATAAAGGTGTACTATTATGAACTATCGTTCTTTCATCCTTAAAACTTTCTAAACACTTCGGTGTCCCTTACGTGACTCGGTCTAACTACCACTTAAATCTTAGTTTACATTCGTCGTGCTCCTAAAATAGCACGTGGTCATTCTTCACGAACTATCGAGTCTACCCTTTTCACAATGGAAGAAAATACGTACCTAACTCGGCACAAGTTGTCTTTCCTCCTGAGTCACGTTGTACTCTTCCTCCGGAATAACTACACTAAAACTTGATCCCCTACCTCCAATACTACATGACCTCCATCATCAAATAGGTATTCCTGGACTATTCCAAGTCCAAAGAGATTATCGCGAGTCATTTCTACCCAACGAGCGGTGAACTACTCAACCAACAGCACAGGGTCACCTATCGTGCCATACCCATAGTGAAATGATACGAATTATCATAGGAAACTTCGATTCCCTAAAGCAACTACCTCCATCTTTCCTTTAAGAAAAACACACACATTCGAGGTATGCCTTCCGACATTTAGTTAACTTCTCCATTCATTAATCCATCTATGGATGGTAAGTTGTACCCAACTTCAATTCGGTTCCCATTACCTACTGGAAATTCTACCAAAACTTTGACACGAAAGTCTAGTCTCGGTACAATTCTATAATGATAGGTACGTCCTGTAGTTCCATATTCCATCATAAAGAACTGGGTGTACTCCTCCATAATTAGTCCGCCCATATTGGCCGGAAAAGCGACGATTTGGTCAAACGATCAACAATTTTCTCAAATAGGATCATGACTGTTGCGATGCCAGCAATTTGATGAGAATGTCCATGGATATGTCCTTCCTCGTTCTACCCCAATTCTCTTCACACTAGTATGGGAAATGGTCAATCATGGGCATAAATGCTCCTGCCACAATGCCCTCTAAGTTAGTTTGTTCTACTTGGCTTTCCATGCCCTCGCTAATCTCCCCCATGGGTTTTCTGCTCCGAGCAACTGATACCCTATTCACATCGCAATTGATAATATCTTACAAACTCCAAAAACCAACTCCGTTACCCTAACCTCATATTGCGACAACTTGTGGTTCATAAAAATACTAAATTTCCTATCCAGGAAGTAGTGCCTATGTTTCTTTAAGGTGAATACTACCGCTACGAACTCTAAATCAAGCGTGGGATAATACTTCTCACGAGGTTTAAGTTTGTGAGACGCATAAGCAATGGGTCTACGCTCCAGTATTAATACTTTCGGTTCCTGGCAGAAACTCGTTCGTTAAATCCACTCTCGATCTTAACAACACGAGTGCAGGAGTAGAAGTCAACTCATCCTTTAACTCCTCGAAAGCTAGGTTACTGACGTAACGCTCTTTCTAAGAGGGGAATCATGTCTCAAATTATTCGAGATCCCATACTTCTCATCTCCGGGGACCAAATCCTACTTAGAGTCAACCCACAAACCTACTCGTGATCAACTCCTTACAAATTTCCTGAAACAGCGTCGCATGCCCTAAGGGCCTTACGTCCTAATAATCCTAAGGTCGATATATATATCCTATTTAAGTCGTATAAGTATTATACTAATTACATCCCTAGTTCCCAAGACCCTTCTCAATTCCCGACATTCGCTCGGTTTCATCCGTGGGACGTCTCGCAAAGCAAAATCCAGATAACGAACTCTCCCATTACACTACTACCTCGCATCGTCGGTCATTAAGATATTGAGGCCTAAGACACATGATCGGGAATGCTAAAATTCTAACGCGTAACCCTACTAAGGGGCTTCTACTTCTATGTCATACTATTGACGAAATGAAAATTTAACTAATAGGGCGCCTACTTTCTGTAAAGTGTTACTAATGCATTATCCCAATATGCATGCATACATATTTTTAAATGGACTTATCATCAAGGCATAACCATAAGTCTCAATCTTACTTTCTTATCTTAGTCTTCCTCACATCGATCAGAGGAAAGAACTATTACAGTGCTTCTATTCCGCACATTAACTTTTTATTAGCCCCTTAATCACTCAATGACGTGATTTTCGGCTACAACCCCTCAAAGCGAACATCTTAACATAAAGATAAAATAGAATCTATCCACTTCCAATGTCGTTAAGGTTCATGCGTGGAGCGTCTCACAAAGCGAAATCCAAACAAGGAACCCCTCCCATACACTACTACTTAACTTTGTTGGTCCTGGAGATAAGGCGTAACAAACACAAACGAAACAATCAAACAATCAAATAAGATAAACAAAACAAATAATGAAAATTTCCTACACACCTTAAACCACCTCTATAAAGTCTCAATCCGTATCTGGGTGAGATATTATAAAACAACTAGTTCTTCTCTAGAACTAGAAATAGGATAGCCTCGCAATCGTTTGCTTGCTATCGCTCCGACTCAATCGGAATATTTCAACTCGCATAACATATATGATACCAGTATCATAAGCCACATCTACTTTTAATATATCCTCACTCGCTCTAAAGGGAATGAAGGAAAGAAATAGAATCTCCCTACCACGGGATTGACATAAATACACTATTTATTTTAACATCGATACCACCACAAACTCAAATTACACACTCGAGTATAGGGTTAATAAAGATACTACTCCATCTTATCACACCGTAAGCACCACCCTCAACTAAGGTGGAACTCCTGCCAACGTTCTTGCCAATCACGTCAGGCCAATACTAATGGTTCCCAGGTATAGTATTCTAGTCTTATCTGAACCAAACTACTTCCGTCTATGCCCTGACTAGGAGTCCTATTCTTGACCTTTATCTCAAATTAACATGATCAAATGCGTGGTTTTACATTCCACGTCATAACCATTTCTCCATCTCTAGCCACCCTGGCGATTTCGCGCGTAGTTCCCTTAACTTCCTCAGCATAAGAGAACACGCTACCGACCTCCCATGCATTATTTCAATGAGTTTTCCCCAGACTGATGTCCACCAATGGGGTTTTGCGAACACTACTACTCCATAAGTGTTAACAACACTTATTCGTGAGCCTATCATTCCACTGAAGGCTCTTTCTTCCTTGTACCTACCTTAATTCGGTGCACGGTTTTTCTTAACCCGGTAACTCCTTATTCACCATCGGCTGACCGATCCTTATGTGAATATTTGAGAATCTACCTCCTCATCACTCCTGATATTCCAGAGAAACTCATCGTTGAACACATCTGACATGTTTCCCTATGAGCATAACTTCCTGCCCTACCAACTATGGCAACTACGTTCCCACCATTTTAATATTACTCTAATGGGTGAAAATTTTCCTCAATTTCTCACATATGGGAATTTTTATACCCCTCTCTAGGTCAAAGCTCCTAAGCCTTACACCTCCACCGAATGAGGTTACTCCTCCTCCATCGGACATAACTTCAACATGTGGCCCTTATCAAGGACTTCTCAACTACCATTTAAAGCCACTTAGAATACCAAGCTTAGTGCGACTATCTACTTGTAGAGGTACTTGGAAAAACTAGGTCTAATGTACTTGGTAGTCACGGCAGCAATATAAGAAAATGATGCGAAGGGAGCGACCTCCAAAGCGGACCTCATCCCCGACTACCACTTACCGTTCATAGTAATCCCATCTCATAATGCCTTCGTAACGGCCTTCCCTACCGCCCTTCACATTCAACACGCGAATCTCGAACGATCCTGTAAACGATTTCCTAAGTTCTTACATTACGGCGGGAGAACGAAATATCGTAAGAAGAAATCAACAATCCTAATCCTATGGCTCTATATCAAATAAAAAGTAACGCTGAAAGCGTAATACCGCACAGATTCCTAAGGACTCTAGAACCTGATGCTCTGATACCATCTGAAACAACTCGCCTACTAAAATAAGGGGTGGCCAGCCCGATACTCCAATAAACACAGGAATCATAGATGGTCCATTCTTAGCATCACTGTCGATAAAATAATAGTATGAGATAACCACCCATTATTTTAGAAAACGGACTGTCAAATACAATTTTATAAGTTAAAAGAAAGCACTTAGACAATCCAATTTGGAAAGAAGGTGGATACAAAAAATCAACGGGTAATAGAATAACAATAATGCAGAAAACAGTAACCGAATAAGCTGTTGGTTAACAGACTAATACAAATAGGTTACACCCAGTATTACAATTTAATAACACATTATAATGAATGAGTACAAATCAGGGGCAACGCGCCTGAATAAATGACTGAACATAGCTAGACTACAAAGTATAGAAGCGTCTATAACAAATATCATACAACATCCGCAACATGCTATAGCTCCAGGACAACTGGAATGGAAAGGTCAATACGAGCATCCTTGCGGTAGAGGACCTGGACGGACAAAGAATGCATGCAAAACAAAGAGATATAGATGGGACAAGGCCCGGTTTGATATGATTATCATGTGACTAAAATGCATGACAGTTATGAAAATCTAATTACCATTATGAACTTAACTTCTCTCACAATTAATCATAAACTTTCTCACTCCTAAATCTAAAAGCACAACCTAGCGCAATATCAATGATAATGCTCAATGTTCACATATAAGCATGGGAGAGTTATCTCCTTTCATTCAATAATACTTCATTTCAATTTTTCACAATGGAAATGCACAATTCCTTTCTTTTTTAGGAAACACGTATATGGAAATTCATTTTACAAAATGTTTACCAATTCAATTTCATTGTATCTCATAACATTCCATTTCCCTTCTTCCATCCAGGAAATATATATAAAGAAGATTTATTATCATAAAATGCTTTTTCAACTCATATCTTCCCATTTCCCTTCTTCCATCCAGGAAATGTATTTTAAAGAAAATTTATTATCATAAAATGCTTTAACAACAATAATGTCCCACATTATTAAGAATAGTTATATTTCATATCATATAACATTTCTAAGACCGCCCGTCCGGGTTTCCCCACTGTGTGCGCCCCTAAACGACTATCATCTTCCAGGGCCTATCAAACAAGACAACCTCGGATCCTACAACGCGAGACATCAGGAAGCGGCCATATACCTGCGAGTGAGTCATAACCACATCGGGAATTACCCCACTAGCGTAAAATAAACATATAATAACCGGTCATATGGTCGTGGACTATATTCACCCTGCATTCATTAGCCAAGGGACTTCACCTCATGCGTGCAACTTCCCTTATGATAGAGATTTTGAGAGGTGTGTTTACGTAAATTATCATTTACGAAAATCATTTTTCCATTTTGAAAACATTCACATTTTACATTCTCAGAACCATATATTCTCAATGATTAAACACCAATTTTAAAATGTGCATTTCTTATTCTCATAGTCATATTTTATTAATGACCTAGGACCCGAAGTGTAATTATCCTCACACTAATCTCCAAGAGTCCAAAGTAATAACATAATTCATTCAAGGTAATTTCTCCCAATTCTAGTCTCACAAAGTCCCAAACTTTATCATTTCACCTTCTATTAATTTTAGGTTAATCTTCCTACATCAACCGAAATGTTAACCTCGATAGTTTAACCCTTATGATAATCCCAAATAACCCCATACTAACATAGGATACGCCCAATAACCCCCATGCTAGTCTAGGATATTTGACTCCCTAACATAAACCTATGATACCCTTTATTACTTCCCAAAGGAAGGTTCCTAAACCTCGAACCTAAAAGAAAAAGTCTAAAATAAAACTAGCAAAATCTCACAAAAATAGGGCATCATAATCGATTCGCCTAGGGCCGAATCGATTCGTCCCTAATTGTGAATCGATTCGCCCAAAACCGAATCAATTCGGTGAGTAAAACAAACATACTTTTCGAGCCGAATCAATTCAGCCCCAACCCGAATCGATTCGGTTTACCCAGACCCGTGTCTTTCCCTATATCCTAATCGATTCACTTGAATGGCGAATCGATTCGGTCCTGCAGAATTGCCCAATTTGGGCTACGGGTTGTATGAACCCTAAAATCCCAAAATTTCAAATCTTCCATTTTCTTCCACATCAACAACAACTAATTTTACCAAATCATTTCTACACAATTACCAACTAATATACTTTCCTCAAATCAAATTTAACTACAAGATTAAGGGTTAAACATAAAAAATCCCCCAAACCCATTTATGGATCAAATCTCCAAAAACTAACTATACGTGCAATTTATCACATTAAATCATGATCTGGAAAGTAAGAAACTTGCCTCAAGTTTGTAGTCGTGGATTCTCTTCCCATAGCAACGATTTCCAGCCTCAAATCTTCACTTCTCTGTCTTTTCTCCATTTTCTCCCAACTCTCTCTTCTCTCTCTCTCTCTCTTGGATTATAACATAAGAATGAGAAATAAAAAGGTGTTGGAAGATTTTAAACGGGCCTTAAACATAAATTCCACTCATTTAAATGTTGATACACCATTAAAATGACTCGTTACTACATAATTGAGTCATAACCTGTCAAAAGTGCCCGAAACTCAAAAATACAACTTGGCACCTATTTTGACTATCTCAAATATTTGAAAACTAATCGCACCCTCTAAATTGGCATTCGAAGTAACCTACAATATTTTAGGGTCCAACGTCATTTTTAATTCATCAATTATGCTCAAATTTAAATATACATCATAACTGTCGCTTAAAGCACAACGACGCCATAAACACAACGTAACGCTATTTACCTTCCCATTATAGTAAATAGGCAAAACATGGTAAATATTACCCCTAAATTTTCATGAAATAATTTTTATCCCAAGCCTCACTATTTTATAAATTTAGCCCATCGGGCAAAATAATATAATATAGTCGCTCAAAAGTCTGGGTTGTTACAAGGCATTACTAACATATATGGAAAGAGAACCACCTTTAGTCAATATGGACATTAAACATCTCATCCAAGATTTGATTCCTTTAGTCAACATGGGAATTACTAACATAAAAGTAATCTTTACAGTAACATAAAGCAAGTACTCAGTACAAAACCTTGAATTCGCTATTATGATCATCAGATAATAGCAGTAATTAGTGACAACTTTACATTTTGAGGATTTAAATCATGGCTACAAACTGATTGTTTCATGGACTCAAAATGTACCTAGATGAGAAAAAAAATGCTTCTCCTTATGAAAAATCTTGTCTTCTCCAAATTATCTCCTTTCTTCCCCACTTCTTCTTTTAGTAATACAATATAGTTCTCAAATAAACCAACATAATAGACTGTGCAACCCATGACCCTGGTAGATGATGTGGGGGGAGAGGTCAAGGTTGATGATCATACATTAGAAGCGTGTTTGCTACTCCAGCATGTGGTGGGAATTCAGTATCATAGTTCACCACTTGATAGTACAAAGTTTCTATGGTGTAGGTACCTCCATTGAACCCAAACCTTGGATCAAATCTTTTAGTGTACCTGGGAATAAAAATGAAGTATTGAGAATGAATACATGAGCATGTAAAGTTTCATATATACATTATACTATAATTAATTATTTTAACTCAGGTATCATTGTTTTCTGTAGATGATTAATTATAACCATACCTTGAATGAGGAATCATATATGGCATGTTGGCGATGACACAACCACTTCAACACCAAGTCACAGATAGGGCAATCAGAACTTAACAACTCACCACCAATTCGGATTTGGATTTATATTGAAAAGAAAGCAGTGTTACTTATTCGAACAAAATTGCACGAAGTTGGTATATAAAGGTTATGTGAACTTAAATATTAACGGGAGCTTTCTTAGAACACAATTGCTTCTAAATAAGAAAATCAGAGACGAAATCAACATATTTTCCTAGATAATATAAGCTAAGAGATGTGAGACCATATAGTTACTTATAGTTTTCCATAAAGAACAAAAAAAGGTACAACTTTTTCCTTAGGGGATAATTTAAAATTTGAAGGTCTAAGTTAGATTGTGTAGCCCATCCTCTTTTTTTTTAATAAACTCATGATATAAACATCGGGCCCAAAGTTCACCAAATAAGAATAATATTCCTCAACTGATAAAGTTGGCCACAATATGAAAAGGGAAAAAATCGTATTATTTCTCATGGATTTTAGAACCTGAAAAACATACAGATACAATTAGGTTAGATAATATAGGAAATACACACATAATTATATACACACCGTGACAATAATATTTCATTAATCATAATAATTATTATCACTACCATACTAATGAATTGCTAAATTCCTAAACCACCGAGAGGTAATATTAACATGTACATGATATTGTAAACACTTTATCAATTAAGTAACTGTACCACACCTTGATCGGATAGAATTAAGTTGAACAAATGCAACATGCATACTTACTATGGTCGAACATATATGTACATGGACACCTATCATCTCCATCATATTTATTTCCGAGTTGAGAGTGTCCCCTATGGTGGAACATATATGTTGACAGTGCTAGAGATTGATGAAAAAACAGTGAATGGATTAAGAGAGAGAATTGAATAGAACCATACCTAGTATTAGGCGGGGCAGTCATTTATGGTGGTGTTGAACACCTAAATCTGCCAGATGAATGTAATTCAAAATAGAAAATAAATAAATAAATTCATAAAAATTGCAAACATAATATTATACCACAATAAGATTTTCTTTCCTAACATGAACGATTTTACTTCCACGTTCCCAAGATCTTGAAATTATAACATAGAAAAGGGAAATTTTAAAGTAACAGATATAACAGTGAAGTTGTGCTTTGTAATTTAATAGCATATGAATAGAAAAACAGTGACTAAATATTACTTTGTAAAATAATATAATTCAAAGTAGAGAGAATAAGAAAATAATGTAGGAAAAAATGATACCTAGAGATCTAAAAACGTTGGGCAACGCCTGGTTTTGACCTCTGGTCTCAATCATTGGAAGAAACGAAAAAAAAAGATGTCTTTTTAGTGGGACCTTTGATCTTCTACACCATGTTATTATCCGATCATTCACTCCTATTTGGTTGGACCTCTAATCTTCTACACCTGTCCATAATCTTGCTCCAATATGCCATCCCTATATTCAGTAGATCAAAATCCTAAGAAAACTTCATCAACTGAAAAGGTTGCAACATTAAATGAAAATATAGCTGTAGGAGCATCTCCCCAACAAACGGTTTATATATTTTTTGGAGTGAATCTCCCCAACAAACTTAGAATTACTTCTTTAGTCCTAGTGCTACCCATGACGTTAGTTAAAATGTTTGTCATCAAATTCAGAATTCCCATCATGTAGTAGCTGATGTCTTCATTCACATAGAGCCTTCACTTTCACAAATTCCTCCCGATATAACGGACCAACAAAAGAACACCAAGGGAACAAATTACCATAATGTTATTGAATGCTCAGAGTATAAAGACATTGAAGACAAAATTTTCTATACATTGGACCAAAATTTTCAGAGATGATAATTGTTGAGTGGATAACTCGCCACTTGTTGCAAGGAAATATTTCTATTCAAATTGAAGTCTCCATGCCACTGGCTCCAATCAAGTTAGAAAAATAAGCAGAGAAGCATATTTTGGAAACAGACTATAATGTCATATAGGTTTGCATTCAACAGAGACTTGCTCGTTCAATACCAATTGTTAACCGCGAATTACAAGAAAGCAGCATAGAAGAAAGCTATATCATGAAATCTGCTTAAAAATTGGTATTGAATGACCAAGTCGCAGTTAGTATTAAATAGCTAACCACAATTTGCTAACCACAAATTGCAATCAGCATATTCGCGTAATTTCCATTTTGGTGGTTAGAAGCGATAAAATAACTTTTGTAACAACATTTGCAAACTTGAAATGCTCCCTTTGTGTTGATCATGAGGTGAGGGTTCCACACTCCCTTAAGTTGAATCAGTTTAATAGGTCCATTGGAGCTGATATTGGACTTATTCACAATTAGGGGTAAAAAACATTCATCTAGGTAAAGTAATGTATGCCAACAGTAAAGTAACACATTCACCAATAAAAAAAATTATGTTAGAGAAAACTAATTTGAGTTTCAAAGAAAAAAATAACCTATGATACCAAAGAATGACATAACTATAGTCCGTAAATTAAACTGAAAGTTAATATCAATACATCAATATCAATAAAACCTACTTGGTACCTACGTTTCTATAACTCAGTACTACTGAATCAAGATCGGTACACAAAATATGCATCTTTTCATTCTACCTATCCATATTTAATCAACTATGTAAAATTAAATCAACTAATTATAGTTGCATATTATCGTAAAACTCACATTAACAGAGTGAGAATATATGAAAAATATACATTACTTTATCGAAAGCATTGAATATATCAACATCAGAATACTAAGACCATAGATCTAGTAAAAAACAAAATAAAAAACTAAGCTTCTAACCCCTAATTCAGAATCCAATGCAAGACTTTCTTGTCATAAAAGAGTTATAATGTGTTTACCAGTCTGGGGAAAATGCGCAACTAACAAATTTAAGAAAACATTGGTTCCCATTATCCAAGCAGCTAAACATAAAAAATAGTAACAATAAATGTTGAGAGTATAGAATATGAATGAAACATTTCATAATTCAAAATAATTATAGAATACAGAGAGAATAACTCTATAGATCCTAACAACCCTAATCTTGAAACCCTTGAAGTTAAAGTTTAAATACCCTTGTTTAACCCCTCAAAAGTTGAGAGTTACAGGCTTAAGCTCACACCAAATGTAGGCTCAAGTCCAACATCAAGCCCTCATGTATATAACCCCTGCAACGTAATACACAAAGATGTAAATTCTAATAATTCCAAAAGAATCAAATGGTTTAACAAAATTAACACAAAATGTTAATAATATACCATGAAGGTATTACAACAAACCATTCTCTAAATGTAATAATTATTAATACTCAAATCCAAGTCAAAAGAATGTTGATAATCAAAACATTGTTGACAGATATACATGAATGTCAAATAATGAAAGTTGGAAGTACTCTATAAATGTGAAAAATTATCCTTCATGATATTTTGTACGAAATTAGTGAGATGATTAAACCCAATTTTAATCTACAAAGAACCCCAAAATGAACCTTCAAACAAAATTTTGAAGCCAAGAAAACATTACTTATTCAACTCTATGAAATAACATGAAAAAGGAGAAACCATGAGAAAGAAATGTGAGAGAAAGTTAAAGAAACACTAACATATACTTGAGTAAGAAATGTGAGAGGATAAGTCCTTGAAGAAAAAAAAATTCTGTGTCGGTGTGTCCGAGCCCTATCAGACACGACATCCATGTTGGTGTTTATTTAAATTAAATTACATTTAAGATTTCAATGAAATATAACACAACTCCTTGAAGAAGAATGTTTGAAACCCAAACAATCTTAAACAAATATAAAACATTTATAAAACAAAATCAAACATCAAAATCAAACTTATAATGAACCAAAAGTTCAATATAAATAGGATCTGACATACCAATTTTTGGAACCCAATCAAAAAGAAAATACAATACAAAAAATTAAAATCATAGACAAATGTTTTGATGAAAATCAAACATCAAAACATCTCATACATAGAAAAATTTCAAACCCAACTATGATCTAAACGATTTCATAATGAGACCTAAAAAAACCATGAACCATAATCTTGCTCCAATATGCCATCCCTGTATTCAGTAGATCAGAATCCTAAGAAAACTTCATCAACTGAAAAGGTTGCAACATTAAATGAAAATATAGCTGTAGGAGCATCTCTCCAACAAACGGTTTATATATTTTTTGGAGTGAATCTCCCCAACAAACTTAGAATTACTTCTTTAGTCCTAGTGCTACCCATGACGTTAGTTAAAATGTTTGTCATCAAATTCAGAATTCCCATCATGTAGTAGCTGATGTCTTCATTCACATAGAGCCTTCACTTTCACAAATTCCTCCCGATATAACGGACCAACAAAAGAACACCAAGGGAACAAATTACCATAATGTTATTGAATGCTCAGAGTATAAAGACATTGAAGACAAAATTTTCTATACATTGGACCAAAATTTTCAGAGATGATAATTGTTGAGTGGATAACTCGCCACTTGTTGCAAGGAAATATTTCTATTCAAATTGAAGTCTCCATGCCACTGGCTCCAATCAAGTTAGAAAAATAAGTAGAGAAGCATATTTTGGAAACAGACTATAATGTCATATAGGTCTGCATTCAACAGAGACTTGCTCGTTCAATACCAATTGTTAACCGCGAATTACAAGAAAGCAGCATAGAAGAAAGCTATATCATGAAATCTGCTTAAAAATTGGTATTGAATGACCAAGTCGCAGTTAGTATTAAATAGCTAACCACAATTTTCTAACCACAAATTGCAATCAACATATTCGCGTAATTTCCATTTTGGTGGTTAGAAGCGATAAAATAACTTTTATAACAACATTTGCAAACTTGAAATGCTCCCTTTGTGTTGATCATGAGGTGAGGGTTCCACACTCCCTTAAGTTGAATCAGTTTAATAGGTCCATTTGAGCTGATATTGGACTTATTCATAATTAGGGGTAAAAAACATTCATCTAGGTAAAGTAATGTATGCCAACAGTAAGTAACACATTCACCAATAAAAAAAATTATGTTAGAGAAAACTAATTTGAGTTTCAAAGAATAAAATAACCTATGATACCAAAGAATGACATAACTATAGTCAGTAAATTAAACTGAAAGTTAATATCAATACATCAATATCAATAAAACCTACTTGGTACCTACGTTTCTATAACTCAGTACTACTGAATCAAGATCGGTACACAAAATATGCATCTTTTCATTCTACCTATCCATATTTAATCAACTATGTAAAATTAAATCAACTAATTATAGTTGCATATTATCGTAAAACTCACATTAACAGAGTGAGAATATATGAAAAATATAAATTACTTTATCGAAAGCATTGAATATATCAACATCAGAATACTAAGACCATAGATCTAATAAAATACAAACTAAAAAACTAAGCTTCTAACCCCTAATTCAGAATCCAATGCAAGACTTTCTTGTCATAAAAGAGTTATAATGTGTTTAGCAGTCTGGGGAAAATGCGCAACTAACAAATTTAAGAAAACATTGGTTCCCATTATCCAAGCAGCTAAACATAAAAAATAGTAACAATAAATGTTGAGAGTATAGAATATGAATGAAACATTTCATAATTCAAAATAATTATAGAATACGGAGAGAATAACTCTATAGATCCTAACAACCCTAATCTTGAAACCCTTGAAGTTAAAGTTTAAATACCCTTGTTTAACCCCTCAAAAGTTGAGAGTTACAGGCTTAAGCTCACACCAAATGTAGGCTCAAGTCCAACATCAAGCCCTCATGTATATAACCCCTGCAACGTAATACACAAAGATGTAAATTCTAATAATTCCAAAAGAATCAAATGGTTTAACAAAATTAACACAAAATGTTAATAATATACCATGAAGGTATTACAACAAACCATTCTCTAAATGTAATAATTATTAATACTTAAATCCAAATCAAAAGAATGTTGATAATCAAAACATTGTTGACTGATATACATGAATGTCAAATAATGAAAGTTGGAACTACTCTATAAATGTGAAAAATTATCCTTCATGATATTTTGTACGAAATTAGTGAGATGATTAAACCCAATTTTAATCTACAAAGAACCCCAAAATGAACCTTCAAACAAAATTTTGAAGCCAAGAAAACATTACTTATTCAACTCTATGAAATAACATGAAAAAGGAGAAACCATGAGAAATAAATGTGAGAGAAAGTTAAAGAAACACTCACATATACTTGAGTAAGAAATGTGAGAGGATAAGTCCTTGAAGAAAAAAAAATTCTGTGTCGGTGTGTCCGAGCCCTATCAGACACGACATCCATGTTGGTGTTTATTTAAATTAAATTACATTTAAGATTTCAATGAAATATAACACAACTCCTTGAAGAAGAATGTTTGAAACCCAAACAATCTTAAGCAAATATAAAACATTTATAAAACAAAATCAAACATCAAAATCAAACTTATAATGAACCAAAAGTTCAATATAAATAGGATCTGACATACCAATATTTGGAACCCAATCAAAAAGAAAATACAATACAAAAAATTAAAATCATTGACAAATGTTTTGATGAAAATCAAACATCAAAACATCTCATACATAGAAAAATTTCAAACCCAACTATGATCTAAATGATTTCATAATGAGACCTAAAAAAACCATGAACCATAACCAAACTCAAAATAAGGTATTTACCGAAATCTAAGGGTTCCTTAAAGAACTCAGACTCGTATTCAATAGGGTCTCACATCCACACTTCGAAGAGAACTGTGACAAAGAAGGACTGGTATACCATTGATATGAAGAACAAATCACAGGAATATATATTGCAAAAAACCTTACATGATATCCACTTGAATCATTGAACATGAGATCTTAATGAGAGCCATGAGATATATGGAGTAAATCTCGTGCGAGCTCTGTAAAAAATGTTAGTTAGAAGAAGAATCATTCGCATATATATATATATATATATATATATATATATATATATATATATATATATATATATATATATATATATATAGAGAGAGAGAGAGAGAGAGAGAGAGAGAGAGAGAGAACATCTGATAGAGGAGGGGACGGGTGAGTTTGAGAATGATGGATAGGGTTTGACGGGGGTTTAGTGTTTATTTACCAAAATAACCTTATGTTTTAATTAAAGTGAAAGTAGGTATTGAGAAGAAAAAGAGGGGGAAATCAAATATTAAGGGGCAAAATAGGTAGTGTAGAAAAAACTCACTTGGATGACATCATAGTTTCATCTTATGACATACTTAAGTTTTATACTTTATTATATAGATATATATAATAGGTATTCACCACACCTATATAAAATTAGTAGGTATTCACACAACCTAAATATTCATATTCATATGTAGTGTATTGATCTTGCATATTTCCCATATTTATTAGTTTATGATTTATCTCAGTGTCGTATTCAGTTTGGAGTATTCACACAAATCTAAGGGTCCTGATAATCCTTTCATCTATCTAGTAGTTAATTCATCTCTAACATGTTGGTCTACACCTGGGATTTACGTTTACTCTCATCGTAACTCAATGCTTAATTTTTTTATACACGACTCAATAGGGTTATCGTCGTCAGTTCATACCCCAAGTCTTACACTCAATAACCTTACCGTACCTTAGCTACATACCTGCTACTCTTCCTTAAGTCCCTACATAGGTATAATATCATTACTAAGGTTTCCCCCAGTCATTGGTAATTCAAGAAAACCGAACCAACAAAAGAACCTAAATTCAACTTTGGTCGATCGTTTGATGAATTTAGTTTTAACTGTTTCTAACCCTAGCACCAAGTCTTAAACATCTTATTTAACACTTAGAATCTCATAGGTCCATTAACCTCTATTTTCCAAATTGTCAAAATTCCCTCGATAGGAGCCGATTTAGCCTAAAATTGACCCGGGACCCAAACAATACCCCCGAGTACACATTTTTCACTATTTTGACCCTTTCGGAATCAGTCGCAAACTGTAAATTATCATTCGAGTCATTCAAAAATATATTTTCTATCTAGACCTCAAATTAGTCTACACGCGACTCCCGATTGAGATAAAATAAATTATGCCCATATCACTCGCTATGTCGTAAATTATTTACTATTCACACTTAGTAAATATTAAGATTATATTGAAATATTAATTAGTATCTGATGATGCGAGAAATCGTCCACTAGTCGTTCTCATACGAGCATATCAAGTGTAAAGTGTATAATAAGCAAATAGAGCAAGTTAAGAGAGATAGAAGACAAGATATAGACTGGTTCAGCCTCTAAAATAGGCCTACGTCCATTGCGTTGTTCTGTTCTCATTATATACGTTGCATAGTACAATATAATCAAGACTAAAGTGGCGTACAAGTATGCGACTAAAAGGATAATACATGATTCCAAGTGTGTCGGAACCATGGCTGAGATGTCCAAACGTGAGCCTCTAAGCCAAGTTGAGCGGGGTAGAGAGAGTAATCAGCTCTGAACAAGTTATTAGTGTAAGAGAATGAGCTTGGATCCCTTTCGCAAGGTGTGAACCTCTATATATATAGGAGTGTTATTGCTGTATCATGGAGATGCTGCGACTAGCTGGTTTTTGGACTAGAGGCCACGGCATGTAATGTTTGGGGGTCGCAGCTTAAATCTAAGTGGATGCTGCAGATCTGCAGGGCAAGTAACAATACTTAGAGAATAAGGGTTGCGGCAGTAGCAATCTACTTCACAGCATGTGACCGCGACTGTAAGGTGCAATATATGTGCTATCAGTATCTATTTCTCGACTAATATATAATATTAAATCCTATTAAATTACGATACTCGTGTAATTTAATTTAACACGTATTCTTTCCAATTTTGAATTAATTAAATTCTCAATACATTAAATTTCAAATACGAAAGAATACAGGGTATTTATATACTTCCCCATTACAAAGGAATTATGTCCCCGAAATTTGGATATACCTGCTGTGAATAACTCTGGATATTGTTCTCGCATGTCATCCTCCCGTTCCCATGTCAACTCCTCTATATTATGGTGTCCCCACTGAACTCGCACCAATGGCACCACCTTGGACCACAACTTATGCTCACTATGATCCAGAATAGCCATGGGTCTCTCCTCGTATGAGACATCTTGATACAAATTAATCTCCGCAAGTTGAATGTGCCAGTAAGCCCTCTCACTCATCATATATTTCTTCAGTGATGATACATGGAACATGTCGTGTATCTATTGAAGATGCTCCGATAAGCCCAATATGTAGTCCACTAATCCCACCCTCTCGATAATAGTAAATGTCCCCACATATCTCGATGTAAGCTTGCCCTTCTTGCCAAACCTCACGATCCACTTAGGAGACATTCGAACCAAGACCTCATCGCCTTCCTCTAACTTCACATATCTAAGGTCTTCATTAGCATAACTTTTCTATCGATCTTGAGTTATCCATATACTCCCCCAAATCAACTCAATCTTGGCAGTCGTCTACTGTATCATCTCTCGCCCTAATAACTTGTTATCCCCCACCTCTAACCAGTAAGCGGGTGAATGCCAAGGCCTCACATAAATCGCCTAAAATGGTGTCATGCCGATGGTGAATTGGTAAGATTTATTGTACAAAAACTCTATCATTGGGTGATATTGTTCCTAGATTCTCCTAAAATCCAGGATACACATCCTCAACATGTCCTCTAGCATCTGATTCACCCTCTTAGTCTGCCCGTCGGTCAGTGGGTGGTATGCCGTACGCAACCTCAAATCTATACCCATGGCCTCCTAAAATCTCTACTAGAAATTAGACACATAGGTCTTATCTTTATCACACATATTGTTAATCATCACCCCATGCAGCTTAAAATTTTCAACAATGAAAAGCTGTGACACCCCACCTAATTAATTATCGGGTGATCGGTCCTTAATTAATCAATTTCAGAATATCAATTTGGTTCAGATAATGCATAACTATCAAGAACTCAAGTTTTAAATTTAATAAAACTAACCACCTAGTAAGTTAAAAAGGTTGCTGTCCAAATTTCATCTTGTCATTATCTACTACCAAAAGAATATCAATAAACACCATGCATTACAGTAACATAAGTACATTTCGACTGAAGTAAAATAAATGGTTGGAGTAAACATCTCCAAATACAATCCCATACAATAAATCAAATGGAAGAAACCAAGTCCAAAAGAGAGTTTAAAATGACTAAATCTGTGAAAGTAAGCATGAGTACGAACGACATGTCCAAGCAAGATGAATAACTGAAAAAGGAAGGATATACTGAATCGTCTACTAGTAAAAATCCTGCAGCTTTCGCAATAGCCACAGCTTGGCAACTGAAGAGAGTCTCCTAAGGTTCGTGTCCCTATACCTGGTCACCTAAAATAAAGGAACAGTAGAGAGATAGATAAAAAACGGGTTAGAGCCTGAGTTGAAAATAGTTTTAAATAGAAATTGCTTAAATTGATTGAATTAGAACAATTATTAATCAAGTTAACTTAGTGTACTCACTTGAGATACTCACCCCTCAATCTAGTGTGCACGTCTCACGAGCTTAACTACCCAAACTAGTCATGATACCCTGACTCACTACTAAGTGTATAATATGAAGTTTGAAATTCTCTCTAAATAACGTAAAAAATGAGGTACTTATGATTTCGATATAGAATTAGGATTTCTTTAGGTTATTCTCATATTCTTCTAACTGCCCAACTAATAATACCATAAGTGTACAAATAACATTATTGACAACATCAGAAGGAGATAAACATGATTTTCGGTATACACACCCTATTTGCTTTATGTATACATATCAATTTATATAAATATAACAATATTACACCCTTGGTTAAGAACTCATTTGTATTACGCATACTCGACTATCTAGTCCATTTGCAAAGCTCAAGCATAGAGGACAACATTTTCAATCTCTCAAGAACCAATAGAAATATAAACACATATTGGAGGCTAACATAGTCCCAAGCCGATGGGCTACGCACATACCTACGCACCCATACGACCGCCATCACTACTGTTCTCACTGGTAGCCCGTACCTAGATTCCTTGCTCTAGTGGTACAACTATAAAATTCCCAAAGGCACACAAGATTCGGTTATCCATAATGCGTTAACCTCCGTTCGATAGCCAGTAGCTAGGTATGTTATACACATCATATTTTGAACAATAAGCAGGCACACCACTTATATGAATTCATTAGCTTTCCCACAGTCGATTGTTTGCAGTACGTATTTTAACTCTTATTATAACCCATAATTTATTCGTGTATACCCTACCTTGTATTTTTGCACCTCCTCAATTTTATGAATTTTATACCTTTCGAGGATCGACATATTTTGCTCACTATTAATTATCAATATAAGTCACTCGACAATCATTCTAGTTTATCACTCATTAAAAGAAGCCGACGGGAAGTTCGGAACAAAACCGACTTAAAAAGGACCATTCTGGAATATCGTTATACGGCCCAAAAATCTCGTTCGAACGAGGTCGTTCAAACGAAGGGCTTTGAATGAACCACCAAACTCGTTAGAAGGGCTACTGGAATCTCGTTAGAAGTCTCGTTCGAACGACTTGGGCTGGACTTCTAACGAAACTTCCAAAGTTACTCAGTTCGTCTCTCAACTTCATTTTTTCCAATTTTTACCACTCAAAACTCAACCTAAATTCATTCCAACCCAAATACAATGCTTCCCACTATCCTAGGTCATCTTAGAACATATAATAACATAATCTTGGAGGTCAAATCCTTCTAATCATCTTGTAATTTCAATAAATTCCCAAATTTCACCACAAACCCTATTAACATGAACCCATAATTTATTTCTTCATAAAAACTCCATTTTAATTCATGATTTACATCTAGTTCATCAAGTTTCACAATTCTACTAAGGGGAAAATCCTATACATGCAAACCCCCATCAGATTTTCTAAATATTCTACATGATTTCATCATAGGAAAACCCAAATTAGTATTTGTTGTTCTAAAACCTCAATATATGTTAAAAAGAGTAATAATTGCTCAGAGAAGAGCAAGATAATCACTTGCCTTAAAAATGAAATTTTTATTTACGGGTTGAAATTGGTATAGGAACGATCCTCCTGACACGATCTACGCATTGGTGTACTTTTTGTTGTGAAAGGTTGAATTCTTGGTTAAGGCTCCAATGGAGTCTCCTTCTACTTCCTTGGTTCTTTCTCTCTTTCCTTATCTTCTCACATAGGTTGAAACTGACATCCACTAACCCTTAATGCCTTTTTAATTAACCCAATTTTCATCCATTTAATTACCTTAAAATTCTTAAAGACCAAAAACCCCTCCGGGATGCCGTTTTGGGTTACAAAGATCCGGACTCCAAATAACATACCCAAATAGTGTTTTCTGACTATTTTGACCCTCATGGACACTCTGGAGTGCTCAAAACAGTCGTTCGAGTTATACAAAAATAAATTATCTTTTACCCCCCAAATATATACAACTAACGCTACTCATACACGTCTCAAATATTTACAACATAACTGACGTGTATCTTATTCCCAGCCATACTATTATTTAAATAATTACTAACTCTCGTCCCGTTACTGATTATAATCATAAAATCGGATTAATTTTAATTTCAATTTTCTTCCTTTAATTTAATTAATCCCCGTTTCCATAAAAATAATTATGCATAAAAATATGGGGTATTCATACTCCCCCCTAATAACAAAATTTTGTCCTGAAATTCGAAAAAGAAAATATATACATGGCAATAATAACTCTAGATAACGTTCACGCATGTCATCCTCGCATTCCCAAGTTGATTCATCAACCTTATGGTGTCGCCACTGGACACTACTAGTGGTACTACTTTCGACCTTAACTTCCTCTCACTTTGGTCTAAGATAGGAATCGGCCCCTCCTCATAGGAGCAATCATGCTGTAAGTCTATCTCTTCCAACACAAATGAGTATGGGCCAAATCATCTCAAAAAAATTTCCTCAGCGAAGAGATATGAAACACATCATGGACTCTATGCAAGTGCTTCGGTAACCCAATTCTATATGAAACTGTCCCAATCCTCTCGATGATGGGGAATGGCCCTACATACTTAGGCGCCAACTTTCCCTTCTTCCCAAAATGCATAACTCCCTTCATAGGAGACACTCGAAGTAATACATGATCCCCAATGTTGAACTCGCAAAAATAGCGTTTGGCATCAACGTAACTCTTCTGCCGATACTGAGCAACTCAAATACGGCTACGTATCAACTCTATACTCGCCGAAGTATCTTAAATCACCTACGAACCTAATAATTTATTGTTCCCCACCTCTATCCAACACGTTACGGAACAACAAGGTCTACCGTATAGGGCCTCGAATGGAGCCATACCAATAGTAAATTGGTAGGAGTTGTTATATGCAAACTCCACCAATGGAAGGTACTACTCCCAACTTCCGCCAAAGTCAATGATGCACATCTGTAACATGTCCTCCAATATCTGATTTGTCCTCTTTATATGACCATCCGTCTGTGGGTGATAGGCGATACTCAGCCTCAACTCTGTACCCAATGCCTCCTGAAAACATTCCCAAAATTGAGAAATGAACACCTTGTCTCTTTCAGACACGTTATTGAGATGCATTTCGTGGAGTCTAACTATCGCTGCTATGAATAACGGGGCATACAGTCCCGCGGCATGTCTGGGTACATCTTTTCCCCACCGGGATGCACTGCAAATCAGGAATCGTGCAACTCTGTCATCACTTTGTTTTGCAAATCTTCAGCCTCGAGGACAACCAATCTCCCATTGAAACGTACTCCCCCATATGAACCCACGATGTACGACTCAACCCCCTTGGATAAAAGCTTCACTATTTGACTTTGGAAGAACGGATCATCTGCCTGAGCCTGTACTACTCCCGTAATAATCTAGGGTGTAATCGTCATTGTAGACATAAACGATCGAGCCATCGCATCCTAGTTACCTAACCCCTTCCATTTCTCTTTCCACACCTCGTCCACCTCACCAGCTGGCCTTCTGCTCAACGCGTCTGCTACCACTTTAGCCTTCCCCGGGTGGTATTGGATATCAAATTTATAATCCTTCAAGAACTCCATCCACCGACATTGACACATATTTAACTCCTTCTGAGTGAAGAGGTACTATAATGACTTGTGGTTCGTGAATAAGAAAAATTTCTCCCATAGGAGGTAGTGTCTCCAAATCCAAAGTTCGAACACGACTACCGCTAACTCCAAGTCATGGGTGGGGTAATTCCTCTCGTGAGACTTAAGCTTATACGAGGCATAAGCGATAGCCTGATCTTCCTGCTAAAGTACACCTCCAAGTCCTAAAAAGGACGCATCAGTATAGACTAGACACTCCACTCTCGGCCTGGGTAATACTAACACTGGTGTCGAGGTTAACATATCTTTAATCTCATCGAAGGCTAGGTGACAGGCGTCACTCAAGATAAATGGCACCCCTTTGCGAGTCAAGTGCATCAACAGACCCACTATCTTTGAAAACCCTCGAATGATTCTCCTGTAATATCCGGCTAAACCCAAGAAACTGTGTATCTCGATCGGTGTCGTGGGCTGTCCCCACTCCCTCACCGCTGACACCTTCCCCGGATGCACGAATATCCCTCTATCGTAGTTGATATGCCCTAAAAACTATACCTCCTTCATCCAAAATCCACATTTATTCGATTTTGCGTACAATTAATGCTGGCGCAGTGTCTGCAAAACTTACGTCAAGTGCTCGGCATGGTCCTCCTCAGTATGTGAGTAAACCAGAATGTCATCTATGAATACGATGACGAACTGGTCCAAGAATTCTCTGAACACTCTGTTCATCAAGTCCATGAACACGGCTGGGGCGCTGGTTAGCCCTAAGGGAATAACCCTGAATTCGTAGGAACCATATCTCATCAGGAAAGCAGTCTTCAACACATCCTATTCCCTGATACATAACTAATGGTACCCCAATCTTAAATCAATCTTTGAGAAGAAATCCGCTCCGCTCAACTGGTCCAATAAATCATCAATTCTAGGCAACGGATATTTGTTCGGTATTATGACTTTATTCAACTCTTGCTAATCAACACATAACTGTAATGATCCATCCCTCTTCTTAACGAATAATACGAGAGAACCCCACGACGAAGTACTCCCACGGATAAACCCATGCCCCAATAATTGCTCAATCTGGTCACGCAACTCCCTCATCTCTGCTGGAGCTATATAGTAAGGTGCGCGAGCTATCAGTCGAGTATCTGGTGCTAAATCAATGACAAAGTCTATCTCTCTACTCAGTGGTAAACCTAGAATCTCCTGAAACAAATTAGTAAACTCTCGAAGTATAGGAATCGAATCAATCGGTACCACAACCTCCGTAGAGGTCTCCTCCTCTATATAGTATAAATGAGTGGATGATACTCCCTCAGAGCGAGGCATTACCACCAGAAACATCTCCTGTCTGGGTATGGAAAAAACTATACTCTTAATATAACATTCAATCATGGACCTATACCTGACAAGCCAATCCATACCCACAACCACCTCGTACTCGGACATGTTTAATACGAGCATGTCAGTGAGTAAGATAAACCTCGCAATATCTATACTTACCCCTGGATAAATAAAAGAAATAACGAAACCCCTACTCAACGGCAAATCCACATAAGTGGTTGTACACTCTGCTGTATCAAAGAATCCCGTAGTATGCACAAATACCGTGGAAATAAAGCAGTGTGTGGCTCGTGTCAAATAAAATGTGCCCCAAAGTCCCCTGGATAGAAAACATACCCTTAATCACTAGTGGGTCCTACGGGACTATAGCCTGGTGCAGATTGTAAACTCGTCCATACTGAAGCTGCCTTTGCTGAACTGGGGTGACTGGGATGGGTGGCAATGCTGACATCTGTGGAGGTGCTGGGAGGACTGCGGGAAATAACGGTCTCTGGGGTTCCTGGCGGACACCCTACTGTTGCTGCTAGCCCCTACCCTTCTGAGGGAAGTCCTAGCGTTTGTGGCCAGTATTGCCACACGTGAAACATCTCCCTCGAAAAGGTCCTCCCCTTTATCCCTATTACTGTCCCCGACCCTGATGGCCGTTACCACCCCTCCCTTGGCCATTTTGGCCCTACTAAAACTGCTTATGGCCCTACTGGCCGTGATGGCCGTGTTGGCCCTGATGGCCATGTCGAAAGCCTCCATGCCCATGTCTAAAACCTCCTGACCTGAACCTCTTAGGATCTCCTTGTTGGGAACCCTGATCATTGTGCCTGTATTGGCCCTGAACTATTTTTGCCCCAGTGGCACCATTTCCTCTTGCCCTATTGGTTGGGCTCTCCCACCTTCTTAAGCTAGGTCAAGTGGAAGCGGTGGTCCTAGCAGTGGAGATCTGAATAGGTGTCCAACGAGAGATTGCATATTAGGTGCTGGTGGATCCTCCATGTCAACCCATCCATGAAGCGTTGAATCTTTTTCTCTTCGATCGAAATCTCACTCGGTATAATGTTGATGAGATTAGTAAACTCTGCCTCGTATTCTGCCACGATCCCTCCCTCTCGCTTTGGATTTGCTAACTTTTGACTCATCTCCATCTGGACAGCCGAAGGAAAATACTTGCGGTCGAACCACACCCAAAATTCTCGAATACCGAGAGTGTCTCTCTCCTCAGCGGCGGGTGATGGACTCCCACCACTCTAGTGCTGCCCCCACTAGTTTGAATGTGGCCAAAATTTGACTATGTACTTTCGTGCACTCGTGCTTCCTCAAATGCCTTTGGATTTCCTATTTCCATTGGCTTGCTACGACTATATAAGAACTCCCTGAAAACTCCTGAGGATGTGCCTTCTAGAAAGCATCCCTAACACATTCCCAAGAAGACGGGAAAACCTGGGCCTAGACTGGAGCCACCATCGGTGCCTGAGGTGGTGCCTGTTTCACTACGGACAAAGCAACGTTGACCGCCTGAGCTACAATGGCTGCCACTTTAGCGGCATTCATCACTCCCTGAACGGGTGTAGGTTGAGCCTCTGGTTTGGCTTCCCTGGGAACTCTCTGTGCACGTTTAGGAGGCATCTGAAAAGAGAGATAAAAATATCATAAGTCTACATTTATATTCGCAAATTAGCAGAAGAACGTAAATCATAATAAGAGTACAATAATCCTAAAATATAGGGATTTATATCAAAGGACGCTACGCGGAAAAATAATAAGTCGTACAGATCCTAAGGATACTAGAACCTGATGCTCTTATACCACCTGTAACACCTCACCTAATTAATTACCGAGTGATTAGTCCTTAAGTAATCAATTTCAGAATATCAAGTTAGTTCAGATAATGCATCAATGTCGAGAACTCAAATTTTAAATTTAATAAAACTAACCACCTAGTATTTTAAAAAAGGTTGATATCCAAATTTTATCTTGTCATTAACTACTACCAAAAGAATATCAATAAACACCATGCATCACAGTAATATAAGTACAATTCAAATGAAGTAAAATAATTGGTTGGAGTAAACATCTCCAAATACAATCCCATATAATAAATCAAATGGAAGAAACCAAGTCCAAAAGAGATTTTAAAATGACTAAATCTCTGAAAGTAAGCATGACTAAGAACGACATGTCCAAGCAAGATGAATAACTGAAAAAGGAAGGATAGACTGAATCGTCTACTAGCAAAAATCCTGCAGCTTCCGTAGCAACTACATCACGACAACTACATAGAGTCTCCTAAGGTTGGTGTCCCTGTGTCTGGGCACCTAAAATAAAGGAACAATAGAAAGATAGACAGAAAAATGGGTCAGAGTCCGAGTTGAAAACAATTTTAAATAGCAAGTGCTTAAATTGATTCAATTAGCACAATTATTAATCAAATTAACTTAGGGTACTCACTTGAGATACTCACCCCTCAATCTAGTGTGCACGTCTAACGAGCTTAACTACCCATACTAGTCATGATACCCTGATTGACTACTAAGTGTATAATATGAAGTTTGAAAGTCTCTCTAAATAACGTAAAAAATGACGTACTTAGAATTAGGATTTCTTTAGGTTATTCTCATATTCTTCGAACTGCCCAACTGATAATACCATAAGTGTACAAATAACAATATTGATAACAGCAGAAGGCAATAAACATGATTTTCAGTATACACACCCAATTCGCTTTATTTATACATATCAAATTATATAAATATATCAATATAACACCATTGGTTAAGAACTCATTTGTACTGCGCATACTCGGCTATCTAGTCCATTTGTAAAGCTCATGAATAGAGGAAAATAAGTTCAATCTCTCGAGAGCCAATAGAAACATAAACACATATTGGAGGCGAATATAGTACCAAGTCGATGGGCTACGCACATACCTATGCACCCATATGACCGTCATCACTGATAGCCCGTACCTAGATTCCATGTTCTAGTGGTACAACTATAAAATTCCCGAAGGCACACAAGATTCGGTTATCCATAATGCGTTAACCTCCGTTCGATAGCCAGTAGCTAGGTATGTTATACACATCATACTTTGATCAATAAGAAGGCACACCACTTATATGAATTCATTAGCTTTCCCACAGTCTATTGTTTGCAGTACACATTTTAACTCTTATTATAACCCGTACTTTATTCGTTTATACCCTACCTTGTATTTTAACACCTCCTCAATTTTATGAATTTTACACCTTCTGAGGGTCGACATATTTTCCTCTCACTATTAATTATCAATATAAGTCACTCGATGATACTTATAGTTTATCACTCATTAAAAGAAGTCTACGGGAAGTTCGGAACAAAATCAGCTTAAAAAGGACCATTATGGAATCTCGTTAGAATGACCAGAAATCTCGTTCGAACGAGGGTCATTCGAATGAAGGGCTTCGAATGAACCACCAAACTCATTAGAAGGGCTAACAGAATCTCGTTAGAAGTCTCATTAGAATGAGGTCGTTTGAACGACCTGGGCTGGACTTCTAACTAATTTCCGAAGTTGCCCAGCTCGCCTCTCAACTTCGTTTTTCCCAATTTTTACCACTCAAAACTCAGCCTAAATTCATTCCAACCCAAATACAATGCTTCCTACTATCCTAAGTCATCTTAGAACATATAATAACATAATCTTGGTGGTCAAATCCTTATAATCATCATATAATTTCAATAAAATCCCAAATTTCACAACAAACCTTATTAATATGAACCCATAATTTATTTGTTCATAAAAACTCCATTTTAATTCTTGATTTACATCTAGTTCATCAAATTTCACAATTCTAATAAGGGGAAAATCCTCTACATGCAAACCCCCATCAGATTTTCTAAATAATCTACACGATTTCATTATAGGAAAACCCAAATTGGTACTTGTTGTTCTAAAACCTCAATATATGCTAACAAGAGTAATAATTGTTAACAGAAGAACAAGATAATCAATTTCCTTAAAAATGAACTTTTCATTTGCGGGTTAAAATTGGTATAGGAAGGATCCTCCTGACACGATCTACGCGTTGGTGTACTTTTTGTTGTGAAAGGTTGAATTCTTGGTTAAGGCTTTAATGGAGTCTCCTTCTCCTTCCTTGGTTCTTTCTCTCTTTCCATATCTTCTCACGTCGGTTGAAACTGATAGCCACTAACCCTTAATGCCTTTAATTAACCCAATTTTCGTCCATTTAATTACCTTAAAATTCTTAAAGACCAAAATACCCCTTCGGGGTGTCGTTTTGGGTTAAAAAGTCCCGAACTCCAAATAACATACCCGAATAGTGTTTTCTGACTATTTCGACCCTTACGAATGCTCTGGCGCACTCAAAACAGTCGTCCAAGTTATACAAAAATAAATTATCTTTTAACCCCCCAAATATATACAACTAACGCGACTCATACGCGTCCCAAATATTTATAACATAACTGTCATGTATCTCATTCCCAGTCATACTATTATTTTAATAATTACTAACTCTCATCCCGTTAGTGATTATTATCATAAAATCGGATTAGTTTCAATTTAAATTTTCTTCCTTTAATTTAATTAACCACCGTTTTCCATAAAAATAGTTATGCGTAAAAATATGGGGTATAACAAAAGTTGTGCATACTGACTCATCTTATAGTCTATGTGGACCTAAAAGAAGTGGGACACCTTAGTCAACCGATCCACAATCACCTAAATAGAGTCGTAACGTCACTGTGACGTCGGTAACCCAGTAATAAAGCCCATCAAAATCTCTCCCACTTCCAAACGGGAATCTCCAATTCTTGTAGCATCCCTGAAGGCCTCTGATGGTCAACTTTCACAAGATGATAAGTAAAACACCTTGAGAAAAACTCTATTATGTCTCTCTCCATCCCCGACCACCAGTACTATCTCCTCATATCCTGGTACATCTTATCCTCGTTGGGCTATACCGCAAACTTTGAACCATGGGACTCTGTCATAACTTCCTATCTCAAATACTCGTCCCCAGGAACTACAAGCCTCTGATTAAAACATAAGACACACTCCCAGCAAATGGAATATTCCTTCACACCCTTGGCTAATAATTAACATACCCTGTCCTGGTAAAATAGGTCCTCCGCCTGAGCTTTCACTACCCACATAATAATCTCTAGAGCAATAGATAAAACTGACCTGCACGCTTTGGCCACCTTATCCTTATGTCGAAGATCGTTCCACTTCATCTTTTAGACCTCCGCTAACCCTCCTGTAGGTCATCAGCTCAACGTGTCTGTTACCACATTAGCCTTGCCAGGATGATATTGTATATCAAACTGGTAATCCTTCATGAACACTATCCTCCGCCTCTGCCTCATGTTCAAATTCTTCTATGTTAAGAGATACTGAAGTGACTTATGGTTCGTGAATAATGAGATCCATTCTCCCATTAAGTAGTGTCTCCATATCCTTAAAGAAAAAATGACCTCTGTCAACTCCAGGTCGTGGGTGGGGTAATTCTTCTCATGGGGCTTAATCTTTCGGGACGGATAAGCTATGGCCCTCCCCTCTTGCTACAATACACCCCCAAGTCCCTACTATGATGCATCCATCTAGACTCGATACTCCACCCCACTCCTAGGCAATGAAAATATCGACGCTGACATCAACATATCCTTCAGCTCATCAAAGGCTAGCTGATAATGATCACTCAATACAAATGGTATTCCCTTACGAGTTAGGTTCATCAAGGGACCAAAAATCTTTGAGAACCCCTTGATGAAATGATGATAAAACGGGCCAATCCTAAAAATCGATGAATCTTGGTCATTATCGCGGGATATCCCCACTCCCTCACCGCCAATACTTACTCGGATCAACAACGATGCCCCTGTTGGACACGATGTATCCAAGAAATTGTAACTCTCAAAGAAAAATTAACACTTCCCAAATTTTTCATACAACTGATAGTCATATAATTCTTGTAGGACTGTACGTAAGTGCTCAGTGTGCTCCTCCTCTATACGCGAGTAAATACGAATGTCATCGATGAATACTATCACAAACTGATCCAAAAAATTCCAGAATACCCTGTTCAAGAGGTCCATGAACACTGCAGGTGCATTGGTGAGCCCAAATGGCATCACCCTAAACTTGTAAGATCTATACTGCGATAGGAAAGCGGTCTTAGGAATAACCTCCTCCCGAATACACAACTGGTGATAACCTGATGTCAAATCGATCTTGAAGAAGTATGCATCCCCTCTTAACTGATCAAATAAGTCATCAATCCTACATAATGGATACTTATTTCGTATCGTCACCTTGTTCAACTCCTTGTAGTTAACACACAAGCGAAGAGAACCATCCATCTTTTTCATAAATTACAATGGTGCACTCTAAGGAAATATAATTCACTAAATGAAATCCTATCCTAAGAGATGTTGAATCTGTTCTATCAACTCCTGCATCTCTAAAGGGGTCGTGTGATACGGTGTTGTTGCAATAGGTCTCGTCCCTGATGATAGGTCGATGAAAATGTCTATTTCCCGGCTTGATGGAAATTAGAGTATCTCCTGGAATACATCCTCAAAATCCCTCACTATGGGAATCGAGTCAAAGGGGACAACCATCTCGTGAGAGGTCTCCTCCTCTAAGTAATATAAATGAGTGAGCGATCCTCCCTAGGGAAGAGGAATCACCACAAGGAACATCTTCTCTCCTGGGATAGAAAATAATAGTCCTTTCATAGTAATCCACCATCGTTCTGTATCCTGCTAGACAATCCATACCTAGAATCATGTCATACCCCTCCATGTCTAACACTAGAAGGTCTGACGCTAGACTTATCCTCCTAATCAGAATATTGACTCCTCTACAAATTGAATGTATTAGCGAACCACTACCCATCGATGACTCAACACAACACTCAAGACTGTGAATAGGAAATGTACCCTCTACTATCGGTGGTGCTGGAGGCATGGCTATATCTCAGACGTTGTACACATGTCCATAATGCATCTGCCCATGTCGTTGCTGTGGGGTCGGTGCTAGTGGTGGAGCTAGAGATAGAGCTAATGGATCTTGTTTCCCCTAATAGGAACTTTGTTGATGTGTCCTATCTCGCTGTGGACAAGCCCTACTCTTGTGACCCTACTGGCCACATGTGAAGAACTACCCCTGGAACTGCCTCTGCCCCTGGCCCTACTGGTACTGACGTTGACCCTGATAGCCCTAGCCCTACTGGCCACCACCGGTTCCCTTGTCCCTAACTACCTTGAAGAATCTACTACTGTTGGGGACCCTGCTGGCCTTACCTGTCTAATCTGTGCCTATTAAATTCTCTTGGTAGAGTTCCCCTGCTGGGAATTATTCCACTCTTGACTCACTACTTGCTTTTGCTAGGGTGGTGCCCACGAACACTAATCCCCCTACATTTCCCTAATGGCTAATCTCTAGTCCCCTCTTGCTTCCCTTAGTATATAAGAGATAATCCTAACAGTTTACAAGTGCGCCATTGACAACGTCAGTATAAGTCATCAATGCAGGATTACCAATAAAATGTTTCCTGATCCTCCAGGCTAACCCATTTATTAACTTTGCCTTTTTATCTCCTTATTACTCACCTCATCTAGCACAAAGTTATCCATAAAGATGAAATCCTCCTCGTAGTCGGGTACTTAGCAATCACCCTCACATACCTCTCCAAATTTCCTCCTCATCTCTGACTCAACTATAGGCAGGAAGTACTTGCGGTCAAACCACATCTAGAACTCTGAAATCATCATCAAGTCCCTCTCCTTAGTGGTGGTCACTGAATCCCATCACTTTAGGGCTACCCATGATTGTCTGAAGGTGGATAACATATGTCTTCGTACGTCACTGCAGTCTAACATACGCAGATAGCACTAAATGTTCTTCTTCCATTGTCATGCCACCACCACATTCGTACCTCCCTAAAACTCGTGCGGATAACCCTTCTGAAAGGTCTCCCTGGTCCTATGCCAAGTGAGTTTCCCTTGATGGGCCTGAATAGCTGGTGCTATGGTTTTCTTTGCCTAAGGCTGAGGGAAGTGGGCTGTAATGGCCCTCATAGCTATCTCAACTCCCTAAGACACTATCACTGCCGTGTGAGCAGTATAATCTCTGGTGGTGGTGGTGTCAGCACCTACTGAACCTGAAGGTCCTCCCTAGCCTCATCCGTGGCAGTTGCCTTATCGGCTCGCGGTCTCCTCATCGGCATACTGAAACAGAATTAGATTTCATAATTACACAGTTTATATAAAAATCTAATAGCAGAAGAATGATATCTAAAGCACGCATAGATAAAAACAACCATCCTAACAGTAGGTCTCTATATCAAAATAACGATATGATGAAACTTAATAAGCCGTACAGATCCTATGGACAGTAGAACCTTATGCTCTGATACAATCTGTGACACCCAGCCTAATTTTGGGTGATCATGCCTTTATTAAATTAAACCATGTTTCCCATCAGGCTCATTCTTAGCATCACTATCGAATTTATTTTTTTTATTTACTAACCACCTAAAAGTTAATTAAACTATGCCAAATTTTATCTTGTACTTTAAACAGATAAATAATTTTTGTAGAACTAAAATGTAACAATCACAATACACTAGAGTCCAACATCAGACATTGCATAAATGAATAAAGTAAAACCGAATAAACCATCGAAAAAATAAAAATCTCCATAAGAAACCGTACACATCTGAAGACTACATAACTTAAATAAAGTCATCGGAAAACACGTCCAAATACAAAAATATTGAATTGGGACCGTACACAAGATCAGAAAGAGAGAATCGTGAATGCAAATCCTATCAGCATCCACAGTGCTACAACTCTGAGTCCCCGGAATGAAGTCACGTGTGGCGTCCTTGTTGCTGGACACCTAAAAGATTTTGAATATATTTTATAGCAAGAGTTAGTACTTGAAACATTTTTAAAATATTTAGAAAGTTTTTATCACAAATAAAAATCAATTATTTATTACACATGTTAGGTTCACGTACACTCTCTTAAATTTCTTCTCCTCTCATCTATTGTTCACGCCTAATACTTTCTACTTAGTCCACCTAGCTGTACTTCCCAAGCTAACTAAACTAAAGTATCTAACTGAAGTTATTTACACATATAGGTTCCTAGTACCTCCCATACAGTATGCTAACATAATTAACACCTCTTGTATGTTATTATATTTATAGATAACTTTCTGGACATTGTTATTCTTTAAATTTGTAATTAAGTTTCACTACTTAATTCATCCCTTAGAAATTCACATTCTGTCATTAAACCTTCAGAAATTAAGTCTCTTTACTAAACTTACCCATTATATATACACACACACACACACACACACTAAGGACTCTTGGTTCGGAATATTACCTCGACACCAAGATTTATTTAATGGTTCGGAATGTTACCTCGACCCCAATAAATAAATTCATACATTGGTTCGGATTGTTTTTCGACCTCAATCTTTAAATCATATATTGGTTCGGAATGTCGCCTCGACCCCAATAATGATTTCATATATATATATATATATATTGGTTTGGAATATTACTTCGATCCTAATACTGATATCACACATATATATAGTAGGTATTCAACCCACCTGTAGCAAATTAGTAGGTACTCACACCGCATAAATATTCATATTCATACGTAGTGTATTGGTCTTTCATATTTCCCATATTTATTACTTTATGATTTATCTCACTATCATATCCATTTTGAGTATTCACACAACTCTAAAGTTCCTAGTTACCCTTTTCATCTATTCAGTATTTAATTCATCTCTAACATATTGATCTACACCTTGGATTGACGTTTACTCTCCTCGTATCTCAATTCCTAATTTTTTGATACACGACTCAATTGGGTTATCGTCATCAGTCCATATCCCAAGTCTTACACTCACTAACCTTACCAGACCATAACTACATACCTACTGGTCTGCCTTAAGTCCCTACATAGGTATAATATCATTACTAATGTTTGCCCCAATTATTGGTAGTCGAAGAAAACTTAACCAACAAAAGAACCTAAATTCAACTTTGGTCGATCGATCGATGAATTTGATCGATCGATCGACATTCATATATCGATTAAACGATCGATCAGATATGGCTTTGCCAAACTTCGGGTTTCATCACTTTTAATCGATCAATTTCTCATTAAAATTCTAAAAATCTCTCTCAACATAACCAAACATCCACAATATTTATAGAGACTACTCCTAACGTAAATATATCACCAATCCCTTACAAAATTCATCCAAGAACCATCAAAATCTAAATATTATCGAAAAACCTAGATATTTGTGTTCTTCACGTTTTATCATCACAAACCCATATTTAAATCCGTAGGAACAATTATAATTCTTCTTATTTCAATTCATCTACAGATGTTACTAAAAACTACATGCAATCCTACGCAAACATGTATTCAATCTACTATTTTCTTCCAACAATATTAAGATAAGTAAACTATTCATGAAACCCTACACATGAGTATTATAACTTAAAATAGATTTAAAAATAAACACTTGCCTTAATGAGGATGATCTAATTTCTAATTTGATGAATGTTTTGGGTTGTTTTCTCCTTCAATCATCCCTCCCTAATTCATTGAGGTGCAAGAGTTCTTCGAATCCTTCACCAAATCCTCCTTAAGCTTTGGGAATTGTTTCTCTCTTCACTCTAATGGCCTCTGTTAGGTTTAACTGTTTCTAAACATAGACTCAAGTCTTTAATATCTGATTTAACACTTAGAATTTCGTAGGTCCCTTAACCTTTATTTTCCAAATGTCCAAAATGCCCTCGATAGGTGCCGGTTTGGTCTAAAATTGACACGGGACGCAAACAATGCCCATGGGTACACTTTTTTGACTATTTCGACCCTTTAAAAATCATATACGGCCTCTAAAATATCACTCAAGTCTTTCCAAAATATATTTCCTATCATGACCTCAAATTAGTCTACACGCTACTCCTGGTTGAGATAAAATAAATTACGCCCATGTCACTCGCTATGTCGTAAATTGTTTACTATTCACACTTAGTAAATATTAATATTATATATAATATTAATCAGTATCAATCTCTCTATTAATATATAATATTAAACCCTATTAAATTATGAAACTCGTGTAATTTAATTTAACACGTATTCTTTCCAATTTTGAATTAATTAAATTCTCAATACCTTAAATTTCAAATAAGCAAAAATACGGGGTATTACACCCAATTACCTTAAAGGGTCTTCATATGTGAGTTATGCAATAAATGAATATATGCATAAAGTGTCATTTAATTCATATACATGCAATAAGGGGTTTCCCCTTTCTTATACCTAAAGTTGAGTACAAATGTGGTTTGTTTGGGCATCTTCTAATCTCCTATAAAATGTCTTTCAAATTATCTGGGCCATCATTGTGAAGTTTTTAATGATTCCTAGCTTGATACTAGATAGATAATGCCTCATAGTTTACCTTATAATGGTTGGGAATAATTTGTAAAGGAACTCCTCTAGAGTATCTTATAGTATTATTGATGTTTTGTAAGTTTTCAAGTGGTCCGTAGGATCTTTAGACCTCTCAAATGGTTTTATAGTTGGAATCTTCCATTTGGAGGAAGATCATACTAATGTACCTCATTACAAGATGGGGATAAGATATTTTGTAAGGATATATCAATATTATCTACATTTTGGGCTTGGTATTCGTTGAGGAGGTTTCCCAAACAGTTTTGAATTTTCTTGATTTTTTAATCCCATGGCTTGATGATTCTCGAACCTCTGTGAGAGTGCTCTCTAGAGATGGATAACCTTTCCTAGGGATGAGATACGTGTTTAAGACATTTGCAGACGTAGGGGAACTCTTTAATTCATCTCATTATGTCTTTATCCCTTCCTATCTCTAGGTTCATTGTCTCGATTATCTCCTCCCTAGGCTAATTTAGAGGATAAGACCAACGATGAAGGTGAAATGGGAGGAGCATTTGAGGTATCCTTGATATTATAGTTATAAATTATTCTTGGAATTCTTTTTGGTGAGCCTACATATCCATTATGCTCTTAGATAATCATGTGTTGGTAGTCATGGTTAGTAATAATGATTATAGAGAACAGTCGTTCCCAAATATGGGGACAAACTGATTGGGATGGAATTGGATTAGACCTTAGCCTTACCAAATATGCCTCCTTAGAGTATAATGAAGTGGTTTTAAGATTTAATTATTAAAACCTCAGTGATATATATTTGTTCATTACCTTAGATAAGGTACTTATATTCAATTTGAAGGTCTTTTCTCGGGTATATTCTATATCAGGACGAATAATACAAATGGGATCACCCTTAGCGATCAACTAATAGGGTTTTATGAAGTTTGAGGCCTTTATCATGAGATAAGAGATCCTATTAAGTACTTTATTGTCTTTTCTTAGTATTCTTACTCATTTAAGACTCAAGAGACTAGAAAATAATCTAATTCATCCAATAGAGGTGCTTATTACAGGAGTTAAAGGTTGGTATTCATATAATCTCTCTTTGAAAAAGATAATCATATTTGCTGGCACTTATACTCTCATAGAAATCTTTTAAATTATATCCATTGAACCTTCCATAGTCACCCTTTATATAGACAACTTTTGAAGGTAGCTAGGAAGAGACAATTAAAGCATGGGCAACCATAATTGATCCTTGTAGCGAAAGTGGAATAGTAGAGTATTAGTGGAAGAACTTGTATGTCAATGGTGATGATTGTTCGGAGAATTTAATTCTTTGAGACAAACAACAAGTGATGAGTTGGGGTTTGTAGAATAGTGTTTGTATATTATACTATCCCATCAAATTTGTTTGCATAGTTTAAAAATCCTTGAGAGACTCTTTTGTTACCCCCCATATTTTCTATTTTTATTTCTTCTTTAATTGTATTATCCACAAGAGAGGTTTTTTCTCTTTCTATTTTTTATAAAACTTGTGGGGGTTCTTCCTAAAAAAAACTCTTTCATTACCTAGGTAGATGTTTTGAGCCACTTCGGTTATAATTATTGTGTATGAATAAGATTTTGCCTTAATGTGGTTGAGGGAGGATAATTAAGTTTTATTAATGCGTTTAATACCTCTTCTTATTCGCGACGATTAATAAGATTAATTGGAAACCCTTTGTTTTTAGTTTAAGGGTCGATACACGACTATAAGGGCGTTATATTTTCAACTATTGAAGCCTAACGAAGATTCTAAACACTTAAATCTTCCTTGGAGATCCCTTACTAGATTTATATATGTGATTCATAGGGATGGTCCTGCTGTTGGATAATTAGAGTAAGAGGTCGAGTTCGTACTACGCATATCTCAACTGTAGCACGATGGTCCTCTTCTTGTGGTTTGAGGTTGACTATTATATGTGGTATCACTAATATTCAAAATAACTATCATTAAGAATAATATTAACGCCCATTAAAGAGTGTTGGATCATTTTCATCTCCTATATTGTATTCTAGACACTACACATAGGTCTTTTAGATCTATTTAGTCGTAAGATTCTTAACTAAGTAAGAAGTAATTAGAGAAGATGATCACATGTTCACTAAGATATTGTTACTCATATCAAAGGGATTTCCATCAAATTTAATTAGATGTGAGAATTTGTATTCAATTCAAGATTGTTTTCATATTGGACGGTGTTTCACTCTTTTACAAATGGGTGGGATTTCCACCTTATTCTCAAAAGTGGGAATGCAACTAGAAGTTTCATAATGACGCAATTGGTATCATGTTTGAGATTTAATGTGCAAGTCTGAATCATGAATTGTGTGTATATTAGATGATTAACAACATATTACATTTTTTAGATAGATATTTAATAAACACATATACTAAAGAATATAATATTGAGTCTCTAGTGAGACTTTCTCAATCATGGTTAATTTATCAAATTAAGCATGTAATAACATATAAGAACATCCTCCATTTAGAATCATCTGAGTATATTATATCATATCATTGAAAATGTGATATATAAGTATGAACACAATCACATAAATTTAGCATTATAGTTAATTTATGTTGAATTATGTGAGGATTTTATCACTTTTAGTTTGAGACCTACTTGCTTCATTTGATGCTTTTGCTTCCTTATTCACTTTTAGTTTTTTTCCTCTTTCTTTCATATGCCCTGTATTCTTTGCTTTGTATTATTTTATTTGGTGATCCAATAAAATCTTCATGATTTTTCTTTAAAATAGGAGGATTTTATCAAGTGTATATCACTTATGTTCTCCAATAATTTTTAGGTCTTCACGCCATTGAGGTAAGAGTGTCAACTCATGAGTCATATAAAAATAATAAATGTGTTTTCCATATTTGGACAACATGGTATACCCATGTAACATGTGTAAAATAATTACCGATTCAAGTCTTATGTGAAGTCAAGGGGAGTATATCACATATATGGCACATTTGAAGAATCGGTGATAATATATTTGGCGCATTGAATGGCATGTCAAGGTGATCATATTTTAATAAAGATTATTATCACTCAAGTATTAGTCAAGGGAACAAGATTACTAGGATATACTTATTGTTTAGTGAGAGAGTATGAGTATATCAAGATCTTGTGTTTTAAAAAAAATAAGACATGTGTTTTATAAGATTTTATTTATATGAGTGTGAAAGAGGATTTTAATCATTTTCCCCAAATGCATATTCAATATCTTTGTCATCATACCATTATTTTGAGTGAGTATTATAGTGCATTATATTCAATGTCGATGTTTACAAAGAAATTAAAATGTGAATAGAGCTATGTTATACGGTGTTTGTGATTTTAAATGTATTGATAAGTGTCTCAAGGTTCTCTTGTGTTTTCAGTTTCGAACATCATCATTCCTTTTTCAAAACAATTTCTCTACTTAAATATTTCATATTTTTTACAATATTGTTTTGTCAGTGTTTTGTATTTCTTATAACTTTCATGAGTGCTTTGGTTTGTTAAAATGATACTTTATAATCTTTTATAGGCTTTGATTTTCATTGCAAAAACAAATTTAATAATAAAAAACTTTCTAATGGCCAATCTTGTCATGTTGTGAGAATTTGCATAAGAATAATATATGAAATACATTCGAAAATAAAGTTTAGATATAAGTGTCAATGAGTATTTGTTTTGAAGAAGTCTTGTGGGAAAAATTAGATATGATCATATTTTCAAATTAATGTGTTTTTTGTGTGATAACAAGCAACAAGACTTTAAAAGCTCTACTATTTTTATAAATTAAAATTTGCATCCTTAATAATATTATTTGTATATGATTTATTACTAATTCAAGTATTTTTATGAGAGAGTAATTTTCAAATAAAGAAATTCATATCTTGGGAAAGCGTGAGTATTTTAGTGATGCCAAGGTCGTGAAGATTTTTCACAGTCTTAATCTGAAGGTTTACGATGTTCTCAAAAGTGAATTACAGTTTCTTCACAAATCATTTCAAAGTTAGAATGTAAATATGTGTTAAAGTGACATATATTTGTTTATGTGAAGTGTTCTAATAATTTCAATTGTATATTCGTAGAATTTTCAAATCATAAGAAATATCTTTTGTAGCCTATAAAAAAAATTCAAAAAAATATAAATCAAATGTAACATATTATAAAATCAAGATGAAAATATATGGATCTTTAAACAACATTCTTCATAAATCATCTTATAACATTTCCTTCACGTAGCATCTGCGAATTTTATGTTTTTAATGGTAATTAAAGAGTAAGAGTGAATATAGCAATAAAATTAAGGGAGCGAAAATTAAAAGATTTTTTTTATTAGGATAGCTTACATCCTATTACATATCTGAGTCTGAAATAAATGGAAATACATAATTATTATTGTATTCCATATAGTATGTAAAACTTGTAAAAACATTCGAGAATCCTAAAAGCCGATAAGTTGTGATGTAGACATTCCAATAGGGACTACCATCTTTATCTGTTACTCCCATACGTATGTAATTGAAAAGATTTTTTAGACCTAATATAGCATAAAATTCCAAACCAATGGGAGGTATCTCGTCTTCCTTTGGTTCGTCGTCCATCTAGAAGGAAAACAATCAAGTAGACATCTGAAGTAGATAATTTGATTCTATACAAGGTACGGGAGAAAATGTATTACTAAAGAGTAACTAGATTACATATTCATAAAAGAAATCTTGAAACAAACTGAAATATAATAGCACAGTCGGGATATACTGGAGTGTGATGATATGTAAATGAATAATATAGTGGAATGTAACCAGATAAGTTGTGTATCAAGTTACCAAGATAAGGGTTCAAACTATATCAAGATAACTCATAAATGTTCAGTTATAGGGCTTTAGATTCATAAACATACTGTTAAAATATTGTCTAAAGCATAACATACATTTGGATAGCCGGCCCCAAATTATAGGGGAATAATAATAGTAATGACGTGGGACACTTAAGTAGAGTTTCACTCATACATATGTAGGAAATAAAAAATTAGGCACTCAACATATGAGTCCCAGCGGCCCAGTAAAATTACCTTGGTATATCAAAGTTTAATCCTTGAATCATATGTTATGGTACTTGGGATTTCAATAATAAGGGTATAAATTACAGGGTAATATACAATTACTTGTAATAGGTTATAGGTCTATACCGCAGTTAAGGATGAAACGAGTCCAATGATTTTTACTAAGTCTTAGGCTGTAGCAGTTTATCGGGTTGAAGGGATAACTGAATTTTCGAGAGAATCAATATACTAAATTACTACGAATTACACAATAGAGTTCGCAATTCAAATATGAATATAATGATGAGTAATTTTAAAGGCATAAGCTCATGTTGTCTAATGTTGACATTAAAATCACCTACTTTAAAATTTACGAATTCCGGTGTTTGTGTATCTGATTCGTGGGGTTAAATAGGTTGTCTGAAATCATGGAGAGCGTAAGTATGTCATATAGGCCTAAACAATGCTTATGTGATGTAGTAGGATACTAAATTAAAATAAGTTTCAGTGTAAAATTAATTAGGATGGTGTAAGATATAAATTTAAAAAGTTTAATATTAATGCTTTTCTTCATTTCTCTTTGGATTTGAATCTAGTGCTAGAAGACAAAATGTCTTCATTTGAACTAAATATGTAGTTGAAATTTTTTGAGGGTGTTTTAAAATACTTGAAAAAGTAGTCAGGGGGTTATTTGTAAAATAGAAACAAACTATTTAAACTTAAAACTGATTTTCTTGAGAAAATGCTTTCCTGGGATCCAAAAAGGGTTATGTAATATACCATTTTGTTCAAATTTAAAAATAATGTTTTTGGAAAAAATTAGATTTTTCTGATTGTAGGCGCACCCTCAGGCATTTAGTCAAACAATTTATGCTCCGGGTTTGACTCCCACTCACGCACGTTTAACTCACTCATCTTCAACCTTCGACGGTTTGAATTTAGGGTTTTAAAACATTGACCTCAAATTTAAAACATTTTACAAAGCATTTGAGCTTTAAGCTTTGACGTGAGTTACCAAGCTTGTTCTTCATTCAATTAAACCATGTACCTAGGTTCCTGAAAACCTAAACTTAACTTTCCTCACTTTGAAACTGCTTCAAAGTCAAGGAAGCATAATCCACCATTAAAGCTCAAGTTTTAATGGAGTTTTTTGGGTTTTGAAATATTTCAGCACATGTTAACTAATACATGTAAACTCATAATTCTATTCTACATACATGGAGAAACATAATCAAATTGAAGAAACAGACATTCATGCATAAAATAACCTAAATGCAATAACTCTCAAATTTTTCCATTGTAAAAACTCTCAGCTAGGATTGGTTTTTACTAAGGTGAATAAGGGTACTTATAGGGTTCGTGGATGGGATTTGATTAGTGGTTTTGGAGGTGAAGATGGAACTAAAATTGCACATGTTTTGCCATGTCTTACGTGTATGGTAAATGAGTACCATGGGTAGCACACATGGTACAACCCATGATGGCACTCTAGTTAGAGCCCTGTCATCAAGGGAAAATAGTAAATAAGGTTAGGTTTTTGTTTGGGTTCTTTGATAGTTTTTGTATAGGCTTTATGTCTTTTAAGTTATTGTATAAATGTTTTAGGGCCTATGTGCAATTATTCACACCTAATGGATTGGTTTGTGATATTTCTATAAAATGTATGCCATCTGGTTAAATTTTAAGTGAAAGTTGGGGTTTAATTGATATAAGAAAGTGTATGTTCTCCTAATTTCCCCTTTAGGGGCATTTTGATAATTTGGTAAAAGTATCGAGTTTATTTGGAATTTTCATCTACTCAAGGGACTAGGGGCGAATTAGCTTGTACTGTTACACAAGTCACTTTTCAAAAGTATATTTCTATTGAGAAAATTATGTTTTTAAAAAGTTTTCCCCTTTTAAAATCATTATTATTTTCCACAATCTCTTTTTTTTAAATAATAATATATAATATTTTCATAAATTATTTAACCCCTAAAATCATTTTTTTAAATCTATTTTCTTTCATAAAATATTTTCCCTAAAATCATTTTTTTAAATCTATTTTCTTTCATAATATATTTTTCTATTCCAAAGAAACATTATTTTTCACAAATCCCATTCCCTTTTCTTCTCACAAAGAAACTTCCATCATCTTTCAAAGAAACTTTTTTGAATAAAAAATCACTCTTCAAATTCAAATATCTATTATATATTTGTGATACCAATTGTTGGCCCAGAATATATCCCAAAAGGGTGGGGAAAATTATATTTTTTAATTTATTGGCCTTCTTACAAATTGAACATATTTTCATTATTTTCAGAAGTAAGTTTATCTCTCTTGATAAATTATTTATTATTTGTTTTCTTTCTTTCATCGACACAAAATCACATTCACATTACGACCATACAAATCATCATTACACACATACAAAGTAAAGCATGAATGTAAAAAGTTGAGACTTTGTGCATCATATTCAATTTATTTTATGCATCTCATACTATAGAAATAAAAGGGTTTACATAAGATAATAAGTAGTAGTAAATATGTTTCACATTATGTCTCCATCTTTGCCTAACACTACCTACACGTACGAAATAGAAAATAACTTCTATGACAATGGAGATCAAAAATTGATAGGATAGGGGTATTTCTCCTTCCTATAGAGGAAAGAATAAGAAAAAAAAATCGAGTAAATAATTCTAAATCTATAACAATTAGAAATTTTTAAGATTTGAAGTGATAGTATAAGATAATTACTTTATACATTTTTACTTCAATATTACTTTGTATTTGAAGTGAACAATTGTTGAATGTCAAAGAATATATACAAAGTACTATTGAAGTAAAAGGACATAGTTTTAGTATAGTATTTGTTTAATTGAACTTCGTGTAAAAGTCTTTGAATAAAGGATTTTTGTAGTAAAGGAAAAGATCATAAGGGGCTTGGGAATTGGATGTAAATATTGGGTACGTAAAATGGATGGGAGTAAATGCATAAGAAAAATAAAAATGGAAAATTTAATTGGGGTGAAATTTATAATCATGGAAACCTTATTTATTCATTCATTTTTAAATGGTAACATGTCAGAGGATTATGTGAGTGGGATATTAGTTGTAATTTACGTCTTAAAACTTGGTTCAAATTTTGGGTCAAAAATAAAACGTCAGAAACTTGATTGGTTTATGTGCAAATTTCAAAATTCAAAATCCACCTTCTCTTTTGGTTTCAATAGAAAGCATTTTCTATGAGACAAAATAGGGTGATGAAATATACCATTTTGACCAGAAAAATAAAATTTTGGAAAAAAAACTGGACCATTAGATTAATTAAGCGCTCTCACACACAAGGTGATGAAATATACCATTTCGACCAGAAAAATAAATAGAATTTTAGCATAAAAATTCAAACCATTGGCGCTCTATATGATCAACAAACATTTTACTTAATGTAACGAAAGAAGGTCTAAAAGATGAATCTACAACGTAGCCCTTTTATGTTCCCTCTATGAGCTTACTTATTTCCTGAAAAATGGTTATTTATACAACATCATCTAAAAGCTGAATGAGATTCATTCTCCAGACATTCTAGGGATTTTCAAAAAAATGAAACCTATTCAAGTTACAATAGAAAGCATATATATAGAGAGAGAGATAGGAATTCACAGTAATATATATAAAGTAACAAACAGTATATATTTTCAGAATAAACAGTTTCGAAGAGTCAATATAAAATAATTGATATGTATGTCAATTATTCAATTTTTTTAATGGCCATGTATTCTCTAATACACAGACAGATAGTGTTACCACATGTTTCCTCCTAGTAACATCACACAAAAAAATCATGATTTCTAGAACAATGCCTTGTTTAGGGAACACTTGCATAAACCAGCTAGGAAGGTACCAACCAAATATTTCCACCCAGTAGCCAAGGCCAATATAGTAAGAGACTTTCCATAGGCCGAATCAATAATTTCATAATTGAAATCATATGAATATATTTCAAGAGATATACATATATAACAAGTGACGGAACCATCGGTATCAAATGTATCTTAAGAATAAAATAATTTCAAAAAATATATACAGTTTGCATAATATCATATAATCAAAATACGCAAGGAATGTCATAGAGTACTCACCTAAAGAAGAAGTTCAAAGTTATCGATATTACATTTGGGATCATTTCGTTAAGATGAAACTTCTTCTTAATCTTTCCCACAATTTTTCTAACTATTTCTCAAGTAATTGGTGTAAGTTAAATTATCATAAAGTCTGTATTTATAGTTTTCCAAAGATATCACGACATTGACACGTGTCTAGCTCACCGAGCATTGATAACGGTAAGTCAGCATTTTAAGTGTCGCATAACGAAGGTGTCTTGGAGTTTTATTTCACTGAAATATGACATATGTTTTAGCTTTCTCTCTAAATAATTCACACGTTTGACACATGTTTAAGCTTTAGTTATATATAGAACATGTGTCAGTACGAGGTGTCAAGCATGAGGTGCAAAGGTATTAAATGTATAAGGGTCATTTTACACATAAAGGGTATTTTAGTAATTTCACACTATATATTTTTAATATTTCCTAGAGGTCCTTGAAATTATTTTATTTAAAAAAAGGTCCTTTGTATAGTTCATTTTTGTGCCTCAAACTTTCTTAATTAAAGCCAAGTCCCTAAAGTTTCATAAATTTACATTTTCTAACTCGAAACCTATCATTTGGCTGAAGATGTGTCAAAAAAAATAAATTGACCCATTATATAGATGATTCGTCAAATTTATAAATGGCCTTTGTTATATTAGTAAAATTTATCACTTAATAAATGAGACGCAATTGTAAAAAAAACTATATATGATCATATAAAAGCGGGGTCATTACATATCGTCAATAACTCTGAATAATTTTTTTCAAAATATTGTCCAATAGCCGGTGGCTAGTCTAAAACCCCTCAAATTCCAAGCAGACTGTCCTTCCATTTATATGGAAGATCAAAATCATGAATTAGGAAGTCATTGCCAAAACATATCTCCCTTGCTTTGGATTTACCTAACCACATTTTACTTTAAGATAATGAAAGACCACAATTTATTATTTCTTGACTCCTCGTTCTAAAAAGAGAGAGTTCACCCATGTTCACCGGAATCCAATGGGACTCTAATAAAATTATCATCCTTTGAAGATACTACCAAATAAAAGAACTCAAAAAACAAAATACCATCCCCATACGGTTAAAAATACATAAAATGAGTTCATTAGAAAAAATCATTGCATATGTGAGTTTTTCCCCCTTTGTATGATCCTTTAGTCTGTATTATCCTTTAGTCAGTCATTCAATCTACAAAAATCATCTATATTATCCCTATGTCAGTCATTCCATCTATAAAAATCCGGAACAAAAGTTCCTCGACTTTTACTACAATTCCTAGCCTTAACAAAGACACCATACTAATTTCCTACCCTGGAAACTCAAGTTCGCACATGGTGCGGTAGTTTAGTTTTCATCCGTGAAATCCTTACCCATGACTGTCAAATTTTCTCCATAATACGACCCACGTTTACTGAGGAAGAGCATGCTCCATCCATAATGGATCGAATATTGAGGCAACTGGAAAACATCACCGCCTCACATAATAACATAAAGTGCGAAACTAGGGCTCTAAGCCTAATAAAATTTTCCCTAGAAGAGGCCACAACTACACCTACAATATGAGAGAATGAACTTTCCCCTCCCATACCAAATACTAAAGCACTTTATATAACATCTACCGAGGTAATACAGCTATCCCCAGGATCTTCTCACGCCAGTCCCAGCATCAGCCCCTCTATATGCTAGAACTCCTCATTTCCAAGTACCATTTTCCCCATATGGATATTTCGAACAATAGCAGAAGTAACCTGAGTATCCACACCCACTGCGATATGAATCTATGGCCCCTCTTCCATCTAACGAGGTTATTCCCCCATATTCAAATAAGAAAATAATGCATGTCCGATTTGAACCACATGCTTTATATAAATCCTACAACAAGATGCAAAACCTCAATGCCCTCGCTAACATTAAAAAGATGGTCATGTTTCCAAAATCCCAAATATAAGAAAAATTCAAGATGTCAGTCTTCGAAACCTATAAAGGACTTGCTTCTCAGATCGATCCTTGCACAACTATCACCTTCATAAGGTTTAAAACCAATGTTTAGTGGTTATAGAGACAATTCTCTCATCCATTATGTCTAGACGAGTTCTCACATTATATATGGGACTAAAATGAGAAGCGGCTATTAAAACCTAGGATAATGTATATCATGTTTTCCTGAAATAATACGATTACAACAAGGAGGTGGGCATCACCTATAAAGTTTTAGAGATGCTAAAACTAGAGGAAGGAGATACAGTTATAAATTCCATCACTTTCTGGAGAGAGAAATATAGCCAATTGGTTAACTGCCTCCTTAATAATGATAAGATAGAAATCGTGATATGAAAAACTAAGGAAAAAAGTATATAATGAACTTGATATAACCTAGATCTCTAACTTCAAATCACTTAACCATATCGAGAGCAAGATCTGGGAAAGTTTGTTTACAAAGACTATTAAATCCACTAATAACCTCGTCGAACAACAACCAATTCTCCTCACGCAAAAACCTTACTGGAGATTCTACATCTCACATCACCCCCTTATGGTTAGACTGAACCCAAAATCACTCCCAGTTACTAATAAATCCCAAGAAATAGTAGCCACCACTAAATCTTCCTGACAAGGACCCTCTCCCAAATATTATCAAGCTATCCCCCTCAACAAACAGTGTTTAGGACCCCACCGAGATAGTTAACCAACCTACAATATCCGTTCATCCGGGTATACATCAACCTGAAAATGCATCGTTGCCTAAGACCTTTGAACTTTAGACCACCCCTACTTTTCTAGTTAAGAAATGTTGAGTCGATGTCCATTCCTAGTTCCACCGAGGACTCGAACACATTATTAACAACTGTTGGGAACTAATTTTTTTCTATCCAAAACCTTATCCATGACGGGATCCTCATCCCTCCCTGACAAAATATCACAAAAAATCCCCTACCATATCACCCCAACACCGAAACCAATTCCTGAAAAGATGCTACCATTCCACACATTGACCTGTCCACTTGGATTTTCCCCATTCATTATAATTTGAGTATGAGAGAACACCCATAAAACCAAAAAATCCACCACCCCATCTCTCTTTATAAAAATCACCATCGAGTCAAAGCCCACCATTAACCATATGGCCTTCTTCATCATGGCCATACAGATTCTACAAAATAACTATTGTGGCCTAAATGTCCTGTTAGTCACCAAGTTCATGCTCTCTGAAGAACCGGTACTCATTAACCCATTCTTTGTAGAGGCCCATCACCCAGTCAAATGTGGAAAAATGTACGAAGAATCTTTCCAACCAACTAATCATATCACCTTTGTAGTAAATAGTGAATCCACCAGATGGGAGGAATTTACCTTAGAAGTACACTTATTCGCTCTCTTATATTCAAAAGACAACGATGATACCCACCCATTAAGTACTATAGACATGTTATTGTTAAATCTCCGAGAAATATATGAAACACCACAGTATCCTATCACCAAACAAATGAGTGAAATAGACCGATGATTTAGGGGAAATGATCACATCACCTGGAAGTCTAAGGTCCATCACCAGTAATTATATGAGGAAAAATAAAGAATGATGCTCCACATCGCATTAAAAGATGTCTCTTGAGAGGAAAAACATCAAGCTAACCCTGGCCTAGTGATATACACCACACACATTAACCTTTCAGAGAAAGGTGCAACCTCCTCCAAGAGTTCCAGAGAGTTGTGGTCACCAAATAATGTTTTCCACTGGATATGATAGGGAACGAGGAATGACCACCAAGGAAGACCGATTAGGAGACAAATCAAGAACTCTTCCCCTTGCTACCATTCGCATGATATGAACGAACACTGGGAGTTATATCAACCCCCCACTGTTAACAGGCCTAAAACTAATACTCCATAGTTATACAAGGGGCACCACTTTCGGCCAGTCAAAACATACTCTGAGAGCCCCAACATCCAATACCTACCATGTATACTACATTTGTATGGAAAAATAAGGGATTATTTATTACTTCGACCATATCCTCATCATTGAAGGGAACACATCCCCTTATACTGGAGATGAATTTTCCTTAACCTTTAGGTTTGGGAAATCATTACATAGTACGACTAGTCCCCTGGAAAAGGTCTCGAGTTACATGAATAAGGGCCATGTCCGTCAAAACCCCTAATATTTGAGACTACAAATATGGGATTTAATAGATATCCACTATAAAGGGAGCTTAATTATATTGAGTGTCATGAACGTTGGATTTTCCATATGAAAAATCAAGGTCACACCGAAGAGAGTCTATAACCCAACCTCTTATATGGATGGTGACCTCTCCATTTATTCAATAACGAAGGGCAACTCCATAATCCAAATATAAAAATTTATGAGAGCATCCAAGTCACTAGATGGGATGACTTACCCATAGAAATATGAGATACCATGTGCAACTCCATGATAGTATAGAACAACCCTCCTAAAATCCCTCTGCCTGAGGAAGACCTCATAAATCACATTAATGAATTAGATATGCCCGTCTCCCAACTGTCTTATGATCTTTTTGTCCTAAATATATCTACTTGCCCCCAATATGAACTTGATAAGGGATGAAGTTATGGGAATGCATACTTGGAAACAAACCATATATTGGGTATTATTGAACTAAAAGATGAGAAGAGTCGATAGAGCCATTCATTACCATAAGTTCTCCCCCCATGAAGGTACTCGTATACAGTCAAAATAGAACTTGTCCACCCAGATCCTTAGAATCATGCTCAAAGTAAATTGAACATCCTACAATACGTGGAATCTACACTAACTTCCACCAAGTTTGCTTATGAAATTTCACCTTAGGGGACAGAATACATAGAGTATCGATATTACTATAGAGACATATTATGCAAATTCATGAGTATCATGAAGTAAATGGATATAAGGGATCCAAATCCCTCATCCTCTAATAGAGAACACCAAGAATATTCCTCAGATGCCCCCTGACGATGAGTAATAATAATAAATGGAATCAAACGATGACATATGGTGGGAATCCAGTATGTCAATTGAACCCATGACAAATGCAATAGAGAATATTGGCAACCAAGTCCTAGAAACTCACCCCAATACTAAACTCAAACATAGTTATATGATAGATAGGTAGATAGATATACCCATTTCTTGTTCCCCTAGTAATGGAGGATGTAGATCCCAAAAGCTATAAACAGACTCCTATCTTGGATTGGATCGATACTTTGGCTCTAAAGAAAATGTCACTTGCCTCTGACTTGAATTATTAGCTAATCTCATGATCTGATTAAAATAACTAAAAAAGAAACTGAGAAAAAATTGGTTCTCACTTAGAATAAAGAGGTCAATTTTTTAACAAGGTCAGGTCGACACTTCACTCAATGAAAGCCTGCTGATAAAGAGGGAAGTACCCCCTAAATAACCACCGTACCCCGTCCTTGAGAAAATAATAAAATCCAAGAAAAATTTTTGGTGAACATCATCCAACATCACTATCTGGGAATTTCTAGCCACTGCTCTCATGTGGCTATTGTCTCACATGGAAGTACCTATGGATGTCACTATGACAAAATTGTTAACCAACTTTGGCTACATCACAATGAAATAACAGATTAACTTATCAGATGATAACCTTCTCATGCAAGGACATACGCACTGATTTTCATTGAACATTACTACTAAGGCTCGCGAACAGATAGTACCCTTAGTTCTAGTAGATAATAGATTCCCCACAAATGTATATTCCCTCTACACTGCTACCCGTCAATGATAGACTACATCAAAATGCACACCATCATCCATGATAATTGGGGTCTATTATTACAGCCATTGAGAGGTATTTGCGGACATTATCCTTACTCTCATGGACTATTAAGTGCAATGTTTAGTTTCAAGTAGTCGACGTCCCAACCAGTTTCAACCTCCTACAAGGAAGAGGCTGGATACATTCCATTGGGACATTACCCACATCATTATACATTAAAGTTTGGTTCGATTTCTACATCAAGGTCATCACCATTCAGGGATATGATAATAGGGCCACGGTGGTCAATACTAGCACTACCGTGTTGCTAAACACCCATAACCATAGCCATGATATATTCCTTAGTGGATTCCAATTCATACCACTCGTACATATGATAGAATAAGATTCATTCATTCATAATGTAGTCTCTCGGATCATCGAAAATATGGGATATATGCCCAGGTTGAGTCTCAAAGGAAATTAATAAGGAACCTTTAAAGATATCCCTATTACAAAAAATGAGGTAAAAGTCAATCTTGGCTACATTGTCGATTCCAACAATGTAATTAAAAGACTCGAAGACCCCCATTGAGTGTGGACCGTCCATTTCCATCTCTAAGGATAAAACTTCCCCTATCACAAGCTCCCCGAGTCACGGTGGGACAAAACAAAGACATCCTTGCAGCTAGGAATGGAAATCCTCTACGAGGAGGGACTATACATAGGTTAAGGGAAAGTCCACACAGTTCACCAAGGTGAACTTAATTTATCATAGGTTAATACAAAAGACAAAAAATCCCCTAGCTAGAACTTTAATGAGGATTGTCCACATTATATCTCGATGAGACTCCTCTAGTAGTAATGTTAGGAACAACTTACCTAACTCCTATTGAATGCTTCCATAATTGGTATTATTTCCTCTCCCACTCGAGTTTACATTAGAGACAAAGTATGGTTGATCAACATCCCTGAATTAAATCTTTACCTTCATATGTCAGACTCCACATCCCTCCTGCTTGTTCGATTGAACCTTACTACATACTCAACGAACCCACAACGAGCTATTAATAGAATGAGGTAAATCGCGAGTGCTTACTGAAAACACTCTCTGAGGTACCTCCCCACATAAACCATGTTATGGATTCCATTAAGGACCCTAAAGCCACCCTTAAATAAAAAAGGTAATTGCCTAAGAAACCCCACTTACCCCAGCTTGCAGTCAGTACGGAGGTCGTAAAGTACCCATAGTTCACTCCAGAGATATCTCAACAAAACTTGACAAGAATCTATTTTCCCTAAATGATAGACAAAATGGGGAACTCTACTTCAACGATGCATCCAACAAAAGGGGATTATGCATAGGAATTATATTTATATCCCCAAACTCGATATGGCTCCCCACCGCTATCAACATCATATATGAATACATAGACAACATGGCGGAGTACGAGGATTACATCACGGGTCTTAAAATTTCCTCCAAAATTAGAATCATATACCTAAAGGCCTACGAGGATTCCAGCCTAGTCATTATTCCAATATTGGTAAAATGGAATATCCACGATGACAAACTTTAACCATACCATGCCTACTTTGATGAGAAAACTTTGCAATTTGAGCATCTCAAATTAGACTTGCTCCTAAGAGCTAAAAATAACTTCGCAGAAACACTTGCAACCTTGCCCTTAATCATTGGCATGTTGGAGGGCACCGTGGATATTACATTCACCATATCTAGTTGAAACACCCCTTCACATTTCTTTGAGGTCTATATTATCGAATAATAACCATAGGACCCATAGTCTAGTAGTATGACATATAGAACTTGCTCAATAGAAATCATTACCCATCAGATGCCTCCTCCAACGATTGAATTAACTACGAGTAGTGGAAACCCAATTCATCATCTCTGGGGATCAACTCTATAAATATGGCTCGATGATATACACTTATGATGTGTCCATGGCATAAACTCTCAAAATTATGGGAAAATCCATAAGAGGAAATGTGTCCCGCACATGAGTGGGCACACCCTCTCTAGAAAAATACTTCGACAGTCACACGACTAGACCACCATGAAAAGACACTTAATCAGTATGTTAAGAGGTTCCTCAAATGTCAGTTACATTCCCTCGATAACATCTACCTCCTAGAGAGCTACATTACATGACCTTACCCTGACCGTTGTCCACTTGGGGGATAAACATCATTTGAAAGGTCACTCCAAAGTACTCCAGGGGGAAAGCGTTCATTTTAGTCGCCAAATACTTCATCAAATGGGTCGAGGTTGAATCATATGTAGTTCTAAATTCTAATAAAGTGGACAAATTTATACGAGAAAATATGATATACCGCTTCAGTGTATCTCATGACTCAGTCAGATAATGGATCTCCCTTAAAAAAGGAGGTATTTAATCTATTACACAAGTAAGAGATAACTAGGCATGAGTAATCCCCCCATAGACCCCAAATCAATGTATTAGTCGATGCTACTAGTAAAAATGTCAAAAACACTATCATCAAGATGATCAAAACCTACAGTAGTTGACCTGAAAAACTCCTATATGCTTTGTGGGGCTACCGTCCTACAAAACGAAACTACATTTGATCCACCCCCTACTCACTAGTTTATAGTATGGAAGAAATCCTACCTATCGAACTCGAGGTACCCTCATTAAGGGTTATGCTTCAAAGATAAAACTGTCAAAACAGATTGTGACCAATCCCATTATGATGAAATAACTCTCCTCGATGAGAGGATACTGAAGATCGCTTATCACAACTAAGGCTACCACTAACATATTGCCCAAGCATTCAATAAATGAGTCAAAAAGTGAAACATCTTAAGAGGGAAACCTAGTCCAAAGTAGGAATTCCAAACCTTTCAAGGCTGTTGGAGGTACATTTACACCCAACTAGGGAGAATCCTATTTAGTAACCAAATTAAACTCTTACGGGGTAGATACCTTATCTTATCTTGATAGAGTCATATTTTCCCAACCCTTAACCTCAACCGATTAAAGAAATTCTTTCCTTGAACCTACTTAAGGTGAAAAGGAAAAGGACCGAACAATCGATCATCAAGGAATGGAAGACTATGTAATTCCATACACATTCCCAACCCTACATCAAAAATCCCACTTGAGCCATCAATATTTCAATTGAAGTCTCCTAGAATGCTTTAAGTCCTTAATCCTTTTATCCATTTTGAGATAGAACTACCTAGACATGGTTCTTCATTATATTATTATTATAGACATCTAAAACAATGGGTTACCATCACCTTTTAATTGTAGATATGTAGGAAATCCGAGATATCACTTCGGACCCGATCGAAATAAACACAAAAAAAATGCATGTCATTGGAAACCCTTCTCTATGGTCATTGTGCCCTTACGCCCAACTAATTGACATACACTAAAAGGCTAAGTGTCAAGTAATAAAATTGCTCTATAAGGCATTCAAAAGGTTCTGCAGATTCATCCTTATTTAAACTATACGCAAATGCTAATACTATGAAAAATATAGCGAAGCCAAAAAAGGGAAAACAAGCTACCCCTATACACTTCTCCCCAGAAGAAGAAATATCGAACACCTATCTCAAGCACATCGCATCCCATGGAGGATCATTAAAATAGAAAGACTCATTAAGGGCTCCACGTAAAAGGCAACCCCTATTTTTAGTAAAAAGGCAGCACTCTTATTCCAAGGCTATATAAAAAAGGTCTCTTACCTATTGAAAAGAAAGGAAGCTGATTTACTTCCCCAAAACACCAATATAAATGGAGAGACTCATGCAGGCTTTCCCGTAAAATGACACCCCATTTTATTAAAAGGATGACACTCCGACTTCAAAGCTATATGTGAAGAATCACATCCTATCATAAACATAAGAAAAAAAGGGTTTACCATGCCCTTCTAAAATTCATTCAAACAAAGTGGCTCGACATCTAACAGTTAAAGTCGTCTGTTCCCCAAAAGAAAAAGTCTCAAAAAGACAAGGCATATTTATTTCCACTCTTTTCTATTGTCCACTTTTTCTTTTTCTTTTATATGTGATTATGTTAACATCTAGTACGAAAAGGGTGTGTATAAATAAGCCACAATTATACTATAAATAGAGCCTAGACTCACTCTTTTTCAAACATATATTTAACAATGAATGCTATTGTAAAATTGCATGTATGATATCAAGATATCAACTGAAGGAAAGCATAAAAACCTTAAAAATGAGTAAAATCATGCCAAAACACCGTAAAATTAGAAAAATCCTCACCACCCAATAAAAAAAGGAAGTTTCAAATCAAAATACAACAATAAGGACACCAAAGAAAAAATCAAAACGTATGAAATGGTGGAGACAAGCCCCCCACTTAGCCAATAAAAGGTAGGAACTAATCATGACAAGATTTCTTGGCCCGTTTAGCAGCATCACTAGAAGAACCGGTAACGTCGGTATCCATAATGTAACCAGGGATTGGTTGAGAGGGAGGAAGAAGAATGAGGGAAACACTATGCACCGACCTCCTTACAACATAAAGGAACATGGGTGCGAGATTGAGACTGAGGCTTAGAATAAGACTCCACGTTAGAAGATAACCGACACTTATGAGTGGACTTATGGCTATAAACCTGAACGTAGTAAGACAATTCCCCGTATAGCGAGGACTAGTGGAGCATCACCCTTTATAAAGTAAACACCGAAACCAACACCTCCTAAAAAACACCAAAATAATGAAATCATCATTAAAGGGAAAAACTAGAGAAGAAAAAGAAATAAGAGAAAAAAGGAAAGTAAAAGACATTACTCATCCTCTCCTGAAGTTCCCTTAACCCAAGAAATAATCGACCTAAATGATTGGAGGATGAAGAAAGAGGAAACAAGCGTGGGATACTAAAATCGTAATAATCCACCTCGTAAGGGAGGGCATGGAGATCCACACTCCTAAAAAGTACCTCCTGAGAAGAAGCTCCCTTTCAGTTATTTTTAAGGCCTCCACCTCACCCTCCCTCACTATATCTTCCAAAGCATAAGTATAATCTTCAGACAGCCTCACCTCCTCGGCCCGCCTTCGGTCTATCCCACCATCCACCACCTTGCCTCTCTCCTCCGTAGTAAATTGGCCCTAAAAAATCAAGATCCTCCGAATCTATCCTAAACTCGACACTAAAAAAGAACCCTCAAATTTTAGAGACTGGTCAAACGAAGGAGTACCCATACTCTCTTGAGCCTACCCCGGCGCACTATCCCCCTTAGAGCACCACCATAAATTTATTCCCATCGCGGCCTGCGAATCGAGAATATCCACCAGTACTGGAGGGAAAGATATCCACAAAGACCAAGGATTTCCTAATATCTCCCTTATGATCCACCTCATGTTCCCTCACTCCCATATATATCCCTACCCCTCTAAGTTTCATCCCTACTCTCAAGTACCCTTTCATCCCCCACTTACCTAACCTTGGAAGACTGTTGATCTTCACCTACCACCTTTGACTCACCCTTTGAGGACATCAACTCCCCATCTACTACCACAAGCACCTCTCCCACTAGAATTAACCCCGCACACACCATCAAAGCCTCTTTATACACATGATAAGACATCATCATCACACGATGATCCAGGAATCCCCAAAAGTCTACGTATTCTATAAGTAAACATGCGATATGCACACCTACCAAAAACATCTGTAAACCCTTCACCGACATCCCATTAATATGCCTCATAAGGTAAGGATGGGGAAATGGCACCTGAACTGGGACATCCCACATATATTTTTGAGTCAACACCCTGCCTAAGTATAAGAGAGACCTATAAAGCTCTTCCAGCAACAACCACTGCCTAGATTTCCCCAGTCGGTCAAATCTCATGGCACCTAGGAGAGAAGAAATAACCAAGAAAAAGAGTGAGTCTAGAGGAATATATAAGGATTGAAAATAAAGAAGAGGGAAAGAAACACTTAGAGTCTCAATATTCACCCCGCTCAAATTATCCTGAGCCAAAGCTAACAATATAGATGACCCTGTGCTTAGACAACCTCATGCATAACATCTAGATAAATATAACACACTAACCATCGGCTCCATAGTCTAAGGCCTCTAAGAATAGGTGACAATATAAGGGAAAAGAACACATATGCTCAAAGAGAAAAATAAAATGCTGGATGACTAATGTAAAAAAATACAACTTTAATCCACAACAGGTAAGAAAGGACAAAGAATAAACATGTACCACCCACAAATACATAAGACTAGTAAACTTGTCCATAAAAAATCTTGAATAAATGGACATAGACTAGTATATATCAGCTAAATCCATTATTCCCCATGCATATCCCTAAATCTTAGAAAATGCTATCAAAAATGGAAACCACAATAAAAGGGTCCCACCTAGCACTAAACGTACCCCAATGGTGAAAAATAGCAAACTCTGAGCATTTTGCTTCTCTGCCATTGCATCGAGCCTCAAATCTCCAAGTAAGTGGTGAAAGCAGTAACCGCAATAAAGTAACCTACCAAGAGGTACCTGCATCCCTAAATCCACACATAGCTAAGGTATGATCCACCACCAATGGCACTCCGATGAACCTGTAAAGGAATAAAAATCTTGCAGTATCATAGACATATCCCCCATCGAAAAATAAATAGTACTTGTGTTATTCCACCAATGCTTCACCAAGGCTAATTTAATAATGTAGCTCCCGTTAAAGGATGTACCAATAATATAATCTAGTAGTAAGTTTAATAGAATGACATGAACAAAGGCAAGAACAAAAGGAAGGGCCCTTGCCAACGCCCTAGCCATTGGTGCCAAAGAACTCCTCAATCATTAAGAATTCTCGATAGGCTACATGAAAAAACACACAAAGGCATCAACGGTCTGAAGAAAAATATTCTCCACATATATTTTAATCACTATGAATACTCACATTTGATATCCCCACCCTCATTTACACTAATTAAGAAGGGTAATCAGTCTTAATAAACTCAAAAAACCCGTTAGAGATTTCCCATTCCCCGTATTTTGAGTCGCCTCACACTCATATTTAAGCTACCTATCTTCAACCAAGAAATTTAACCCAACGTGAAGCGATCACAAACTCAATAGACACAACCAAACCATGTGTTACTACATATCATCCCCTAGAGACCTTAAATAAAATGGATGATAATATTTTAAATCTTTGCTAAAAACAAAGTAAAAAATCAAGGTATCATATACCAATTGAAGATTTCTCCCTCCTCGTGTTTGAGTCACCCAACAGTCACACTTAAGCTACTCTCTTCAAATAAGAAGGTTAACCAGTCGTGAATAAGTCCAACACTCAATAGATGTTGCAAAACCCTGTGTTTCTAATTTTGGTCCTCGTAGCAACCTAAAATAGAAGGTATGGAAATAGTTTGAATCTATGCTAACACTACTGTCAAAAATCAACATACATTATACCCACCGGAGCTTTCTCCCTCCCCGTATTTAAGTCAGCCCACACTCTAACTAGACGTTGTTGACATCCTATATTTTTGTGTCCAATCAAACTAAAGACCTAAAATAGAAGGGTTGGGAATATTTTTAATCTTTTCTAAAACTAAAGTAAAAAATCAAGGTACTCTATGACCACTAGAGATTTTTCCTTCCCTATGTTTTACTCTCCCCCCCACTCACATTAAGCTACGTCTCATCAACCAAGAAGGTTAACTAGTTTTGAAGCGATACTACACCTAATATATGTCGCCGAAGCCCTGAATTTCTACGTTTAATCCCCCTAGTAACCTAAAATTGAAGGGATGTGAATATTTTGAATCTTTGCTAAAACTAAATTAAAAAATCAAGGTACGTTATAGCCATCGTAGCTTTATCCTCCTCGTGTTTTAATTTCACCAGTCTCACATTTAGTCTATCTCTCTTCAACTAATAAGGTTAACCAGTCTTGAAACAATTCTGAACCCAATAGATGTCGCTAAAACCCTACGTTTTTATGTCTGGCCTCCTCGGGACCTAAAATAGGAGGCATGGAAACATTTGGAATCTTTGTTAAAACTAAATTAAAAAATCAAGGTACCTTATTGATTAAGGGTGAAATGTAGTGCGTAGTCAGCATACCGATTGTTGTTTTTTGTCCACCTCCTTAATACAAAAACCTAAACTATGACTACACTATTTTAAGGGAGTATAGCAGCCAGTCCGGGTATCGAAAATCCACAGAGACGAGTTGCTAGAATTTAATTGATTTAATACTTCTAAATTAAAATGAAAAGGGTATTGCTAACAAAAAATAAAAGATAATAAAGATGAAATATTAATCTAGTCGTGGGTAAATTAAACTAAGATTAACAAAGGGAATAACAAAAACTATAGGTTGTGTCAGATATCCCTCACCCAGAGTTAATTGGTATAAATGGTTACATGGGCTCACGAGTTATTAAGATTGAGCCTCGTTTCGACAGTTAATTAAATCAAGATCTGTCACACCCCTAAATTCACATAAAAGTCTAATAAGATTTTGGCGTCAACAAATAACCCGAAAATTATGCAAGGAAGGTTGTAAATACGGAGCATACATGATATACCCCGTTAAATCTCCAAGGAGTAATAACTAGGAAACCGACTCAAAATAAACACGTAAAAATTCATCACCAAAGCAAAGAAACCAATCAACCCTTAGGTGAGTTCAATCCATCACAACCTAGATTAAACTTTCCGCTAAGCGTGAATAAAAGGCTTAATTAAAATAACTAATTAGTTAAGCAACAACTAATTAATTTAACACTACAAATTAAACTAGGTTTGAAATAAATACCAAAGCATGGAAAATAAATGGACAAAGTGTAAATAAGAGGAAGAAGATGAAATAGCATCCACTTACACAGATGGGTGTCAAACCACCAAGAAATGGAGGAGATGGGGAGGTCTGGTGACACCCCGCTTATTAAAATAAGAGGTGGCCAACCCAATACTCCAATAATTATAGGAATAATAGATGGCCCATTCTCAGCATCACTGTAGTACAAATAGTATACGAGATAACCACCCAATATTTTAGAAAATGGATTGCCAAAATTTATTCTGTAAATTGATGAAAAACATTTAAATAATCCAATTTAAAAGGAAGGTGAATAAAAATAAAGATAGATAACAAATCAACAACCACATACATCAAAATAACCTAATAAGTTGTCGGTTAACAGACCCTTACAATTAGGTTACCCCGAGTATTAAAAATACAATATCACATTATATAATACAAGAACAAAACTTGTGCAACATGCCCGAATGTGTAACCGATCATAACTAGAATAAAAAAAAGATGTAAGCGTCTATATCAAATATCCCATAACATCTGCAAAGTGTTACAGCTCTAGGACACTAGAATAGAAAAGTCAATACGGGTGTCCTTTCGGCGGAGCACCTCGACGAATATAAGATTCATGCAAAACAGATAGATATAAACGGGTCAGGGCCCAACTTAATATGATCACTAAGTGAATAAAGCGCATGACATTAATGGATGATTTAATTAATATGAATATGACTATTTCTTTCACCATAAATAATGATACGGAAAATAATTTTTCCATCTAAAAGCATAACTTAACGCAATAATAATGACCATGTTCACAATTCATTTATACAGGAGAATATAGATGAAAATTTACTTAACGAGATACCATTTCCTTTTTACACAATTTTATTTCACCGTTCCATTTTCTCATTAGGAAATGTATTCGAAAAAATTTATTTCATAAAGTTTCGTACAATCAATAAGATTCCACTTTAATAAGAATAGTTATATTAAACCACATATAACGATTCTAAGACCGTCCTTCTGAGTTTCCCCACTGGACGTGCCCCTAAATAGTTATCATCTTCCAGGGCCTATCACACAAGACAACCTGGGAATCCTACATCGTAAAACGTCGGGAAGCGGCCATATACCTTCGATAGTGAGTCATAACCACACCGGGAATTACCTCACTTCAAACAATAAACACACAATAAATAATAATCGGTCATATGGGCGAGGACTATATTCACCCTGCATTCACTAGCCAGGGGACTTCACCTCATGCACGTAACTTCACCTATGATAGCATTTAGAGAGGTTTGTATTAATAAATTATCATTCATAAGTTATTCCCATTTTACAGTATGCCTTACGTTTTTGTCTGGAGCTATATACGTTTAATGTCATCATTATAAACTTCAATGTTTAATAAACCACCAACTTAGTCTCTGAGAATTAATGATGTTACTATAAGACACCAAGCATAGTATACCTCACTCATGTCTCTAAATTTTTCCAATTATAAAATCCTACTCTTCCCCAGTCTCAAACTAGTTTACCCAAGAAAAGCTACCCAAATGTCTATTAAATAATCCCCAAGATAGTCCCAATTATCCCCTCTCAACTCTAGAGTAGTCATATGCCTAATATAAAACTCCAGTACGCTTTATTTCTTCAAAAGAGAAAGCTCCTAGGTCCCAAACCGACAAGAAAAGGGTTATGAACTAAGATAGAAAAATAACCTAAAATAACAGGAATTCCGAATCGATTCGCCCTAGCCGAATAGATTCGGTCTTGAAGCGAATCAATTTGGATGGTCCAAATTGATTCGGTCAAGAGGACCCAACATTCTGCATACTACCGAATCGATTCTCTCATCATAGACCTGTAGCCTACCCTTTTAGCGAATCGATTCGCTAGGGGCAAATCGATTCTCCCGGGCCAGAATGACCAATTTCGACTATGGAGTTTAATACCCTAACTTCTCCCAAGCTCATTTGTCCTCTATTTTTTGCCACACCATCCTTCATTAATCCAACCAAAATAATGCTATAAACATACTAACTACTATAATTCACATAATAACTATCTAGATCAAAGTTTAAGGGTTTAAACACTATAATTTCTCTAAAACTCATATTTGTTCAATTATTCCAATACATAACCATCACTACGATTTATTCACCTTAAACCATATTTTTTTAAAGTAAGAAACTTTCCTTAAGCTGAAATCTCGGATTCCTTTACGGTAGATGCAAGATCAAACCCAATTTCTTCAATTCTTATCATTTCTCTTCTTTTTCTCCACAACTCTCTTCTTCTCTCTTTCTCTCTAGGTTTAGTAAAGATACACTTAGTAAATAAGAGGGGTTGCAAGACTTAATCGTGCCCTTAGCATTAATTCCCATGTAAAATCTTAATACTCCATTAAAATGACTCGTAACTACATATTTAAGTCATAACCTGTTAAAAGTGCCCGGAACCCAAAAATACAATATGGCATTTGTTTTGACTATCTCGACTATTTCGGGACTAACCGCACCCTCTAAATTGGCATCTGGAATAATATAAATCATTTCAATTTCCAACTTCATTTAAACCATAAATGTCGTTTAAAGCACAACGACATCAAGAATCATAACATAATGCTATTTACATTCACATAACAGTAAATAAGCACAATTTGGTAAATATTATCTTTTAATTCACTTAAAATAATAGTTACTCCATTATCCAATATTTTATATAATTACCTCACATGGTAAATTAATATAAAATAAATTACTCAAAAGTAAGGGTTATTACATACTCCCCCCTTATAAGGGAATTTCGCCTTCAAAAATTAGGCGTACCTTGCAAAATGGGATGTGGATACTTTTCTCGCATATCGTCCTACCGTTCCCACGTTGATTCCTCCGCATTGTGGTGCCCCCCATTGGAGCCGAACCAAGGGTACCACTCGATATCTTCGCATACGCTCCCCGTGATCTAAGATTGTAACTGGTTGTTCCTCATATGAAATATCAGGTTACAGTTCGCTATCATCTAAAGGAATGTTCCAGTGAGATCCATCACACCTTTTGTACTTTTTCAAGGATGAAACATGAAACACATCATGAATTTGTTGTAAGTGTTTCGGCAAGGCAAGTTGATAAGCTACGGGGCCTACATTAGCAAAAATAGGAAAATGGCCTACATAGCGCGGTGCAAGCTTCCCTTTCTTCCCAAATCTCTTTATACCCTTCATTGGCGAAACTCACACCAAAACATGATCTCCAACCTCCAAATCCACATGCCTTCTATTAGCATCAGCATAACTCTTCTGATGATCTTGAGCAATTCAGATGCGATTGCGAATAAGTTCAATCTTTGAAGAAGTATCCTGGATCATCTCAGGTCGAAGAAATTTATTATCCCCTACTTCCAACCAACAAGTAGGTGATCTACACGGTCGACCATATAATTCTTAATACGGTGCCATCCTGATAGTGAATTGGTACGAAGTATTATAAGAAAATTTGACCAAGGGCAGATATTGTTACCAACTTCCTTTGAAATCAAGAACACACATTCGGAGCGTATCCTCTAATATTTGGTTGACTCTTTCCATGTGCCCATTTGTCTGAGGGTGATAGGAGGTACTCAACCTCAATTCGTTTCCCATGGCTTTTTGGAAAGATCGCCAAAAATGGGAAACAAAAATTTTGTCTCGATCGGATACTATATTAATGGGCACCCCGTGGAGTCTAACGATCTCTGCAATAAATAGTTGGGCATAACGAGCAGTATTGTAGTCTGTACGTACCGTTAAGAAGTTTTTCGACTTAGTTAGGAGATCGATAATCACCCAAATAGAATCATGGCCGCTTGTGATGTTGGCAATCCCGTGATGAAATCCATCGAGATGCTTTCCCATTTCCACACCGGTATTTACAAGGGTCGTAGCAATCACGTCGGTCGCTGATGATCTACCTTCACCAGTTGACAAGTAGTACAATGGGGAAAAATTCAAAAAATTCCCATTTTATACCCGCCCACCAATATTGATGGCGCATGTCTTGGTACATTTTGTCCCCACCAGGATGTACAGCAAATTTGGACCCGTGATATTCTGTCATTATAGCCCCTCTCAAATCCCCTTCGTCCGGGACAACAAGTCTCCCGTGGAAACGTAATCCACCCTCAGGACTTAAAGAGTAGGATTCCGCTCCCTTGGTTAACAATTGGTGATTACGGTCCTGACGACCTTTGTCCCTTCCTTGAGCTTCCACAACCCTTGACACTATTGTAGGCGTAACGGTCAACACTGACATAAAAGCCCTAGCCACTGCGTCCTCTTAGCAAAGTTTTTTCCATTTAGCCTTCCATATCGTGGCTAACTCCCCCTCGGGTTTCTGACTCAACGCATATGCCACTACATTAGCTTTACCTGGGTGATAATGAATGTCAAATTATTAGTCCTTCACAAATTCTAACCACCAATGTCGTCGCATATTTAAATCCTTATGTGAAAATAAATATTGCAGCGACTTGTGGTCCGTGAAACGACTAAACTTCTCTCCCAGGAGGTAATGTCTCCAAATCTTCAAGGCAAAAACCACTGCAGCAAGTTCCAAATCATGAACTGGATAATTATTCTCATGGGGCTTTAGCTTGCGAGAAGCATAAGCAATGGCCCGATGCTCTTGCTGTAACACACCTCCCAACCCTTGCAGAGATGCGTCTGTGAAGACCAAATATTCCAATCCCCGCCTCGGTAATGCAAGTACTGGAGCATAAGTCAACTTATCTTTCAACTCATCAAAAGCCAGTTGACAAGAATCATCCCAAACAAACCTCACCCCCTTTCGAGTTAAATTAATCAAAGGGCTAGCAATCTTAGAAAAACCCTTGATAAATCTGCGATAATAACCAGCCAATCTCAGAAAACTACGAATCTCTGTAGGTGTTGTGGGCTGACCGCATTCCCTCACCGTAACAACTTTACTCGGGTCTACTAAAATACCCTCAACGATAACAATGTGGCCCAAAAATGTACTTCCAATGGCCAAAAACCACACTTCTCAAACATAGCGTACAATTGATGATCCCTCAACGTCTGTAGGACCAACCATAAATTCTTAGCATGATTGGCTTTCGTTTAAGAATACACTAGGATGTTATCAATAAACATGATAACAAACTGGTCCAAGAAGTCTCGAAACATTCTATTCATAAGGTCCATAAACACTACAGGAGCATTAGTTAGCCCGAAAGACATAACCAAAAATTCATAGGACCCATATCTACTTAGAAATGTAGTTTTGGACATGTCCTTCTCTCGTATCCTCAACTGGTGATACCCCGCCCTCAAATCTATTTTAGATAAGTACGATGCTCCCCTAAGTTGATCGAACAAATCATCAATCCAAGGTAGTGGGTATTTCTTCCTGATGGTAAGTTTATTCAGCTCCAAGTAATCTACGCACAACCGGAGGGAACCATCTCTTTTCTTCACAAATAACACAGGAGGACCCTACGGCGACGTACTATGCCTAATAAGCCCATGTTCTAACAACTTCTAAATCTGATCTCTTAACTCCTCATTTCAATAGGATCCATATGATACAGAGCTCTAACAATCGGTCGTGTTCCCGGTGCTAAGTCAATCACAAACTCAATCTCCCTACTTGGAGGTAAACCTGGTATGTCCCGAAAAGCATCTTCGAAGTCTCCAATAACAGGAATCGACTCTAAGGAAATTACTACATCCCGAGAAGTTTACTCCGCAATGTAATACAAATAAGTGCTAGAACCTCCCTCTGAATGAGGCATAGCCACTAAAAACATCTCTTGCCCGGTACTTCACTAACCAATTCATCCCCAGGATTACATCATACCCGACCATATCAAGGACGAATAAATTGGCCTCAAAACACAAATTATCAAGATTTATTTCTACTCTTTTACAAATAAAGAAAATGAGCGAACCATCACCCATAGAGGACTCGACACTAGTGAAAGTCCTTTTTGCATATTTAATTAACTCCATAGACTGAGCAAAAATTTGAGAAATAAATGAGTGTGTCGCACCCGTGTCAAACAATACACGACCTATATTCCCATGAATGGGAAACTTACCCTCGATAGCAGGCGGCGCTTTCGAGGCTGGAGGAAGCATAACATCATGTATGTGGTAAACACGCCCATACGGTAGTTGTCCCTATTGTGAAGGGGCAAATGGATTAGGCACTGGTGGCGGTAGTTGTTCCTGCTGATGCTATTGAATTCAAGAAAACTGTCCTCCGATCAACTGCGGACATGCCTTCCTAAAGTGATCCGAATCCCCACATTGAAAACAACAACCCGCCATATTTTCCTGATTACGACCTCTATTATTTCTCAACTGCCCAAAGCCTTGGCCTGGATGGCCTTGACCCCCATTGTTACCCCGACCGACCTGACCTACTTGCTGCTGTTGCTGGGCACCCTTACCATGCCTAAAATTACTGTCATAAAAATTAAATCCTCTGAAATGTTGTCTTTTGGACAAATCCCCTTGTTGGGTGTCCCGTTCCTTTTATTTACCTCAAGATGATTGGGACGAGGGTAGTGCTCCTCCTCCTGCACCATTGCCTCCTGGCTTACTTACTTTCCCCACGACTGAAGGTTTCCTACTACCTTGAACATGAAACCGATGATCTTGACAATGAAGTAACGCGGGATTCAAGACATCCCTGAAAGTTTGTAAAAATGTATTGGCCAGCAAGTGTTGTCGTATCCTCCAATGTAAACCCCCAATGAACTTTGTTATTCTCCTGTCCTCTGGAGTTACCTCATTCGACACAAAACTAGCCAAACGAGTAAATTCATCCTCATACTCTGCCACCGAACGTTCACCTTGAACTACATCTTGAAGCTTCCTCCTCATCTCCCTCTGAACTGCGGGAGGAAAATACTTTCGGTCAAATAAAACACAAAAGTCATTTATATTCATGGTATCTCTTTGCTCTGGACTAGTTTAAAAGTAGTAAGGATTTTCTTCCGTTTCTCACTACAATCCACCATGCGAAGATGGCACTGCATATCCTTTTTCCGTTGGTTAGCTACTATCACGTCAGAACCACCCTGAAATTCTGTGGGATGACCCTTCAAAAAGGATTCTCTGACTCTTTCCCATGGAGAAGGTCCCACAGGGGCGTGCACCTCCTCAACCCTCGACTATTGGGATTGGGGAATTGTTGAACCATGGAAGTCATTGCAGTATTGATCGCCTGGACCACAATATTGGCTACTTTAGTGGCATTTATAGTTCCTTGTTGAGGCGGTGGAGGACCTACATCATCTTCAACAACTCTATTTTGTCTCGTAGGGAGTCCTCTCTTGGGCTGCATCGGAGACGAATAAACAACTGAATTAGAATATTTTTAAGAACAATTCATTTTTCAGAAGATCGCAATTATAGACAAACAAAACAGTTATAACTTTAAGGCTATATATCAAAGAACACTACTGTGACACCCCGATTAATTAAATATCGGGTAGCTACTCCTTTATTAAATTAATATAAAATGCCAAGTTGGTCCAGTTAATAGCATCACTATTGAAAACATTTTAATGATTACCAACCACCTAGTATTTAAAAAGTGAGTTGCCAAATTTTAAGTTAACTCTGATTAACATGCAATAAGAGGATAATGAGAGAATAACAACCATTGACCATAACGAAGCAATAAAATAACCAACAAAGTAATAATAAGTCCGGAGGAAAACTCCTCACAACAATCCCACAACTGAACTAAGTAAAACAATGTAACCTGAATTAATTACATGCCAAAAGTCTGAAAATCTGAAATAGGAAATGCTTCTAATAGAAATGGGTGACATGCCCTACAACTGATGAAAGCTGAATATAGAGTCAAGATAGATGAAGCGTCTACTAGCAAAGTCCTGTAACTTCCACAAACAGCTACAGCTCGTCACCTGAATGAGGATCCTAAGCATGGTGTCCTTGTGGCTGGGCACCTAAAATGGTTTTTTCAAAAATAGATTTGAAAGCAAACGGGTCAGAGCCCGAAAGTGGAGAGTATTTTAAAAATAGCAAGTGCTTTAATGACATTAAAACAATGAATGCAAAATACATGTGAGGACGTTCACTCGCATGAGATACTCACCTCTCAACTAATTGTGCACTCCTAACGAATAGCTGATTCGTATCGAATATTGCATATTTCCGCCCGTTATCTTTATGCATTCTAGCACTTTTACGGTCCTAAATGCCTATAATTATTCTCATTAACTATAAAACCTTGGATTTGGATATATACATTCTTTACAAAGGTTATTTGTTCTTTTGTAGGTATTGGAACGCTAAAAGTGAGGTTCGGTTGCATTTCGGAGAAGTTCCGTCGTTGAATGCTACTTCAGGGGCAATTTGGTCTTTTCAAACTCACTATTTTTTATGGAATGAAGTTAACAACATGTATATCATCAAATTATCTTTTCGTGGCCACTGACCGTGCGTCATTCTGACTCCGTATGTGGAAGTTATGCCCATTTCCGGAAGGTTTCGGTATTTTCTTCTACTTCAAGGGCATTTTGGTAATTTCATACTGCATAATTTGGAGGGTTTAAAAACATAATCATGTATATAATTTAATTAGCTTCGCGTCGGTTCCGACCACGCCTCATTTCGATTCCGTATGAGGGAGTTATGACCATTACCGTGCAACGCGTCAAAATTGGTTCAAAGTGGAAAAGTGGGCTGCCTCCAGCCCAAGGCAAATTCCAAAAGTGCGGTCGACCGGTCCCAAACATGAGGTCGACCGGTCCCATCAGATATAGACGAAAATTGACTTATTTTGGGTTTTTTGGGTTGGTTTTGTTGGGGGTTTATTTTGGGGTGTTAAATGAATGTTTGGGGCTTTTCTTTGAGATATCTTGTTTTAGTTAGATAAGGTTAGAAGACATTTTGGGGGTTTTGTTGGGAGCTCACCCTCTCCTCCATTTTCACTTGGGTTTTCACCCATTTTATGTAAGAACTCTACTATTCATTCTCTTCTTTATTGTTTTCTTTCTTTGTTAGCTAGTTTCCATACTTTGTAGTTTGTTTAATTATTGTTATTTATTGTTTTCATTAGTTAATTAGTTGCTTTAATTAATTAGTTAGTTTAATTAATGTCATTAATTATGTGTAGTGGCTAATTTAGTCTAGGTTGTGTCAGATTGAACTCATTCTGGGTTGCCCTTGAAGTAGCATTCAACGACGAAACTTCTCCGAAATGCAACCGAACCTCACTTTTAGCGTTCCAATGCCTACAAAAGCACAAATAACCCCTGCAAAGCATGTATATGTCCAAATCCAAGGTTGTCTGGTTAATGAGCATAATTATAGGCATTTAGGACCGTAAAAGTGCTAGAATGCATAAAGATAACGGGCGGAAATATGCAATATTCGATACGAATCACACCCCCTAACTTAAACATTGCTAGTCCCTAGTGATGCAACAAACAAAACTAGTCCACAGAAGGAAATACAAAACATATATATGCATCGAAATATAATTGCCACTTTCGTAGGGAACACGATTGTATTTAGCATATGCAATAAGCCGTTAAACCCCTAGGTTACCCTAGTGGACGAGTGTCGTCTCGTGAGGATTTTCAGGGATGATACGCACAAACATCATATGGTTTCCTCAAAATATGCCCAAACCAATGTACGACAAGCCCAATAATGGCGAAAAGGATTTCATACGCATTATTAGCAAAGTGAATGAATTCACACAAAAGTCTCAATTATTAACATTATAGAATGCACCTCATAGAAATGAAACCTTAAAATGTGGGAGGGGAGCGAGCACATGAAAAGTGTGATTTGGTGAAAAACTTATATAAATCGGATAAACTTTAAAGCAAGCATACATTCAATCCTCACGGGTATTACGCTCATCAAATAAAGTTCACTTGAAACAGGGAGCTAACACACAGGACATGCGGGCATAAAGAGTAAATATAAATGGAAACTAGGCCGCACACATGTCACAATGAAGAACGCTATATAGGAAATAAAAACTTGTAATCTCAATGAAAGATACTGCACACTAAAAGAGGCAAAATGCACTTTCACAGATTATCGCAACTGTTATGACTTTTGAATTACATGCACCTAAGATCACATAGGACTTTAATAAGGTTATAATGTAGGTTAGGCTAGGGTATGAAATGAAGGAATGTATGTACGGATTCAAAGTGTTCGGAATGAAAACTCGGGATAATGGAAAAATGAGGGAAATATCAAAATTGGAAAACAAGTTCCAAAACGGCATTAGATATATCATCGGGGAGAGTAATCAAAGCTTATTGAACTATATACACAATATACAAACTTTTCTTTCCTTTTCTTTTCTTCTTTTTCTCATTTTCTCTTTTGTTTTCTTTTGCTTTTTGCTTTCTCTTTTTCTTCACTTTTTTCACTACTTTCTTTTCTTTACTTATCAAACTCTCATATGCCTAAATTGCAACCGACATCATAACAACATCATTCAATCCCGAGTAACATTCCAAACAAAGGTATGGAAAGTGTATGTATGGTTTATAACTCCAATGTAGAGTTGGTTATGGGAATGGGGTATGAAATGAAAGGCTATATTTAGGCTCAAAAGGGTTAGCGAGGGTAAACATATAAGGGTGAGGTCACGGCTCATATGGGTGATATAACAAAGAGGGCCTATGATCATTTCACAAAGTTTACGCAATTCTCGAATCAAAACAGTATATGAAAATCATGATCAAGTAATACATTTCAAGTATGAACTCAATTAATGAACGGTGAAATGAAAGAATAGAGAGATTACCAACGAATTCAACGTTTTCAACGAGAAATGAATAGTGTATACACTCACAAACGACGAAAGGTACAAAGCTTACTCGGTGTAAGTATATACAATGCAACAAAAGATTACCGAGTTATAAAAATCTTAAACCAAATCAATATAACAATAAAAGTGCATGTGCTCATGGGATTAAAGTTTAATTCATGAAGTTTTTCACAATATCAGTAATCGAGACTAAAGTATAATAACTTCTAAAATCGAGAACATGCATCATTGGGTTGTCAATTGGATCGGACAATTATTGAAATTTATCATCGAAAACAAAGGCAAAATGCCCAAAAAGGAGAAAAAAGAAAGAGAATCTTTTTAAAATTTTTAATTTTTCTAAGAAAAGCATACTAAGTAACTAACATGTGAGCAAAAACATGGACTAAAATAAGAAATGGATAGAATATCCCACACCCCCTAACTTAAAACTTGACATTGTCCTCAATGTAAATTAAGAACCAAGTTAAAGAGAGGAAAATAGCGATATTACCCAAAATTGGAGCGATCCCCATAAGAACAAGTCCAAAGAATCTACAAAACAAGTTAGTACCGAGCATAGCAAAAACAAATAATAAAAAGTTAACTAATTACACTAGACTAAATTAACAAGGAAAGAAAAAAAATAAAAAGAAAGAAAGCTAACTATATACAATCTACTATTTAGACTTCACACTAACTGTACACTAGAAGTCTAAATAACTGAGGGTCCACCGTGAAAATGATTTGACTTTGGAGGATAACGGGTGTACCCTCAGATACAAGCATGCCCTCCGAAAAATATGGATTCCGTTTTAACAACGGAAGGCATGTGTAAGGCGGAAGAAATGAACCATCGCCAATTAAAAGTTTTGGTGGGACGATGGGGGGTTTGGATTGCACGGGTGACAAAAACAAGTGGGGACCGAGAAAAGCTGAATATCCTCCCAAGGATTTTGAAGTTGGAATGGGAGGCGGCGCACACAAAGGCAAAGATGCGATCGTGGAGGGCGACTCGAGCAAGTACTCCTCATCAGTGATAGGGTTTAAAACATTAAAGTTCGAAACCGAATCATCGGGTACTTGTTCCGGTGGGGTAATAGAGAATGAAAAAGGGGATGAAAGAAATTCAAACTCATGAGATGAATCATCATCGCATGAAGTTGGAATTTCAAAGGAAATAATATCATTTTCAATGAAATGTTCTTCTTTGGGGGCCAAAGAAGAAATCATTTCATTGCAAATAGATATTACGTCATTTTCATCCTCACTTTCAATATCTATTACGAGATGGGCAATGTCTAGAATGTATTGTTCCAAAGTAGGTACAAGTACCTCATTTGGTTCAAAACATTCCTCGACTTCAAAAGTCTCGGAAGCAAAATCGTCGTCGGACTCAAATAATAAATCCAACTCATGTTTCCACGAACGATTTTCTTCCCGATAACGAGTTTCAAGTTTCTCATTCTCATACATACGCAAGCCCTCACCGAATGTCATGGGTCGAGGTGCGGATGCATGAAAATGGGAACTTTGAAAGTTGCGATCGGACTTAAACTTAAGCTCATTATTATAGAAATTTTGAAAACTATTCGAATTCGTTTCAAAATTCATATTATAAGGAGGTAAAGGCCCAAAATCATTGTCATCATCATCAAAATTCCAATAACCTAAGTTTTGACTTTCGTTATACTCGCCCAAAGTCATATTTGAATTTGTTATACTTTGGGATTCTAAGTATTCACCGAAAGTCATAGGTTTGCGAGATCTTTGAGAATTATGACAAGGATTACCGAAAGAATTGGAATAAGACATGCTTACCCCAAAAATGGCTCGAAGTGGCGGATTCCACAAAGTAGGTGCACGCGGGAAAAATTCGAGCGTTTCTAAGTGCTCAAATGTGGAAGTCCTGTAAAATATTAGCAAATAATACAAATAGAAAGAAAATACTATGAAATACTAAATCAAATAAAGTCTAAAACAAACTAATCCCCGGCAACGGCACCATTTTGATTAAGTGCGAAAAATAGCGCGTGTAAAGACGCTAATCGTTGTTTTCGTTTCGCCAACTCAATACAAAAACCTAAGTTACTACTACACTTGCGAGGCAAGCACAACGGTAAGTCGGGTATCGAAAATTCACAGAGACGAGATGTTAGAATTTAAGTGATTTAATACTCCGAAATAAAAGTTTAAAAGATGATTACAAACTAAAAGGAAAAGTTAATCTAGGCAATGTGTTGAAACTAGATTATGAAAGCGAGTAAAAGCTGTAGGTTGCGTCGAATATCCCACACCCAAGTTAATTAGTATAAAATGGTTACATGGGTCGACGAGTTATTACAAGTGCGTCTCGTTTCAACAGTTAATTAAATCAAGGGTTGTTACGCCCTAAATCATCATAAAAGCCTAATAAGATTTTGCCGTCAACAAATATCCCGGAAATTACGCACGAAAGGCCGTAAGAACGGGACATACATGATATGCCCCGTCAAATCTCCTAGGCGTAATAACTAGGACAACGCACCCAAAATAGACCCGTAAACTCCATCACCAAAGCAAAGCAACGCGTCAACTCGAGTGAGTTCAATTCAAACACAACCTAATTTAAATTACCTAGAAATCATGTTAAAAACGCGATAAATGGAAAGCGGTAAATAAATGCGGTAAATCTATACTAGAAAGCGTGTAAATCAAAGCATGTAAATAATGCAAGAAAACCTAAATTAGAAAACTTGTAAATTATACTACAACAATGGAAACAAAGGAAATACAACTTAAATTAAATGGAGAGGATGATGAATAGTCAACTTACACCACAAATGGGTTGTCAAACCAAGAATAAATGAAGAAGAACCATCCAAAACCACCCAAACCCTAACTACCACTCTCTACAATCTATTCTAACTAAGTATCTAAAATGAAATATATCCTCTAAGCAATGCCCCAAACATTCTATTAATACCCCAAAATAAACCCCAAACAAAACCAAGCCAAAAAACCCAAAATAAGTCAATTTTCGTCCATATCTGATGGGACCGGTCGACCTCATGTTTGGGACCGGTCTACCGCACTTTTGGAATTTACCTTGGGCTGGAGGCAGCCCACTTTTCCTCTTTGAACCAATTTTCATGCGTTGCACGGAAATGGCCATAACTCCCTCATACGGAATCGAAATGAGGCGTGGTTGGAACCGACGCGAAGCTAATTCAATTCTCTACATGATTCTGTTTTGAAACCCTCCAAATTATGCAGTATGAAATTACCAAAATGCCCTTGAAGTAGAAGAAAATATCAAAACCTTCCGGAAATGGGCATAACTTCCACATACGGAGTCAGAATGACGCACGGTCAGTGGCCACGGAAAGATAATTTGATGATCTACATGTTGGTAACTTCATTACATAAAAAATAGTGAGTTTGAAAAGACCAAATTGCCCTTGAAGTAGCATTCGACTATGGAACTTCTCCGAAATGCAACCGAACCTCACTTTTAGCGTTCCAATACCTACAAAAGCACAAATAACCCCTGCAAAGCATGTATATATCCAAATCCAAGGTTGTCTGGTTAATGAGAATAATTATAGGCATTTAGGACCGTAAAAGTTCTAGAATGCATAAAGATAACGGGCGGAAATATGCAATATTCGATACGAATCAATAGCACCCATCTAAGTGATATTTTTCTCTAACTAAACTGATTTGAGTTCTATCCTTTCTACTCGGTTCTCATCATACATTCTAACATCATCAATTAAGTAGAGGGCTTTACTTAAACTCAGATTCTCAATTATTAGCAATACAATTCATTACAGATTATCCCTTTATAGTTACTCAAAGCGTTTCTGTAGTTATACTCACAATACCAACATGAAAGTTCTCATTAATTTAAGTATATATATTAGTCAGGCCTTAAATATACAATACAAGCACCCGAGACTAAGCTGCGGTGCACACATACTCTGCTATCCATCCCGGTACATCACGTACATAAGGATCACGCATTCCAGATCTCTCAGGAATCCTTCTCAGATAATAGCAAATCATAAACAATGGAGGCGAACACAATCACATCACATGGGTCACGCACATACCTACGCTCCCACGATCAGCAGACTTATTAACATCCCAATAAGTCCTTCTCTAACCTATGTTCTCGAGGTACCAATTTAAATCCGGACAACACAAGGATTAGAGGTCCCTAAGCGAACGTAAACGTCCCGTGATAGCAAGTATGGTAGGTATGTCATACACATAAAATCATATACGTATACTAAGTATACACACATCCTAGTAATCACCGTAATTTATTTGTGGCACACTTCTCATTCTCGTACCGACTTATAATGTTACACAATTCACATGTTCCCGGTTAATTCAATTATTTAAGGCGTCAATAATTCTTGCATCGTAATAGTCACTCGCGTCCTATTCCACAATTTCCATTCAATTCAAATCACACTTCTATGTTTTACTCCTCAATATATCCCAAATATCCCAACTATATCAATTTATCAACAAGGGAATGTTATCTCTACAATTAAACAAGGTTACGGGACACGCGAAATCAAAACAGGCCAAAAAGCCTAAACTGTCAGCTCGTTAGAAGTCTCGTTCGAACGAGGTTATTCGAACAAGAGTTCGTTCGAACGAACTGGGCATCTAACGAGATCTCGTTTGAATGAAAGACATCGAACGAACATCCCTCTCGTTAGAAGGCAAACTGTCAACTCGTTAGAAGCTCGTTCGAACGAGCTCGTTCGAACGACCTGGGCAGGCCTTCTAACGAGGTGACAGTTTGAGCCCAAAAAACTCCTATTACGTTTTTCCAACTTTTCTTCACCTCTAATCTTATCTAAAGGTCATTACAACAAGGTTTCAAGGTTTCTAATCATCCCGAAACATATTAAATTCGTATAACAACATTTATATGGGGTCTAATCATCCCAAACCACATCTAATCATCAAGTCTCTCCAATTTTCCCCAATTTTCAAGAACATGAACCCTAGAAATTTAAAGTCTTCCATAGTTATAATTAAATCCGTTTTTCAATATAAAAATTAGTAATTCTCTTAGTTCAATCATCTAATAACAGTTCTACATGCAATCCTACATTAAAAACTGAATTCACAACTCCAATTTCATGGGTTTTTATAGATCTCCCAAAAATAATACAATTATATGAATTTCCTACACATGGAAGAAGCATTCTTTGCAAAAAACGAAATTAAACCACTTGCCTTATGTCTTTCTCTGATTTTGATGTTGAATCTTGAAGGTTGAATTGTCCTCTCTCTCTCTCTCTGCAGAATTCTCTTTTCTTTCTCTCTCTACAAATTTCTTCTCTAAGGATGACAATGGAGGTGGAGGTTAGTTTGGCAAGTTTAAGGTTTCTAAACTTCTCCCGTAGCCCACTACCTAGATTGGGGTTGGAAATGGCTTAGTGGGTTAAGACTAAGTCAGATTTTTAACTCTAATTTTTGTGGGTTTTAATTCCCAAAATTCTAAAATTACCAAACTACCCTTTTATGTTGCCGGTATGGCCTAAAAATGCCCCGAGACCCAAACTAAACCCCCAGCTAGTGTTTTCTGACTATTTCGACCCTTCCGGACGCGTTGGCGCACTCAAAACGACCATACGGTTAATAAAAATAAAATTCACTTTTTAATTAAAATAATTATATTCCTGACGCGACTGTCACACGCGTCCTAACAAAATTTCCAAATTGCCGTATTTCAATCTCACGACAAATTTCATGATTCAATATTCATATATAGCCATATATACTCATTAAAATCAAATATCAACTCGCATCTCGCTAGTATTTTTATCCGGATTAATATCCAATTAATACACATTTAATTCAATTAATCCCATAAATAAATATCATAAAAATACGGGGTATTACAACTACGGTAAAATGTGAAAAGTCCGCATAGATCCTAAATACTCTAGAACCTGATGCTCTGATACCATCTATGACACCCCACTTATTAAAATAAGAGGTGGCCAGCCTGATACTCCAATAATTATAGAAATCATAGATGGTCCATTCTCAGCATCACTGTAGTACAAATAGTATTCGAGATAACCACCAATTATTTTAGAAAATGGATTGCCAAAATTTATTTTGTAAGTTGATGAAAAACATTTAAACAATTCAATTTAAAAGGAAGGTGGATAAAAATAAAGACAGATAACAAATCAGCAACCAAATACATCAAAATAACCGAATAAGTTGTCGGCTAACAGACCCTAACAATGAGGTTACCCCGAGTATTTAAAATAAAATATCACATTATATAATACAAGTAAAAAACTTGGGCTACACGCCCGAATGTGTAACCGATCATAACTAGAATACAAAAAAGATAGAAGTGTTTATATCAAATATCCCATAACATCCTTAAAGTGTTACAGCTCGAGGACCCTAGAATAGAAAAGTCAATATGAGCATCCTTGCGGTGGAGCACCGAGGAAAATATAAGATTCATACAAAACGGAGAGATATAAACGGGTCAGGGCCCGATTTAATATGATCACTAAGTGAATAAAGTGCATGACAATTATGGATGATTTAATTACCATGAATATGCTTGTTTCGTTCACCATAAATAATGATAAGGAATATAACCTTTCTATCTAAAAGCATAACATAACGCAATAATAATGACCAAGTTCACAACTCATTTGTGCAGGATAATATAGATGAAAATTTACTTAACGAGACACCTTTTCCTTTTTACACAATTTTATTTCATCGTTCCCTTTTCTCATTAGGAAACCTATTCGAAACAATTTATTTCATAAAGTGTCGTATAATCAATAATATGCCAATTTAATAAGAATAGTTATATTACACCACATATAACGATTCTAAGACTGTCCTTCCAAGTTTCCCCACTGGACGCACCCCTAAATAGCTATCATCTTCCAGGTCCTATCACACAAGACAACCTGGGCCTCCTATATCGTATAACTTCGGGAAGCGGCCATATACCTTCGACAGTGAGTCATAACCACAACCGGAATTACCTCACTTCGAACAATAAACACCCAATAAATAATAACCGGTCCTATGGTCGAGGACTTTATTCACCGTGCATTCATTAGCCAGGGGACTTCACCTCATGCGCGTAACTTCCCCTATGATAGCATTTAGAGAGGTCTGTATTAACAAATTATCATTCACAAGTTATTCCCATTTTACAGTATGCCTTACGTTTTTGTCCGGAGCCATATAAGTTTAATGTCATCATTATAAACTTCAATTTTAATAAACCCCCAACTAAGTCTCCGAGAATTAATGATGTTACTCTAAGCCACCAAGCATAGTATACCACACTCATGTCTATAAATTTCCCCAATTATACAATCCTACTCTTCCCTAGTCTCAAACTAGTTTACCCAAGAAAAGCTACCCTAATGTCAATTAAATAATCCCCGAGATAGGACCAATTATCCCCTCTCAACTCTAGAGTAGTCATATGCCTAATATAAAACTCTAGTACACTTTATTTCTTCATAAGAGAAAGTTCCTAGGTCCCAAACCTATAAGAAAAGTGTTACAAACTAAGATAGAAAAATAACCTAAAACAGCAAGAATTTCGAATCGATTCACTGTGGCCGAATCGATTCGGTCTTAAATAGAATCGATTCGGATGGTCAGAATCGATTCGGTCAAGAGGAACCAATATTTTGCATATTGTCGAATCAATTCAGAGAGGCCGAATCGATTCTCTACGGGCGAATCGATTCGCCTGGGCCAGAATGGCCAATTTCAGCTATGGAGTTTAATACCCTAACTTCTCCCAAACTCATTTATCCTCTATTTTTCCCACACCAACCTTCATTAATCCAACCAAAACAATCCTATAAACATACTAACTACTATAATTCACATAATAACTATCTAGATCAAAGTTTAAGGGTTCAAACACTACGATTTCTCTAAAACCCATATTTGTTCAATTATTCCAATACATAACCATCACTACAATTTATTCACCTTAAACCATATTTTAGCAAGTAAAAAACTTGCCTTAAGCTGAAATCTTGGATTCCTTTACGGTAGATGCAAGATCAAACCCAATTTCTTCAATTCTTCTCCTTTCTCTTCTTTTTCTCCACAATTCTCTTCTTCTCTCTTTCTCTTTAGGTTTAGTAAAGATACACTTAGGAAATAAGAGGGGTTGCAAGACTTAATCGTTCCCTTAGAATTAATTCCCATGTAAAATCTTAATACTCCATTAAAATGACTCGTAACTACATATTTAAGTCATAACCTGTTAAAAGTGTCCGGAACCCCAAAATACAATTTGGCACTTATTTTGACTATCTCGACTATTTCGATACTAACCGCACCCTCTACATTGGCATCCGTAATAATATAAATCATTTCATATTCCAACTTCATTTAAACCATAAATGTCGTTTAAAGCACAAAGACATCAAGAATCATAACATAATGTTATTTTCATTTACATAACAGTAAATAGGAACCATTTGGTAAATATTATCTTTTAATTCACTTAACATAATAGTTACTCCATTATCCAATATTTTATATAATTACCTCATATGGTAAATTAATATAAAATAAATTACTCAAAAGTAAGGGTTATTACAAGTCTCCACAAAACCCCCCAAATATTACAAACCCCAAGTTAAATTAAGAGAGAGAGAGAGAGAGAGAGAGAGAGAGAGAGAGAAACTAGAGAAAAAACAAGATATCAACAAATAAACACAAAAGGGTTCTTTTATTCTAAGTTGGGAAAAGGAAATAAAAGAAAAAGGAAAAGAAAAGAAGTTAAGGATAAGTCTCATAATTAAGGAATAAAAAGAAAATAAAAAAGGAAAATGAAGGGAAACACGTAGGTCGGCCAAAAATAGAGCACTGGTCGACCGGGGTCCCAAGGTTGGTCGACCGCGAAAATAGGGGAGGCACACTAGAAAAATCCCACGGAAAAAATAGAATCGCCGGTCCACCACATGTCGTCAGTCGGTCGACCACGACTGCTGCAACACGCCCACTACTGTTACTTCTCTTCCAAGTCGAGACCAAAATTTCATTTTGTCCAAGTCCTGGAAATCATGTGTGTGGTCGTGAAAAAACCAACAAAAATTTTCCCAACAAAAGACCACAACCACCATTTATGGCTAAACCGAGGCCATTTTGTGCCCAAATTGTGGCCTCCAACATGCTCCACCATTAATGGCCAAAAAGTCCCACTTCCAAGCATAACAAATAAGCTCCATCTCCATTAATGGCCACTCACCAAACCAAAAGCCATTTCAACAAAGCAAATAATACCCATATGCGTGTGTGATCAATATTCAAGCTCCAATTTCGGACAAAAGTCCATAATTTGGGATGAACCAAAAACTCCCGCACAAACTCGAGCTTGGCCAAAATCGCCCATGGCTGAATTGGAATATGCTGCAAAATGAAAGAGAAAAGGACAAGGATGTCATTAAATAGATTGTTAATGAATAAATAAAATAATAATATAATTAGCTTATAATTGTTTTCCAATTAAAGGTTTGTGTTTCCTTTGTTCGGACGCCGATTTGAGTATCGTTCGCAAACACGTGAAGCTTGGCCCGAGAGCTACAATTTTATGAAGACTTCGGGTAAAAATAGCAAAGTGTGAAATTATCGAAATACCCCTAAACGTGAGAATCGTAATGAAACTTTACCGCAATGCGCTCAAACTTCACACTAAGCACCGTAACACCTATAAAATATCAATAATACCTCAAATAACATGTTAGCATATGACACGGAGGTTGTCGGATGAACGAGCATAATAATTGCAATTACGGTACCTGAGGGGGCTAAAATACATAAGTTCAAGGGCATAAATGTGCAAGATTCGATACGAATCACTTCTACCCACCAGAGCTTTGTATATCCCCGTGTTCGACTCACCCCACACTCACACTTAAGCTACCTATATTTAACTAAGAATGATAACCAGTCGTGAAGCGATCCCATACCCAATAAAGGTAGCTAAAACCATACATTCATATGTCTGGTCCCCTAATGACCTAAAATAGAAAGTATTAGAATATTTAACTCTTTATTAAAACCAAATTCGAAAATAATGTACCCCATATCCACTAGATGTTTATCCCTCTCCGTGTTTGAGTCTTCCCACACTCACACTTAAGTTGCCTTTCATTAACCAAAGAGGTTATCCATTCGTGAAGTGATCCTACACCCAATAGATGTCGTCAAAACCTTACATTTATATGCCTATACCCTGTAGGTACATAAAATGGAAAGTTTGGGAATATTTCGAATCTTTACAAGAACCAAAAAATTAAGATACCCTGCATGCCACCACTATTTTTTTCCCTTCATTAAATTTAACACAATACATCTACATCGCTTTATCTTTCCCCCAAACCGGGATGGATTGATCGAAGAGTGATCCCCAACCATGATAGTATGCACACGAAGCACAAAACCAAATTAGTGCAATTTTATCATCATTACAAATGCTATAAGTGTCACCCCCCTCACCCTGTTCATTTATATATACTTGTTTTTCTTATTTAGATAGGTATCCATGATAAGTAATTTTTAGTCCCTCCATCACCATATTAGATATCTCACCCCAAAATGACTTCCTCTGTTCTAAACTAATATTTTCATTTTATGTAAACATGTGATAATTAAACGTACCACATTTTAATGATATAAGGAAGAACATGAACACGTGTCCAAAATAATAAAGTACAAAAGGAAGGAATGTACAATAATAAAAGAAATAGAGGACTTATGCGGGCAGCATTATCAAGACGATGTCCCAAAAATTGATGTCCTTCGCACTGCCGCAAGAAAACCTCAGTGTCCCCCTTATCTAAAGGTAACAAAGGGTCATAAGACACCCGTGCATGGGGAAACGCTACATCTTCCCATCAATATCCCCCTACCTAATAAGTATCATGAATATCACACCTTAATGCCCTATAGGCTTAAAAGGAACACCTTTGGACAAGGCTCTAGCTCTGCTGCCCGTCTTGCACCACTGACAAACAATAGGCCCAGTAACCTCCTCCGCATGGTCTGGTTCCCAATCATGAAACCCATCCTCCTCAACTTCTCTAATGGATCCATAAATAAGTGGAGAAATGAACACTCTCAAAATAAGACAATGGTACCATTTTCAGAGACAAAAATGAGAGAAATGGATAAAACAAAATGATATATCCCCTTTATTGGTTTTAAAAGACAAAGACGTTCTATTGTTCAATTAACCATGGATCGACACAAACCAAATGTTATGACAAATAGTTAACACTTAAATCACCATAAATAAAATAATCACGGTCCAATTGATATAGGGTTAGAGCCCCATATCAACACAATGAACCTTGTTCGGTTCGGTTAAAGCCTCACCAAGTTTACATAAAATTCCAGTTTTAACCACTAAAGATTTTCCACCTACTATGCCCCAGAACCCCATTTTCCCAAAATATGTTCAAACCCATTTTAGGCCTTTAAATTTTGATGAAGAGTGTATATAGACATACACTCTTAGTCGACTGCCAAGAACACATCGATCAGCAATCAGGTTGTGTCTAATTCTATCCAACTAGATAAAATTCCCTAAACTAGCCTCACCCAAGTCATCGAGGGTAAAAACACCCCTAAATTCCCTAAGCCTACCTTGCCCATGTCTAGGAGCCTAAACTCGACCCCACCTAAGTCTTGGAGAAAAATTACCGTAAAAGGAGACCAAGAAAGACCAAAAAACTATTATATATATATTTTTAGGATAAAAAATAAAAAGTAAAGTGCTGATGAAAATGCTCTAAAACTTTTTCTAGGGCCTTCCGTCGATCAGTAAAAGGACATGGGCCCCTCCAATCGATTGGTAAAAGTCATGTCAGAGTGCATCATCTCATCCATACATGTGGCATCCTTATCTAAAAAATGGCCCTCATCCTTCTGCATAATGAAAAAATGACCTTTCAAATATCTTATAAATATAGGCCCCAACTTATCGTTTCAAGAACTTGAAAATCACTGAATGACCAAAACTCGACAACGATCTGGTTTTCTAACATTCTTCTCTGGGCATCTGAGATGTTGGAGCTCATTATGAAAGTCCATACGAAGATCGTACATTAAAAATTTCTATTTCCCCTTAAAAGCAAAGCTTGTAGTTTTGTGAAGTCTCTTTTGATTCCCAAAAAGATTCAAACTTCTACATAAATTTTGAAAAAACAGACACTTCTCATCCATGTTGTGACCAATGGGAGACAAAAAAAATGCAAAAGTTAACACTTCTAGACAAAGCTCTATGAAACTAAAGAACACTAAAAAAGAGGACATTCCCTTATAAAAAAAGGCCAATTTTTATCGTGAGGGTAAAGAAGCTCTGCCCAAATTTTGGGGAAATACCCTAAATATGTGTGTGTGTGTGTGTGTGTGTGTGTGTGTGTGTGTGTGTGTGTGTGTGTGTTGCAATAAATTGTACATATATGTTTACCCCTTTTAACCCTACCCCCATTTAGAGGTCGGGGTATGTAATTTATAACATTTATATTTCAAAACTCTAGTTTCTAACCTAACACCTCTATTTAATTGAATTGACATGCTTATATGTTAAAACAATAGAGCATTACTTCCTTCATGTAACCTCCCCGCTTCTTATCCCAACTCTTCCTAGTTTTACACCTTCAAACTAGTCTGAAGGATAACACCTTCTGGCTAATAGTAACCAAGATATTATAAGGTATTGTGCCAATATTAAATATATATTAGGGTTTAATACTATCCTAATATTCCATTCACCAGTCATCCCCCTCCAAAGTTGAGTCCTACACTTTCACACACATCACGTTGGAACACGTCGACAACTGAACTATGTAGGCTTTGGTCTTAAGTCATCTTCTCTATGTAGGTGCAATACCGAGTCCTTTCCATGAGCTCAAGCCTGAACATTATATCTCTTGCTATATTATCTCCACTGAGATGCCCATATCCTTGTACTTTCATCCATTACACCTAATTAATAAAAAAGAGAGATACCAAACTATCTGAAGGTAATTTCATTAAAAAAACATCCCTATATACAAACTCTCGAAACCATACATATCATATACAACCGAACTATATAGGCTTTAATCTTGTGGCCACATGAGTACCTTGACGCAATATTGAGTCCTTCTCATGCGTTCGAGCCTCAATAATATGTCTCTTGATATATTGTCTTCTTTGAGATGCACCCATCTCTTAAACTATTACATATTATTCATATACAACTCAAGTGAAATATAAAACTATCTCAAGGCATTATTCTTTCAAACTTCAAACAAGATATCAAACTATCTCAAAGTTGAGTTTTTCTCATACCTACATTCACAATAAGGGCCACTTGTCATAAAAAAACAAGAATAGAGTCATAAACAAGCAATCTTGTGTATTTGCGGGGGTTAAAGTGACATTTATATGCCTCTAACTGGTACCACTTTTATGCCTAAGTAGATTTGTACATTAAGGGACCCTCATCCAAAGGCCTCTAAACAAATTCTAAAATAACTAAAAAGTAACAAATTAATGCAAAGGGAAATAATAAGGATATAATTAAGGAAGAATAAAGAACAATTGGGGTACGTAACACCTTCCCCATTCATAACCCTATTCTCTAACCCAGTCATAAAGTATCTCTGGGAAAAAACGTAAACTTAAAACCTTCTTTAGGATTAGCTTGAAATAGACAACCCATTTTTTTGTCTAAAACAAACTAGTAACTTTTTGAACGAACCAATCGAACCCCTAATCACACAAAATACACTTAGGACCAGGCCAAAGAATATCCCATCAAACATCTTCCAAGGGAAAGTCATCGAGTCTAATCACAACCTGACAGCCCGACCTCATAGGATGACAATGGACTAAGAGATAATCACCCTCATGCTAACCATTACCCAAATCGGGTCCCCTTGCACCCGAAGCATGTAGTGCCATTGTATTCAATCTGTCTTTTATCTAACGTATCTTTTCTATAGTTTCTTCTATGATTTTTGGCCTAAAGATACTATTCCTTTCTGACTCATTCAAGCATAATGGTGAACGACATGTTTACGGGGTTTCCTTAATGTTATATTGATAGTTACTATTATAGGGGAGTTGTATTAATGCTAAATGATTACTCTAATTTCTGAATAGATCTTAATCACAATCTTCAAACATATCTTCAAGTGTTTGAACTGCTCATTTTTATTGATCATCTGTTTAACGGTGAAAAGAAGTACTTGAATGAAGTCCTATTACCATTATTGTTTGCAAGGCTTATCAATATCGTCCAAAAAATCAAGGGTCATAATCAGATAAAGGTATAAAGGTACTCTGTGGAGTCTAATAATTTATCGAATGTAAGGTTCAATAAGTTTTTGGAAGTAATTGGTAGTTCTTACTCATAGAAAATGTGTAGATTTAGTGGGTTGATTGTAACACCCCGTATTTTTGTACATTTAATATTTAATTAATTCGGGAATTTTAAATTACTTGTGTGTTGTAATTTTAATTGAATTAATTATGGCAATATATATATATTTAAATATTAATCAGGGAGTGAATGGTTAATGTTTAGGGAAATTTATTTACTAAGTGAATAGTAACAATTTAATCGTGTCATTTCGGGTATTAATGATGGGGTATGCACTTATCCCATCCAGGAGTCGGTATAGACTAATTTGGGTGTGAGATAAGGATTTTTGTAAATTAATTGGAATGCCAATTCTGAGTGCGCGGTTGTATCCGGATGGGTCGAGATAGTCAGAAAAGAGTACCCGAGGGTAGTAATTGGGTCTCGGGGCATTTTTTAGCATGGCCGGCCCACACGAGGTGATTTGGGATATTTTAATTAGTCCCATTAGGTGAAAAACGAGATGGAGGGTTTTAACCTAAGTGAGGGAATAGGAAATCAGTAGCCAACACAATTCTAAGCCTAGGGCTTGAGAGGGAAATTGGGGGAAAGCTTAGCAAAAGCCAATCTGGGGATTTTGGAGCCAAATTGAGGGACTACGCCAACGGATCAGACACTACGAACACTTACATGCAAGTGGTTAACTGTTGTGATCTCTAAATTGATGATAATCAATTCATATCATAGTGATGTGTAAACCAAAATTCGTTTTGGGGATAAATGCGTATAAAAATGGGGGTTTTGTTCATGTAGCTATTGAATGAGATTCAAAGTAAGAAATAGGTGTATTACATATCCCTAAGTAAAGATAAAATGAAATTCGAATATAATTGATGATTAACATGGAATATTTATGAGTTCTTGGATGAAGAACATGAATCGTGAATGACTTAGGGTTTAATTGATGAACACAAGATGTCAACCTGCCTAAATTTTTTACAAAAATTTAAACGTATTCCATTTGAGTTGTACTTCTAATTAGAGTGTGAACCATACATTCTTGGAAATTTATTTCTCTTAGCTATCCAATGAACTTGGAATCGGGTCAATAGGAGTTCTGTAAAGGGAGTAATCGACATTTTACTACAGGGTGTTTGATCTGTCAACATAGTAATCTGCCAGAATTTTGCTGTGATTTAAACGTGTGCGATTTGAATTCTACTTCTAATTAGAGTGTGAACCATACATTACTGGAAATATATTTCTCTTAGCTATCCAATGAACTTGGAATCAGGTCAATCGGAGTTCTGTAGAGGGAGAAATCGAAATTTTACTAGCGGGTGTTTAATCTGCCAGAAAATTTGAGATTTTTCTTTTTAAGCCTCAAATGTCTAAAATTTTATCGGGGAAGTGTTTGGCACCTTGATGAAATATATTGATGGAATAATGATATGGAAGTAGGTCTATGATTTAGTGTTGAACTTTAATTTTGTGAGAGAGTTAAGGTGGAGATTCATAGGCTTGATTGTGACGTACTCTAATTCGAGATGATAAGAATATAGTTACGAAAAAGCGTGAGCGAGCTTAAATTCGTTAGGTCAGTGGGTTAACAAGGGTAACTACTGAATTGATATAACAATGGGTAACTAGGACCCTTAGAGTTATGTGAATACTTGAATTAATACGAAAGTGAAATATATTCGTAAAGCAAACAAGTACGGTGAATATTAGAGAGAAATATATTACGTACAAGTATGAAGAATTGGGTTGTGTAAATACCTACTATTTTATACGATTACTTGGGTTGTGAATGCCTATTGTGTGTTTCCTTGTGATAGGAACAAAGACTCAGGAAATATTAAGTTACGGGATAAGTAAGTGAGTCCGGGGATAATGGTTGGGTGACACCAAGTTATTAAATTAATGGATGTGATAATTAATGAAGGTAGAGTAGGAGGGTAGACTCGGAAAAGTACTAAATTAATTGATGTTGTAATTAATTAGTTTAGGGTCGGGTTGTAGACCCGGAGTTTGTTATAAATTAATTAATGTCTAAATTAATTAATTGGGAGTCGGACCACAGACTCAATTTGGTATAAATTAATTATTGTGTAAATTAATTATATTAGAGTCAGACCACAGACTCGGATTTGGGTTGATTAATTAACGTGTAAATTAAATAAATAAGAGTCGGATTGTAGACTTGGGTGGGTATTAAATTAATGGGTGTGTTAATTAATTTAATTAGAGTCGAACCACAGACTCGGGGAAAGTATTATATTAATTGAGGTGTGAATTAATTATATTAGAGTCGGACATAGACTCGGGAGGATCATAAATTATTAAGTGAGAAAATTAATTACGTTGAGTCGGGCCACAGACTCAAGAAATTACAAGCACTGTACGGGATTTTGAGTGCATGATAATGCCGGAGATTATATTATATATATACGGTGTAGTGATAGTATATAAATACATGTTCATATATTGTGTGTGATATTAAATTACAGGCAGTGTACGGGATTTTGAGTACACGGTAAAGTCGGGGTTTATATTATATATATACGGTGTAGTGATAGTATATATCTATACGTGTATATATTGTGTGTGATATTAAATATCAGTGACTAGATATTTATTCAATTTATATACTCTAATGCTATCAAGGGAGGTTGCGCGATGTGGGTGAATCTCCTTGCTTGAGGAGTAGGGCGAGTATATCCCCAGGTCATAGCGTCCGGTATATATGGGTGAGGGATGTATCTCAGTTTCAGGGAAGGAATATGACCGCCTCCACTACGTTTATATTTCGGGCCAAGTTGGTGAGCGATTCCAACTTGGATAACTAGGTTTTGTGAGCACACCTAGTGAGATAGCATTTTAAAGGGAATCATCCGGCGAGGGTATACTCGAAGGGATGGATGTACGTATATTATATGTGTGGATATTGTGGTAAAGGTACATATATAATGGTAGTAAATATTATATACGGGTAATAATACAGTGTGTGATGTATTTACTTTATATAACTAGTGACACGGTTATATGCTAATATTTAAGAGGAATTAAGTAAGTTAATTGTGAGATAACTTATAATTCAAGAATCATTATACTCGGGTTAGAGTACTATGGCAAGGGATGGTTATACCAGGACTAGTTGAACGGGGCAGTAAAACTAGGTGGGGTTAGGGTAACCGGTAGGTGTGCACAATAGTGGAGGGGTGAGAATGTCCACAAGGGAGTGCGACACTAACTTAAATATGAATTGCATTCATGCATTTTAAATTCTTGCAGTTAATTCAGTTGCTAAATATTTTCAAAATGTTTTGGGTTCTAACCCTTGCTATAAAACTATTTTCAAAACCTTTTAGGTGTCCAGTCACAGGGACGCCAGGATTGATATTCTATTCCAGGGACATGGAGCTGCAGCATATGTGGATGCTAGCAGGAGTTTGGATTAGACGTATCGTTCATTCATTCCTAGAGTAGGAATCATTTCTCAGTTCAGTTTTATTTAGGGCTTGTCTCCCAGACTTCTCAGTACAGTTTTCAGATGTAATCCTTCAGGTGTTTGATGTTTGTATTGGATTATTTTACTTTGGTGGTCGATCGTTTATTCGGCAAGTTATTTAAATTAATTATTCAGTTGATTTATTCAGTTGTGTGAATGGTTTATATTTAATTCCGCATGTACTATTTTGTTAAATTAAAAAGTTAAAATTTGGCACCAGTTTTTGGAATACTAGGTGGTTAGTAAAAAGTTTTCGACAGTGATGCTAAGGATGATCCAATTGGGATTCCTGTTTTAATTTGGTATAGGACTGATCACCCGGTATTTTATTAGGCGAGGTGTCACAGATGTTTTCAAAGCATCAGGTTCTAGTATCCTTAGGATCTGTGCGGCTTTTCACATTTTGACTTAGGAATATTTGATATAGAGCCCTATTATAGGATTGTTGTATTCTCATACGTATGCGCATATACGTTCTTCTGCCAAATTTATATTTGAGAGTGAACTCATACAAATTCGATTCTCATTCCAGATGACGCCCCAGGAGAGAGAGAGAGCAGCTAGAGCAGTAGGGGGAGATGAGACGAGGGAGACTCATTAGGAGCAAGAGTTACCGCAGCTACAGCCAGAGATGATTTTGACAGCACAAGTAACTAAAATAGTGGCACAGACAGTTGAAACGACGATGGTCACAACGGCAGGGTACTTTCCGTGGGATCTGCCACAAATGCTAGTGGCGACGGATGTTCAGAGTCACACGGGGTCATCGGGGTGGAAATAGTAAAGAGAGGTTATTTTTAGTACGAACCCACCAGAGTTGCGAGGGGGTTCAGCGGCAGTACTAGCGTGTCAAGGAAGAGAGATATCCAACGTCACCTACGCATGGGAGATTGTGACAAGGTGTGGAAGCAAATGCTAACCACTTTTAGTTTAGTGGGAGCAGCGCTACAGTGGTGGGTGTCGATCACCACAGTTGAGGAAAGGGACACACTATCTATTGCAGAGTTTTGGGTGTGGTTCGACTGCAAGAATTCTCCTCCAGTGGTTGAGATCGAAACGAGGAGAAAATTTTGTGAGATGACTCAAGGGGACCGTTAAGTGGCCGATTAAGAGGAAGAATTCACTCGGTTAGAAAATTTTGTACCAGATGAGGTAAGCAAGGAAAAGAAAAAGAAAGTAAAGTTTATGGACGGGTTAGTCTGGAGAATCAGACAACCTTTAATTGATAATTCCACATTAGTAAATTATATTGATGTCATTAACGCAGCACTCTGGCACTGTCGGAAATATCGATTCCATGTGAAAGGAAGCAGGAGGGGAGTGGAAACTAGCCAGTCGGATAAAGCAGGAGGGAACAATACCAGTGGGGTATCCCAACAGCAGACTGGGGGACATCAGGGGAAGGATTTCCGGCAGGGAAACCACGCCAAACGATTTAGAACTGGAGGCTATCGGCAGGATGGCCAGGGAATTCAACAAGGTCGGCATGGAAGGGACCAGTGGCAGGGTGAATGTATTAGACGGTGTTTCATCGGTGGGGAAAGCGAGACACTTGAAGAGAGATTGTCTTAAGCAAGGAAGGGGGCAACTACAGGACGAGGTCCTGGATGTACAGCCACTAAAGCAAGTCATTGGTGCATTCGGGGAGGGAGAAGATGCTCCAGAACTCGAGAACCAGCCGTTGCAGCTGGAGTATGGAGGTAATTATTTTTACCTTAGGGGCATGGGGTATATTTTTGAGTGACAGGGAGGATGTCACAATATAAGTCTTATTTTTCACTAAAGTTCGTGGGTGAGTCGAATTTAGTGAGTACGTTGGCGGTATCAGCCAAAGCATGTCGATAAACTTTCCGCAGAGTAACGGCGTTTCTTGGTGTTCTTCACGGAAGAGTGAAGGTGTACACTGAGTGAAAGTTTGAATTATGAGAGGAATTACTACTTTCGATAATTATGGTAGTAGGGTTGATAACATTTCCTAAAAAAAATAAAAAATAAAAATCAGCTGGATAGCGATGGAATTTAACTATGACGGATAGTGGTGTAAAATTTTGGTGTTCGCGACACCAGGGTATGGTTGGTACTAGGTATCACCTGAGAGGGCGTATAGCCTATATATGTGTATATATATATATATATATCTTGTATTGCGTGGTGCGATAGCACATAGTGAAGTTTTATGTTCTCACATTTTATCCCGGTAAGTGGGGATGTTTACTGAAGTGAATCAGGGTGGTTAGATTTAATTTCGAGCAAAGAGAGATAGCTCGGGGTTTACTTTGCGCTAGGACTAGTGATATTAAGGGCGCGGTATTTTATGTTGTCTTTAGTAGCATAAGGGTAAGCATATATACTTTTGTGTTGAGAGACAAGTATTTATGGGGAGATGTTTGGACGTTAGCACATGGGTTGGGTACCCGGGCAGTAGATATATATGTATATATATATATATTTATATATGTGATATGACTACGGGATTCGAAGTTATCTTACGGGTTACATAGTCGGGTAACTTTCGTGCGGTAGAGCGCGGAGATATGGTGTATGGGCACCCCGGTTAATTAAGGCAAATTTTGTGCGGTTAAGCGCGGGTATAGGGTGTATGGGCGCCCTGACAAATGTTAAAGGCATACTTGTGTAACGTATGGTTAGAAGCGGATGGAATAGATATAGCGGGGCTTGGAAGCACATGACTAGTGAGTAATATGTGAATATTGGAACACTAGGTTTATCCTAATTTCGAGGACGAAATTCCTTTGTAAGGGGGGAAGTATGTAACACCCCGTATTTTTGTACATTTAATATTTAATTAATTCGAGAATTTTAAATTACTTGTGTGTTGTAATTTTAATTGAATTAATTATGGCAATATATATATTTAAATATTAATCGGGGAGTGAATGGTTAATGTTTAGGGAAATTTATTTACTAAGTGAATAGTAATAATTTAATCGCGTCATTTCGGGTATTAATGATGGTGTATGCACTTATCCCATCCAGGAGTCGGTATAGACTAAATTGGGTGTGAGATAAGGATTTTTATAAATTAATTGGAATGCCAATTCTGAGTGCGCGGTTGTGTCCGGATGGGTCAAGATAGTCAGAAAAGAGTACCCGGGGGTAGTAATTGGGTCTCGGGGCATTTTTGAGCATAGTCGGGCCCAGACGAGGTGATTTGGGCTATTTCAATCAGGCCCATTAGGTGAAAAACGGGATGGAGGGTTTTAACCTAAGTGAGGTAATAGGAAATCAGTAGCCAACACAATTCTAAGCCTAGGGCTTGACAGGGAAATTGGGGGAAAGCTTAGCAAAAGCCAATCTGGGGATTTTGGAGCCAAATTGAGGGACTACACCAACGGATCAGACACTACGAACACTTACATGCAAGTGGTTAACTGTTGTGATGTCTAAATTGATGATAATCAATTCATATCATAGTAATGTGTAAACCAAAATTCGTTTTGGGGATAAATGCGTATAAAAATGGGGGTTTTGTTTATGTAGCTACTGAATGAGATTCAAAGAAGAAATATGTGTATTATATATCCCTAAGTAAAGATAAAATGAAATTTGAATATAATTGATGATTAACATGGAATCTTTATGAGTTCTTGGATGAAGAACATGAATCGTGAATGACTTAGGGTTTAATTGATGAACACAAGATGTCAACCTGCCTAAATTTTTAACACAAATTTAAACGTATTCCATTTGAGTTTTACTTCGAATTAGAGTGTGAACCATACATTCTTGGAAATTTATTTCTCTTAGCTATCCAATGAACTTGGAATCAGGTCAATCGGAGTTCTGTAGAGGGAGTAATCAACATTTTACTACAGGGTGTTTGATCTGTCAACATAGTAATCTGCCAGAATTTTGATGTGACTTTAAACGTGTGCGATTTTAATTATACTTCTAATTAGAGTGTGAACCATACATTACTGGAAATATATTTCTCTTAGCTATCCAATGAACTTGGAATCAGGTCAATCGGAGTTCTGTAGAGGGAGAAATCAAAATTTTACTAGAGGGTGTTTAATCTGCCAGAAAATTTGAGATTTTTCTTTTTAAGCCTCAAATGTCTAAAATTTTATCGGGGATGTGTTTGGGACCTTGATGAAATATATTGATGGAATAATGATATGGAAGTATGTCTATGATTGAGTGTTGAACTTTAATTTTGTGAGAGAGTTAAGGTGGAGATTCATAGGCTTGATTGTGACGTACTCTAATTCGAGATGATAAGAATATAATTACGGAAAAGCGTGAGCGAGCTTAAATTCGTTAGGTCAGTGGGTTAACAAGGGTAACTACTGAATTGATATAACAAGGGGTAACTAGGACCCTTAGAGTTATGTGAATACTTGAATTAATACGAAAGTGAAATATATTCGTAAAGCAAACAAGTACGGTGAATATTAGAGAGAAATATATTACGTACAAGTATGAAGAATTGGGTTGTGTAAATACCTACTGTTTTATAGGATTACTTGGGTTGTGAATGCATATTGTGTGTGTCCTTGTGATAGGAACAAAGACTCGGGAAATATTAAGTTACGGGCTAAGTAAGTGAGTCCGAGGATAATGGTTGGGTGACACCAATTTATTAAATTAATGGATGTGATAATTAATGAAGGTAGAGTAGGAGGGTAGACTCGGAAAAGTATTAAATTAATTGATGTTGTAATTAATTAGTTTAGGGTCGGGTTGTAGACTCGGAGTTTGGTATAAATTAATTAATGTCTAAATAAATTAATTGGGAGTCGTACCACAGACTCAATTTGGTATAAATTAATTATTGTGTAAATTAATTATATTAGAGTCGGACCACAGACTCGAATTTGTGTTGATTAATTAACGTGTAAATTAATTAAATAAGAGTCGAATTGTAGACTCAGGTGGGTATTAAATTAATGGGTGTGTTAATTAATTTAATTAGAGTCGGACCACAGACTCGGGGAAAGTATTGTATTAATTGAGGCGTGAATTAATTATATTAGAGTCGGACATAGACTCAGGAGGATCATAAATTATTAAGTGAGAAAATTAATTACGTTGAGTCGGGCCACAGACTCAGGAAATTACAAGCAGTGTACGGGATTTTTAGTGCACGGTAAAGTCAGAGTTTATATTATATATACACGGTGTAGTGATAGTATATATATACGTGTTCATATATTGTGTGTGATATTAAATTACAGGCAATGTACAGGATTTTGAGTACACGGTAAAGTCAGAGTTTATATTATATATATACGGTGTAGTGATAGTATATATCTATACGTGTATATATTGTGTGTGATATTAAATATCAGTGACTAGATATTTATTCAATTTATATACTCTAATGCTATCAAGGGAGGTTGCGCGATGTGGGTGAATCCCCTAGCTTGAGGAGTAGGGCGAGTATATCCTCAGGTCATAGCGTCCCGTATATATGGGTGAGGGATGTATCTCACTTTCAGGAAAGGAATATGACCGCCTCCACTACGTTTATATTTCGGGCCAAGTTGGTGAGCGATTCCAACTTGGATAACTAGGTTTTGTGAGCACACCTCGTGAGATAGCATTTTAGAGGGAATCATCCGGCGAGGGTATACTCGAAGGGATGGATGTACGTATATTATATGTGTGGATATTGTCGTAAAGGTACATATATAATGGTAGTAAATATTATATACGGGTAATAATACAGTGTGTAATGTATTTACTTTATATAACTAGTGACACGGTTATATGCTAATATTTAAGAGGAATTAAGTAAGTTAATTGTGAGATAACTTATAATTCAAGAATCATTATACTCGAATTAGAGTAGTATGGCAAGGGATGGTTATACCAGGACTAGTTGAACGGGGTAGTAAAACTAGGTGGGGTTAGGGTAACCGGTAGGTGTGCACAATAGTGGAGGGGTGAGAATGTCCACAAGGGAGTGCGACACTAACTTAAATATGAATTGCATTCATGCATTTTAAATTATTGCAGTTAATTCAGTTGCTAAATATTTTCAAAATGTTTTGGGTTCTAACCCTTGCTATAAAACAATTTTCAAAACCTTTTAGGTGTCCAGTCACATGGACGCCAGGATTGATATTCTATTCCAGGGACATGGAGCTGCATCATATGTGGATGCTAGTAGGAGTTTGGATTAGATGCATCGTTCATTCATTCCTAGAGTAGGAATCATTTCTCAGCTCAGTTTTATTTAGGGCTTGTCTCCCAGACTTCTCAGTACAGTTTTCAGATGTAATCCTTCAGGTGTTTGATGTTTGTATTGGATTATTTTACTTTGGTGGCAGATGGTTTATTCGGCAAGTTATTTAAATTAATTATTCAGGTGATTTATTCAGTTGTGTGAATGATTTATATTTAATTCCGCATCTACTATTTTGTTAAATTAAAAATTTAAAATTTGGCACCAGTTTTTGGAATACTAGGTGGTTAGTATGTTTTAAAAAGTTTTCGACAGTGATGCTAAGGATGATCCAACTGGGATTCCTGTTTTAATTTGGTATAGGACTGATCACCCGGTATTTTATTAGGCGGGGTGTCACATTGATATACAATTAACCATATTCAGTTGTAACCTTAAGGTTTCTTGGTATTCCACTAACGAATTACATGTAATATGATCCCATTTCCATTTAAGGATAGGAAGCAATTGTAAAAATACTCCAAGATGTTAATGTTCAATTTTTACTTGTTAACACGTCAAGAATCTTTCCATATAATTACTTACATCTCATTTCATTCCTAGCCACCAATATTGTCTTTTAGGATCGTGATAGATCTTTGTACTCCCTAAATTAATAATGAATTTCAAATGATGATCTTTTCCCAAAACTTCATTCAGTAAAGAGTGGTCTGAGTACACATCATCAATTTATAAATTTCAATCCTCTTTATTTATTATATGACAAATCATTATCTTCTTCTCCATCTTCTAGACATCGTTGTTTCTTATTTTGGAAAGTATCATCGAATTGTTATTCAAAAATCCATCTTTGAAGTGTTGGATATGCAATAATGTTTCTACGAATAATTGGAAGTTCTGAAGTTACTCGTTATAGATTATATTATCTTATTTTTTATAACCATATAAATGAACTGTAGACACCCCATTCTATTACCCCCTAAATCTCCTTAGGTCCCTAGAACCTCCCATCATCACTACAAACCCAAGTGATACCCCGTGTACTGACCTAGAGACCATCGAACACTCCTAGGCTCCGTTTCACCAAAAAGTCAAACTCTTCAGCTCGACCAAGACTGAACGAATCTTTGAAGGGAACTGAATCCCCTTTCCAACGGTCCATCCCGTGCATGATTCTGACTTACCATGCGGACGAACGACCCTTTTTCCCCCGAAACCCGATTAGGAGGCCACCGGGAGCTCCCGGGCTCCATTTGACCAAATTCAACTCTTCAGCTCGACTGAGACTAAATGAATCTTCAAAGGTCATTGAAACCCTTTTCCAACAGTCTGCCCGTGCACGATTCTGACATACGGTACGGATGAACGATCCGTTTTACTCCGAGAGGTCATCAAATGCTTCCAGGGCCTGTTGACCAAAGTCAACTCTCCAAAACGGTTCAAATTCTTTGGAATGTTGAAGTACATCTCCTAACATTTCCAACTATCCACCCCATGCGCGATTCTGACTTACCATACGGACGAATGATCCGTTTGCGTCCGAAGTTTCCCCGTCTAAAGGACCGATGAGCACTTTAGAGCCACATTTGACCCAAAGTCAACTCCCGAAACCAAGAGTGGTCAAAGGACTTTTAAACATCTCTGAATTATATTTCCAACGGTTTTCCATGTGCATGATTCGAATCAACTTTTTGTGCTCTACGACATATTTTTCGAAGGAGCCTGAAAGAGACTACCAAACCGCGGGTTCCAGACCCTACCTATCGGTGGTGTGACTAAATGCACCTGCCGATTGGCAGGACCACGGATATGACGATAGGCAATGACCCGGGCCTATAAAAAGGAGGGACTGACCTCATTGCAAAGGGAGCCCAAATCTTAAATACCTCACTCTCAGCGAATCCAGAAAACCTCTCTCGAAGTCAGCGTAATTTCCACATCCAAATCCTTTTCCAACCTTCAATTTTCATCATCCTTTTCATAAAACTTGGTGAATCAACTACCCTTCATCATTATCCAAGTGTAAGGGATGATCTCCAACATTCAAGATCAAGCTCAAGATCTTCAAGAAGGTCCAATTTTCTAAATTCTCTCCTTAAATTCTCATAAATTCGCACTAACTTGTTTTATTACTTAGCCCTTTTATATACTTTTTATTTAGTATTATTGCACATCTCTTATTTTCATATAAATAAAAACTTAAAAAAAATAAGAAAAAGAGGGTTTACTCATAAATTCCAAACGGGAATTCTCGCACTTTTCTTACACTTTTCTCACATTTAAAACACTTTTTTTACACACACACATAAGAGAAGCCCTGATTGGATTTATGGGATAAACACCACCCCTCATTTTTCATGCGAACTAAGTGGAATTTGATGCCTCTATAGTCTACGTAAGCGTCTCGGGGTAAAACCTGAGACTCGAGTCTTATTCTTACTTTTTCTCTCATTTTCTACTTTCTCTAAACTCAATTCTCTTAGATTCTATACATTTACACACACACACACACACACACACACACACACACACACACACACACACATATATATATATATATATCTGTTCTTAGTGGCCTATTATTCCACAAGCGTTATCGTTCCATTATAGCGATCAACACAAGGATAATCGCGTAGATCATATTTTCTAATATTATCTTTATGAACATTCCTACGGATGACTCGATTTATCTCTTCCATAGAACAAGTCGATGATTCCTATCTCCACTACATATACACATGCACACATATCGCTGGGAAAATAAAGGAAAATATAAAAAAAAAACATGAGAGACCACAAGGGCGGAATGGGTGCCTAACACCTTCCATTTCGTAAATTAGCCTCCGGACCCTTTTTGAATCATTTTGGTTTCGTATGTATTAGTATGTATTTGGATGTTGTCCTTCAGGATGGATCCCTTTCTTTTGTCTGTTTTGAGTAAAATAGGTTGGCGACTTGATAAGCACCCAAAATTGTACATTTTATACCCCGAATAGACGTACTTTAGTTGTTAATTCTCTGCAATATGGGTCTTATGCGCTTAAATATTTATCTTGTAGGTCAAACGTACGTTTACGGCGTCAAAAGCTATATATCGAGGCAAATGCGCGTTTAATGGAGCTAAATACCCAACCCCCTGACCCTAACCTACCCTAAACCTAACCTAAACCTACCCTGAACCCCGTGTGTGTCTAATTTGTCCGTTTTTAATATATTTTAGATTTTTAGTTTGAATTATTTTATTTTTAGGATTTATTTTTGATTTATTTAGAATTTTTAGGTTTTATTTACTATTTTTTATATTTTATTAGTATATTTTTATTTCATCTTTATTTTTATTAGTTATTAATTTTATTTTATTAGAATTAGTTTTTTTAGGATTTCATTTAGTTTTTTAGATTTATTAGAGTTTATTAGGACTTTAGTTTTTAAGTTTAATATATTTGCATTTTTATTTTTCTTTTCATTTCTTTTTATTTTTATTGAGTCTTTATTTTATTTTTAGAATAGGAATTTAATTTTTAGATTTTTAGTTTTTATAGTTTTATTTTATTAGTTAGTTTTAGTTTTATTTTTAAGGGTTCAAACTAACACACACACACACACACACACACACAAATCCTATACACTTATCCTACACCTAAAACTACCCCCTCACCCACACTCATCCACCCTACATCTCACCACACCTTATCACCCCCAAGTCATCTTCTCCACCAAACACATCTCCTCTCTCTTCCCCCATTAACAACACCTCAAACAAAAAACACAAAACCACCATACCCTATACCTCCAAACAACCACCCTTATACCACCAATACCCCTCTCTCTCTTAACCTCCGGCGCCACCTGCCGGCGCCGCTCTTACCTAAACCCGCTGGCGCCGGACCCTTCCTATGAACCCCCACGCAACCTCCGAACCCGCTGCCATCTCCGATGCAGAACCCGGTGGCAACCCCCGACCCATACCCAGCCTACCCAGAACCCCCTTTCCCCTCACCCAAACCTCCATCGGCGGCGCCCTCGACAACCCTCTCTCTCTTCGCCGGTAACGGCCGAAACCATCACTCCGACCCTCTTCTTCCGGCCAACCACCTCCCTCCTATCCAAACCTCCAACTCCAACTCCGGCATCCCTACCCATAAACCTCACTCCGTCGCCGGAATTGCCAAGCCAAAGCCATCTTTCAACCATTTCCTATTTTCAACAATCCAAACCCATTTGAAAACCATCCCATTTCCCCTCTTCTTCAAAGCCACGAATTACTTCTTCCTGCCAAAGTCACCAAACAAAAAACCAAAACTAAACTGCCACATGTGCCTAATAACCTATTTTGCCCCAATACCCATTTTACCCCCAACTACCTACTAAACCCAGCTTCCCATTATACCCCCATAACCATAATCCGAATTTTATTTTCTCACCTCACTTCCCACATGACCTCACACCCCATGCACATGTGTGCGTAATTCCCTAGATATCCTCACCCAAATACCTTCCATATCCCATACACACTTATCCTCCCACTTTTACCCTCATGTTCCATGCCTACTATTAAAAGAGGATGAAGACCACTTTTGAAAAGATCTCAAATTTAGTTTTTTTTACTCTTGTGTGATAAATTTCTCTACACTCCTCTTTAGACAGTAATTGCATTTTTAGCAAATATCTCAATAAAGAGGTGTGTAGTGAAATTTATCTCTAGGATGAATTCCACCCCACCCATCTATAATGAATCTTCGCATTTTTAGCCATTAATTCATTATAGATTGATGTAGTTGAATTTATCCCTTATGGGAGGTAAATTCTAATCCATTCCTTTATGTTGAGATTTTGCATTTTTAGCAATTATCTCAATATAAATTAATGATCTAGAATTTATTTCTTTGGGTGAATTCTAATGTACAATTTTATAATTTTAGGATTTGCATATTTAGCAAATCTCTTTTATTATTTAATTGTCCATTATGAATTCATCCACTATCATTTTTATTTTTATTTTGTAATTTTTAGTTTAGATTCAATAAATACATGAGTGAGGAATTGTAATTGAGAGATTGATGATGTAATTGAAGATTTCATGTCAATTCAAGGCTTAAATGGGTTTGATCTCCTCCTCTTGATTACTTTTAGTTTAATCTTCTCATGCTTTTATTTGTTTATCTTATATTTGTGGATGATGCTTATTGAGGGCTAATATCCCATTCATGGCATGAAATTTTGAAGCCCTCATGGATCCAATTTATTTAGTTTACTTTCTAGCATAATTTTATTTACCTCGTTTTTTTATTAGCTTTTACATCTTAGTAATACTTAAAAAATTAGTATATAGTTAGTTAATTAATATTCCCTTGAAAAATTCATAACAAATAGAATAAGTAAAAATAGAAAAATATAATAAAATGCAAATGAATCTATCTATATGTCCTCACCAATTTTGTGTTTCACCCTTAGATTTGGATTGACTCCCTTACTTACCCTCTACACTAGTTTTGTTATAATTTTATAGGTTCAAGGGAATTTTGATAGAAAGAAGTTGCAACAACGACAAAAATCTACATTAGAGGCACTTTTTTATTTATCAAATGGTGTCGTTGCCGTTGCTGTGACACCGAGCTTGTTCCTCCATGCACATCTCTTCCTTGTGGTGTTGATTTTTCTTCTCAACAGCTCCCTGGCATGTCACTGCGCGACCATTACCGTCGCCCATTCATAGAACGGTCGTGTGATTTTTATGAGGCCCATCCCATTCCACTTTCTACACCTTTCACTAAATTTAAGGATAAAAATTGGCTATGTGCTAGTTAGGAAATTTTCTTGACTTGTGTGTGTGTCCAATTCATTTTTCGGTAGTCGAATTTTAGTGAGTTCGTCCATTCAAAGCCTCCATAAATTTCCCCACCTTTTCTTCCAAAAAAAATCCAAAAATATTTTCTTCTATTATTTTTATAAAAAATCCAAAAATATTTTCTTTCTTTCATTTTAGAAAAATCCTAAAATATTTTCTTCCATTATTTTTAGAAAATCCAAAAATATTTTCTTTCCCTTTGAAAAATTTTAAAAAACTCCAAAAAAAAAAAAATCACTCCTCATGGCCGAAGAACGTCCTTTACGGGACTACTTTGGTCATTTTCCATTGACACGTGACACATGTGATAGTGATCCCGAGCCATCTCTTTATGATATTTTTAATAATTTCACCTCTCTCACGAGTACCCATGATACTCTTGACCCGCCCTTGCATGCACCTCCTATTCCATCACCCTCGGTGTCAAGTGTCGACGTCCCTCATCCTTTGTTGTGCACCAACTGTTATTATGACGATCACATGTCCCATGAGTGTCCATACTATTCATATCCATCAGAACCCACCATGGAACAAGTGTATCCATATGACACTGTCCTGGAACCCACCTCGGCCCACTATCCTGATGCACTCGATCCCGAGTTGTGTGAGTACCCGAGTTATTGGTGGAGGCTTGATCACCCTTCCACGCAATACGAATCCCAACCCTATGTTGTGGATCCCCACATGACTCCATCTCTCTACATTTTTCACCTCATCAACGACGCCGACCAAAGCGCTACCGAGAGGGACGCGTGGGACCTAAGATCCTCTTCTCTCACCCGCCGCGAGGATCGGGGGATGGCCACAGTGGAGACTCCACTGGGAACTTTATTTTCAGGGCTAGACTCTATTTACATGGGTGTTATGCTTGTTTATATTTTCCCCCATTTTTGCATGTTCCCCTTTTCCATGTGTACCCCATACTTATGCTTTTATTCACACGCTTGTAGAAAAAATATCCATGTACACTTCACACCACGTGTACCTAGGATCACATATATCCATATGTTGCACGCATCACCCATCCATACTTAGTGTACCATTGGTACTTGTACTTTGCTCCCTGTTTGGCATAATCAAGAAAGACATTATCATCATAAGATACTAATAAGATAATCATGCATGATTCACATGGCATCACCAAAGAGCATTGTGATTGACCAAATTATGTCTAATAACTGGAGGGTCACTTCGTGATGGCCGCTGGTCCGGCAGGGTGAAGTTAGCGTAAGAAATATGACTTTCACCTTCCATTGGCCAAGTACTTTCGACGTATATGGAATTGTTCCCCAGCATCGTACCGCTTGACCGAAGTCATGATGGGAGGTATATCGCAGGGAACTCCTTCACGTATGACGAGTATATCGAATTCGCTCTCACATGTACCGTCCCCACGAGGTATACAGTGAGGTCATTCACGTACATTCAGGTATATAAAATGACTTGTCCACACATACCGATTGCCCTCAAAAGCAAGAAGTATATCGTGGAACTCACACCGAAGGAAGGAACCCTTTTCTGTTCACCCAGCCAACTGCATACCTTCATATAGGTGTCAAGCCTAGGACACACATATTAGATTGTTGGTTTCAACCCGAAACTGTGACGAAATTCCGGGTCAGCCTGCCGCCCAAGTTTTTTCTCATTTTTAAAACGGGACCCTACCCATGATACTGGTTATAAGTCTAGTCATAGCTTTGCACATGTAACAAACCCAACTTTTCCATGCTCGGCTCTCGTCCGACATTTCATTTTGCATTTAGGAGAATTTAATACAAGTGAGAACCTAATAATAATAATCATTCTGAGACCCGTCTTCCAAAAACATTTTTCCTTCTTTATCGAATATCCAAATGAAGCACCTTATACTCTTGACTCACTTGAGTCTACATTGTATAAGTGCTCATCTGGTTTGGAAATAGAGATAAAATTGGGTCCCCATCCTAGATACCAAAGAGCCTCAGACTCTTCAATTCAATTCATTCCTCTTGTTTGATAGATCAAGGTATATTCACTGTCACTCACACACTTTAGAACTGCATACATTGTCCACATATTGTTTAAATTGTTTGTATGTGTGTTGTGTGTGTTAATTTCCCTTAAAACAATTTTTTATAATTTTTGAGAATTTATAAAAAATTTAAAACATTTTTTTCTTAATTAAAAATGGAATTTAAAAGTTTTGGGGTCTTTATATAAATAATGGTTATTGGTTTTTTCACTGAAACGTTTACTTGGGTAGGAACCGAAAGTGCTAGAGAAGTCAGGGTGTCTATTTAATTAAGTTTAGACGCGCATTTGATATCCTATGTTTTCCTTACACCTGTTGCTTCCCTATTGGATGTATGTGTGTTTCTTTTAAGAGAGTAAACCAGCGTGTTTTATTAGCCCTTGAATTGAGTTAATCGACGATCTGCATGATCCTTGTCCCAATCCTTGCGAACATCTCTCATCCAATCACAAGCCTCATAACCAACCGCTTACCTTTAACCGTTGGATGAAAGTCAAGGTTGCTTGACTTAATCTCAGCCCTCGATTTACCTATACCTTCTCGATCCTTCTCAGCCCCTATATAAGGAGGTTAACCCTCAGCCATTAGATGACTTTTGCCACTTTGTCAGTTTAGAGAGATAAGAGAGAGAAGTGAGAGAAGAGAGAGAGAACCCAGAGTTAGACACCCTAACCCTAAATTCGTCCAAACCCTTTTCAAATCCTAATTCGTTTATCAAAACCAGTTTTATCCCAAACAAAAACTTGAGTGTTTGAGAGTTTTGAGAGAGGTTTGTTAGTGGTTTCATGTTGTAACCTCTTCGTTTTAAGATCTTATGTCCAACTTAAGCATTAAGCTAGATCTGCGTTTCTGTTTCATAGAAATTTAGATCTAAGCATTTTATGTTACATTGTATTTTTGTTTATCGTCTTGAGAAATCTGTTGTTGATTGTTTTCTGTAAATGTTTTCATACTCAAAATCAACAATAACATTTTCTATTTCTAGTTCTTTTGAAACAAAACCTTTGACCTAGTTGGAATCACACTTGGCGGTTTTCAATTTCAAAAATATTTTCAAAACCCGGAAATTGATTAAGATCTTGATACATCTTCTGAGCAAGATAGCCGTAGATTTTGGGTTAATCTTAAAGGTCAAATAAGGTTCAAATTTCCTAAGAAGAGAGAAACTGAAAATCAGAACATATAGATCTGATTTGTAATTTGCTACGACTGTTTCTAAAAATAAGCGTGAGTGTGTGAATGCATGTGTTAGATCACCATCATAAAAACTTACACACTACAACAATGAAAGTGTTGGTAATAAGATCCTGAAAATAAGATTCGACGTAAAGACTGGAACAACGTGAAGTTAGAAAACCGGGAGAACAACATCAACAATCAGAACTGTAGAAAAGTTAGAAGGACACGAGTGGGTACATTCCTAAACTTGTATAGGTATGATTTGTCTGCATGTGTGTTATATAGTTTGTAACTATTATATTTTGTTTTAGTGGATTTTTCTTTTTACTCCGTAGAGGGAGTCGTGTATGTTTCCTCAGTTGGGTGAGGTTTTACCACGTTAAAAATATCTTGTCATTAATCTTGCTACATTTCCTCATCTCATTCTGATTAGTGTGCTAATTTAAAACTGTTTTAGTTTTGATTTTCAAAACTTGTTAGCAAATCTTGAATTGTTCTCGTGCAAAGTTTAAACACATCTTGTGATTAAAAACTGATTTGATTTCTAGAAAAGAGTTTCTTCAAAAAACAGTTCGGAATTACTTAAATAGTTTAATATTGTATTAAACGGCTTTAGTAACCGTTTTTCACCAAAAACATTATTTCCTTTCTTTATTAAAAATCCAAAAACATTTCTCTCTTCTTTATCAAAAATGAAAAAAAAAATTGCCCATCGATCTCAAAAGAAAAAAAAATGTTCAAAATATTTTCATTCTTTTTCTCAAAAATAAATTCCATTTTACGCCTTCTCAGGTCAATCGCACACCCTTGGCCTGGCTCCTTATTGTCTTCGGCCTTCAGTCAAATCACCTCGGAGTTTTGTCCATTCCCATATTACTTCTTTCGAGTCTGGTGTCCATCCGCTTTCCATGAAGAACACAAACTAAGCACCCGTTGAGCAATCGGATTTGACGCCAGTCCTAGCTCAGCTCCTGTCCAAGATTTACAACCTCCAGACTGAGGTTCGAGAGATGCAACGAAACCAGGTTCCCATTCCTTAAGAGCCTGAGGCCCTATTACCTTGCGCTATGGGACCACCCGAGACTATTTGGGTTCCCGAATAGTATCAACACGCTCCAAGTGCCCCTCCTGCTAATGGGCCGCCCCCCGCCCATCTTCTGATGCTGAACCTTGCCCAGTTTCGGGCTAACTTGCTTATGATCATTGATTTGAAAGAGGAAGAGTTGAACAAAGTCAAAGAAGATCTTAAGATGCTAACTCAGAAGTTGGACCAAGTCAGAATCTTAGGGAATTACATGGACTACACCCACATGTCTCCTTATCCTAAAGCAAGGTTACCCGAGAAGTTCAAGATGCCAAATATTGAGATATTCGGAGGAAGTGGACCACTGATTGTTCATCTTCGTAGTTATCACCGTTCCATGACTTTCTTAGGGGCTTCTGAAGAAGTGATCTCCCAATTGTTTATGCAAACTTTGAAAGATAGCGCTCTTCGATGGTTTTGGTCTCTCGAAGAGTCCAGAATCTGTAGTTGGGAGGATGTAACTCGAGAATTCATGTCGCAGTACAAATATAATGAAGAGCTTGAGGTCACCCACCGTAATTTAGAGCTGCTCAAACAGAATTTTGGGGAATTAGTCAGTAACTTGATAGCCCGATGGAGGGAAAAAGTAGATACCATGATCAGTCGGCCTTCCGAGGAGGAACAAGTTAGCATAGTTAAGAAGAACTTGTTGACCCATGTCCGAGAAACGATGGGAGGATAATACTATCCCCATTTTTAAGCTCTCAGAGGAATAAGAGTGGAAATCGAGGAAGTTCTTGCTAAAACAGAAGTTGAACCAAAGAAGGTGTCTGGACAGTTCACCCCCAGAAAATGTGACAAACCTGTCAGTACTACAGCCTCAACCGTCAACAACATCTCTCAACTAACCTCTTCATGGGAACCAAAAAGCCAACCTATCCCAGTCTGAAAGTAATACACCGAGCTCCATGCTCCCCTCTCCAAAGTTTATCAAGCCCTGCTAAACCGAAACCTTATCAAACCCTTGGATCCCCGTCCATTTCCAAATCCACTATTAAGAAACTTCAAGGCAGATGCCCATTGCGCCTTTCAACAAATCGTTGGCCATACCACTGACCAATGATTTCACCTTTAAAACATAATCAAAGGTCTAATTGATCGGGGTACCATTTCCCCACCGGCTAATCCTAAGCCAAACACTACTCACAACCCACTCCCAAATCATGCCAATGCCATTTTCTTAGAAGAGAACTCAAAATTTGATCCCTCAACCTAAATCACACCCATATACTCTGCTAAACCTCTCCAAACTTGCCCATATTTCCTCCTACACCCTACTAGCCTTGTTGATGAGGCACTTTCACTCCTTACTAGAGCATGCATCGCCGTCTGTACCCATTCTAAAAATAAAAGTATGTAATTATCAGAAGTGTTAAACCAACTCTTGGAGTTCGGGCTGAAATTGCCCTCACAGATGATAATTGATTTCCAGAGGTTCAGTACGCTATTCTTGGAAGCACAAAAATGGGCTCGAGAGTCAGACCATTGGGTAATAGCGATCAATGAAGTCATCATAGATGATATTGTCCAGATCATGATAGAATTATTCAGGCAAACCAACAACATTTCCAGTATGACCGAGTTACTTGATACTCTGAAGCTAAAAGGGTGCCTGGTCCTTTCACCTTTACACATCCCCACAGAATGGGAAGACATGTATGAAGAAGCCATTGAAGTTGTGGAATGCATTGATTTTACATGGAAAGAATGAATTATTGCCACTGGATGGGGAGAAGAGTTTGAAGATTCAAATGAAGAGCAAGCTTTAGATAAAACTGGCCCGATAGCTGACATGTGTGGGATGATATCATTTGAAAAACTCCTCGGAGAAATAAGCAAGATGGCAGAACAACTCGAGTTTGATAAGGAAACAAGATTCATGTTCTTCCCTCCTTTGGTAAATTATATGACCAGATCAGGGAGGCATTACGAGATACCAATCTCGTTACCGACAAATGACAAAGGGAAGGACGTTGAAAACATTCCTATGCCAGAGATGACCATCGAGGAGAGCAAGATCCTCGATCAACTAAATAAAACTCAATCTAACATCACTCTATGGGTCTTTTCACGTCTTTTTGGCTGCACAGAAATGCTTAAATCAACGTGCTCACTAGACCCATAGTTCCTCCTTCTACCACACCACCAGAAGAGGCGATAAATTTTGTCTAATCCTTGATCTCTACCTGAATTCTATCCTTTTTCGAAGAAGAAATCCCCAGAATTGGGCGAAACCACAATCATGCACTCAACATCTCCGTCGAAGTTATGGGGAAGGTCGTACCACTCTCTCTTGTGGATAATGGATTCGCCTTGATTGTTTGCCCACTAAGAACCTTAAAATTCTTAGGACTGAAGGAAAGTGGGCCTGCTCCAACCTCCGCTGTTGTACGTTCCTATGATAATACCCATCAGTAGGTGAGGGGATCCATAAAACTTGCAATATGGCCTGGCCCTATAAACCATTTCGTTGAATTCTAAGTTATTGACACCTCATCTTGTTTTAACCTGTTTCTCGAATGACCTTGGCTCCACAGTATCAAGGGTGTGTCTTCCTCACTCCATTGGAAATTTTGGTTCTTTGCCAACGGATGGGTCATCACCATCTTGGGAGACGACGACAATACTGAGGGTGAAAGCACCAGTAATCCATTCTTTGAGATACAAAACGGGTCGAATGATATGCTCCTATTAGGATTTCGAGTTGAATGACTCCTACTCCCGGTAGGGGATGATTTCAAAGAAAGGGTTTGTCCAGAATACGATCCTCATGGAAACGTTAATGTGATTCAGATGTTCAGAAACATGCACTTCATGCCTAGACTGGGGCTAGGATAAAGACAACAAGGGATACTTGAGCCCATTGAACTGAAAAAAGATTTCACTCCTTGTGGTTTAGGGTATCAACCATCAGAATAAGAGCTCAGAATGATCTGTTAGTTTCGATCGAAGATAATATTAGACTGCATCCAGGCTACCCCAAGTGACTCCTTGAATGGACGATTCATCAAAGAGGGAGATGACTTCCCGTTTTGAAGCTTTCCAGAACCATGGTATGACCATACAGACAAGAAGATGAAGCCTAGAATGGAGATCTTTTTTCAAGATAGCTACCCACGGGCCTAAAGTTACCAACACCGTGTACAACTGCTCATCAAATTTACTGAAGATTCTGAGGAACGTGACTCCAAGGACTCATTTAACTTACAAACACTTGGCCTGACACTCTGCAGGTTCATTCAAGCACTACATCACTGGATCCATCCCACCTGATTATAGTTGCAGATACACCTCTCCTCAACTGGTATGCTGCGCCAGTTCTGCCTGTTGAAATCCCCCTAATCCCAATGTTTACCCTATTTCTTCTTCTGTTGTCTATCCTTGCTAAAATGTAATCAAGTCCTCCTTTCATGGGGTTCTCAATGCTGTTTTTCCTATCAATGAAATAAACAAAGATTTTGAGTATCTTGTCGTGCCTTATATTAACTGTTTAAATTCTAATTAAACTTTTAATAATGATGATTTTGCAAATGAACAATTCTTAACTGATCTAAATAAGGTTAATAGAAAATAACATAACCGCATTCAAGTTAATGAAGAAGATACTGTTATTATTAACCTCGGTTCTAGTAGCTAACTACGCGAGATTAGGAGAGGGGCTACCCTTGACGAGCATGAGCATGCACAACTCGAAGAATTATTGAAGGAATTCATGGATGTCTTTGCATTGTCTTATGACGATATGCCTGACATTGATCCTGAAATTGCTCAGCATGAGATACCCACTTTTCCAGATTACACGCCGGTTAAACAAAAGTTGAGAAAGCTCTGCACCGAATGGTCGCTCAAAGAGGAGGTGGTCAAACAGCTGAACGTGGGTTTCATTCGTGTGATTGAATATCCCACATGGCTAGACAACATAGTTCCTGTGCCGAAATCAAGAGGGAAAGTTCATATGTGAGTAGACTACCGAAGCATGAACAAAGCTTATCCAAAGGACAATTACCCACTACCCAATATCGACATGATCGTGGAAAAAATGGCCAGTCATGCTCTCAAGTCATTCGTCGATGGTTTTTTCGAATGCACCCAGTTCATGAAGAAAAAATTGCATTCATCACCCCATGAGGAACCTTTCTCTACACTGTTATGCCATTTGGTCTCAATAATGCTGGGTCTACCTAACAGAGGGTTACCACAACTATCTTGCATGATCTGATTCACAAAGAAGTCAAGGTCTATGTGGATGATATGATTATCAAATCCAAAACTAGAGAAGGTCATGTTACCACTCTCCGAAAGTTCTTCGAACGACTACGACGATATCAGATGAGACTCAATCCATAGATATGTGTCTTCGGCATTATAAAAGGAAAACTCTTGGGATTCATGGTCAGTAAGAAAGGGATAGAAGCAGATCCTGCCAAGCTTAAATCCATACTTGAGATGCTACCTCCGCGAACGGAGAAAGAAGTTTGAGGTTTCCTTAGGAAATTGCAATACATCAGTCGGTTCATCAGTTAGTTAACCTCCATCTGAGAACCCATTTTCAAACTACTCTGAAAGAATTCAACCAAGGTTTGGAACGAGGCCTGCCATAAAGTTTTTGATCGAATCAAGAAATATGTGACCCAACCCCCGGTACTTATTCCACCACAGCTTGGTCTCCCTTTGCTCCTATACCTAACCATAACCGACACTACAGCTAGGGCTTTGCTATCCCAATACCTTAAAGATTCCATCAAAGAAAGAGCCATCTATTACGCCAGTCACAAATTGGCCAGATACGAAGTCAACTACACTGATTTAGAAAAGGCATGTCTCACGCTTGTCTGGGTCACCCAAAAGTTACGGCATTACATGCTTACCTTCCCCATCAAACATGTATCCCGAATAAACCCCATCAAATAGCTGCTTAAGAAACCCACCCTATCCAGTCAAATGGCCCGGTGATGCTCCTAGCCGAGTTTGATATCTTGTACGTCACACAGAAAGCCATGAAAGGAAGAACCATCTCTGACTACCTCGCTGATTACCCCATGGATGAAGTTGATGTCTGGATCTCCAAATTCTCAAATGAAAACATCCTATGCACTGCCCAGGACAATCTATGATGGAAAATGTTCTTTGACGGTGCTGCCAACAAAAAGGGATATGGCATTGGGATACTTCTGATTGCCCCAGATGACTCCCACACTCCCATCGCCATCAAATTGGATTTCCCTTGCACCAATAACATGACTGAATACGAGTCATGCACAGTAGGCCTCAAAGTTTATCTCAAGAAAGGTATTCAATACCTATATGTCTACGGGGATTCCTCCCTCATCACCGGTCAAGTGCTCAGAAAGTGGAGAGCCAAGGATGAGAAACTCCAACCCTTTCATGCCAACTGAAGAACTAGCCTCCTAATTCCAAGATATCACCTTCCATTACCTACCTCGAGTAAAGAATAACCTAGACTATGCCCTTGATAACCCTAGCCTCCATGGTAGACATGCCTGAAGGAATAAAAATGACCCCCTTCCTAGTTCAAAAGTAAGATAAACCAACTCACTGCTACCACATTGATCTCATCACCAAAGAAGATCCCGAGCTATCCAATTGCTGGTATTATGATATCAGGCACCACCTTAAGAAAGGTAGGTATCCCGAGGGTTCCAAAAAGAAATACCGGGCAACCTTCTGAAGACTGAATGCCCAGTACCTCATCTATCATAAAGAACTGTTCAAGAGAAACTTCGATGGAACATATCTACACTGCATCGTAGGGGCTGACATTGAAGAGGTAATGCAATGAATCCACAAAGGTAAATGCAGACCCCACATGAACGGTCACATGCTTGCTAAGAAGATCATATAATAAGGATACTACTTGACCACCATGATCTAGGATTGCACCGCTTATATCCAGAGATACCTCAAATGCCAACAGTTCTCCAAGCTTTAACACCCACCTCTGTGTGAATTATACAACATGACTTCTCCCTGGTCGTTCTCCACCTGGGGAACCGACATTATAGGAAAGGTTATACCTAAGGCCTCTAACGGGCATAATTTCATCCTAGTTGCCATTGATTACTTCACCAAATGGGTCAAAGTTGAGTTATACACAGTTTTGAATGCCAAGAAAGTGGCCAAATTCATTAAGAAAAACATCATGTGCCGATATGGGGTCCCACACGAGCTAGTGTTAGATAACGGGTTGCATTTTAAGGAAGAAGTCACAGAAGTGGTCAACGAGTATGGGATCTAGAGACACAAATCTTCTCCCTACTGACCTCAAACCAATGGTGCAGTCGCAGACGCCAATAAGAACCTCAAAGCCATCATCAGAAACATGACTGAAAGTTGTCGAGATTGGACCGACTGAATCCCATACTCCCTCTGGGTCTACTGATCCTCAATTCGAACCTTTACTGGGGCTACCCCTTACTCTCTAGTCTATGGCATGGAAGCAGTCCTACCTGTGGAGCAAGAAATACCCTTGTTACGCGTCATGCTTGAAAGTAAGGCAAGTGAGGAAGATTGGCATCAAAACCGCCTCGACGAGCTATCACTCCTATACGAAAAAGGCTGACGGCGTTGTATCACATACAAGGGTACCATTTCCGAATAGCGCATTCATTTAATAAGAGAGTCAAGGACCGCGGTGTCCGAGAAGGGGATTTATCCCTCAAATAAATAGTAGAACCACATAGGACCCCAGAGGGAAATTCAAGCCCAATTGGAGCGGCCTATACATTTTTAAGAATATCTTGTCCACCAGTGCCGCCATGCTCACCGACCTAGATGGAGAACAGATGGTGCATCCAGTTAACCTGGACCGTGTCAAGAAATTCTAACCCTAGTCCAAAATCTCAGCACACTACGACTCTTCTCATCTCCCTTCTATTCTAAAAAAAATAAAAATCTTCATTTTCCTCTACCCAGAACTATGTGGGCCTGATCCTATGCAAAAAACCATTTTCAAGAAAATTAAAAAAAAAATCAAAACCCCAGAGGAACGTAGGCAGGTCACAAATTTTACATGAGCACAACCCTTTCTTTTTACCGAAAAACTATTCTTTCCTTATCTCCGAGAACGACAGTTCATTCTAACATATACTTGAACATAAGGATTATGTATGCCTTAACGATCGGTATAAATAATTCAAAAATACAAAACTCAACAAAAAGACGCAGCTAGATGATCAAAAACTTGTTTATTCACTAATAAGAAATTACAATAAAATTACATAATAAAAGGAATGTATCATTCCCTCCACCTACCTTCAAAGCCAAAAAAAACACTTATTTTCCATTACAAAATAAACTCTCCAAGAGCCTTATCCACATCTACCAGAGGAGCCCACTCCATCATCATCATCTACATCGTGGGATCCCCAAGCTTCCCCTACCTGAATGGAGTGTCGTAGACGCTCCGTGGACTGATAAGCTCTAACCAGCCTCAGAAAAACTACCACACCTCCCTCCATGGTATTAGATAAGGCAAGCTACCTTTGTCCAGTCTCCACTTCCAACATCTTTCTAACTGCTCTTCTCTATAAACACTTCATATAATCCCGAGGGATATGCCAAACTCTCCCAATAGACTGAGAGGGACGGGTCGATGGACGCTAACTATCCCATAAAGAGGCAAGCCGCATGTGCAGATGCTCAGTCAAATCTTCTATCAGAAATAAATCTAGTGTCCGAGGTGGCACGACCTGCTCCCATCCAAATTGGCGGAGAAGCCTCGAAGAGAAATAAAAAGAGGTCTATTTGAGACCAACAATCCGAACAGACGGATATTCTCCCAACTCTAGAATAGGCAGCAGCATTCCCCACCAAGGCACTGACTAATACAGATTTAGAGCCCCATGCTCCACGAACAAGTTCTCCCATCTCTCAATATCCAAGACAACACCGATGAAATGATGCGAGAAAAAGTTAGGTACAACCGATAAAAGATATTCTGGAAGATTCACGAAATGAAGTCTTTCAGATAACCACATGAACAGCATCACCGGGCTACCCCTCAGAAAGTCAGAAAGACATTCTCGCCATGCATCCAGTCCATTTAAATTCTCCGTGAGTATCACCGCCACAGGATTGCAACGGTATGACATCCATAAAGTAACGGCTGCAAGTTATGGATCCACCAGTAGTTCCCCAGTCACTAGCATCAATTTTGAAACCAAGCCCAGAACAATGGCTCCGGCATATCCAGCATCACCATCCTCCGGTAAATGTACAGACTAAATCACCGTCGAAAGGGAGCTCATTCCTCCACCAACCAGTGGCCTAGCTCCCGAAGGCAAAATACGAAGAAGCCCGGATAACAAATCCCTAGGAGAACGGGAAAATTCAGGTAAAGCCGCAGCAACACTTGGATTTACCCCCAGCATGACAGAAAACTCTTCATAGGTAGGGAAAACCTCATCCAAACCAAAGAGGAATACATTGTCTTCGGGGTACCAAAATTGTACTTCCGCCATCAGCATGTTCCACTCAATGGGCCGATTGCGCCATAAAGAGACTCGACGCATGTTGAAAGCATCATAGTCGACATTATAAGAGCACGTTGCTTCCAGGGCTTCGAGGTAGTTAGCAAACTCAATGGTACTAGGGAGAGCCATCTTGAAAGATTAAGAAATGGTAAGAAAGTGAGAATGTGTAAAGTAAAAGTGTGAAGGTGTAATGGAAATACTCCACCCTTACCCCTTTTTATACTTGCAAACCCTCAAAAAAGACATAACCCCTACAGAAACAGGAGGGAATCCTGCCCCATAAAGTACAAAAGGCTGAAGGGAATACCCATCAAGGCTTTGAATTAATGGGACTAGACTTGACTGCCGATGGGCAGGACAAGGGGCTTGCCGATCGACAACCCCCTGTTTTTGGAAATTTTCCTTTTTTCCAAAATCCGAAAATCATTAAAAATAAATTGATATTCTCAACAAAATTTGAAAAATCCCTCGTATAATTTCTCACCTTTAAACTTTCCTTCAAAATCCCAAAAATATCTCTTTTTATAGTCTCAGCAGCAAAGTAAAAAGCACATGTGCATGCATTCATTTATCATTAACAAAAGATAATAAAAAAAACCCATTACATTGCATATATATGTTTTTTAATTTTTTGCAGGAATCAAAGAAAAGCAAAAACAACGGGACACAGGCCGAACCCAAAGTTCCTCTTTTTCTCTCCCTTTAACCTAAACTTCACCCCTGTGACGAGACGATGCACCACCGCTACCAGAGCCAGAATCTACCACAGACAAAGCAGACGGCACCAAGTAAGAAGGAATCGGGACCGCATCCCGAATATGGGCAGTCGTCAAAGATATCCAATCTCTAATATCCCTCAACCAAGTGGTCGACACCAGGAATTACTACAAGAAAAGGCATAATCGATATCAAAGTAGAAAAGAAATCAAAAAGAAAGAAAGAGAGGAACCGAGAGTTATACCACAGGATGAAGGACCTCCTCTGTCAAGCCCAACTCCTCCGGATCCATCGCATGAGGACGATGCAACATATGAACCATCCCTCCATCAGCCAGTTTAATGTTATACGAAGGGGTATGCAACCTCAAGAAGGGAACCTCCCAATTCACCACTACCACAGACGTCAACAGACCACCACCACTATGGGGGGACCCCACCGACCGACTCAAACCCGCAGGAGGGAAAGGCAATGCATCATCTTTATATGGAGAACTCTACAGCCAATCGAATTGTTTTGGTGTTGAAGAACCCACCTTTGTTGTGGTTTAATCTTTATGGGGAGAACTCTACAACGGGAGAGATGCATGCTATTATGGATGGAGTCCTTATAAAGTTCACACTTGTGGAGAAGCCGTTTTCTTCTTCATTGCTGACCATCTGGAGTTCTTACAGGAGATTCCATCCGACGTTATTTCTAGCCATTGCTTTGGAGGTTTGACGAAGACACCGTGTGTTACACTTGTGGGCGATTATCAGGTTGTATGTAAGTCAATGGTCTTGTGAATTCTTCAAAGTTTTAAAAATAAAAGGTTTTTCCCTTTAGGGATTTTTCCTTAATTTTGTGTCGCATGATTTATCTATTTATGGTTTGACACACGCACACATGTAGGTGCATGTTTGGGGGCTGAATTGTGTTGGTTTAAAAATAGACTCCAATTAAATAAGGTTTACTTGGAAACTTGTCAATTAATTTAAATCGGTATCACACACCGCATCTACTCAGTTTTTCATTGATAAAGGTTGCAAGTGCATTTGTTAATCCAAAAGACATGACTATGAAATCAAAGTGACCCTACCGATTTCGAAAAGCTGTCTTTCGTATATCTTCCTCCCCAACTCGAAGTTAAGGATAACAAGATCTTAAATCAAATTTTGAAAATAATCAATATTCGTGTAATTGATTAAATAAAACTCATATCCTAGTTAAAGGATGTTGATATTTAATAGTCACTTGATTGAGTTTCTGCTAATCACTGCATAAACAAAACATTCCATCTTTCCTTTTCACAAATAGTACTGGTGTTACCCAAAGGGATGTACTAAGTTTAATGAAACCTTTCTCTAATAACTTTTCCAATTAGGTTCTAAGTTCTCATAATTCTAAAGGTTTAATATGATAAAGACGTATAAATAGGGGTTATATTAGGTAGGAGTTTTATCACAAAATCTATTTCTCTAGGAGGGGGTATACCAAGTAATTCTTGAGGAAAAACATCATCATATTTGTTTAAAATTTCAAGGGATAAAGAGGGTGGATTTCACGGTAATTTGGGTGAACTTTTCCTCAAAAATAAAAAACCGACTTTTCGGGATTTCTAAAAATCACCATTTTCTTATGACAATCAATATGGGTAAAATTTGATGAAATAATGTCTATTCCAATTATGAGATTGAATTTTATATCCAAAACTACCAAGTCTATTTTAAAAGTTATGGTTCCAATTTCTTTGCTACAATTCTTTGGAAATTGCTTGGTCATTGTCATGACTCTAGTTAACATTCCTATAGCTAAAGGATGGTATAATGGACTAGTGGATAACTTTTAAAAATTTATGAAGTTATTTCTAATGAATTGATGCGTGGATCCACCATAGAATAATATATGTGCCAAAATTGTAATAAGATATGTTACCCTCTATAACATTATGGTTATTCGAGTTGCTAGTTGGCATAATTGCAAAAGTTCAAAATTGAGTCGTATTACCATGATCATGTTTGAACCAAACAAAAATTATTATGGGTGAAGATTGTTAAATTACCCATTTGGTTCAGAAAAGTGGGGTTTAAGGGAATTATTGGGTTTATTCGAATTTATTGGTGAATGACAAAAGGTCTTGGTATTTGATTAGCGTAACCTCGGACATTGGGGCTTCATGTGCCCAGATTCATCACACTCACGAAATCTGATTTTTTGGTTCTTAGTTATGTAACTATTCTTTGAAGCTTGCGTTATCTGTGGGGTAAATCCCCTAGATGCTAACTTTCTCTCGATAAGGGATAATACTTCTATCATCTATAAGGCAAGTCTTTTTACTAGGTTTTAATCCTCACTCAAATTTATTACATTTCTTGGCCTCGGTATTCACATAATCTTGTGCAGAACGATAATGGTAAGTGAATCGATCTTCATTTTATGCAATATTCATCTTTTCTTGTTGTAAACCTAATAGATCAACTACTATTTGATCCCTCACTGATATAGGAAAATTACTTTTTAAAGAATATCTCTTCAAATTATTCCCATGTCAATCCTTCAATATTTCTTATATGACTAATGGATAGCCATCAACACTCATTTTCTCCCAAAAAAAATGAGTTGCTAGAACTACCCTAAAGTCAGGTGTTATACCTACTCCATTTAGTACCTGAAGTGTTTGATGTAACCACTTTTCAAACTCATTTGCTTCGGGTTTCCCATGAATTTTGGTGGTCTCTATTATTGAAATTCCTTTTCTTCGTTCATCATTCGCACTTCCTCAGTGGTTTTAATTTTTACCAGACATTGAGGTGGTATACTCTATTATAGTCTATTTATTACATTTAACTCTTTTATGAACTGCATTATACCTGTATTAGGAATAAGTGGTTGATTTTGCTTAGCTGGACGATCTTATTACTGATGTGATCTAGTTGCTCATTTGCTTACCATCTAATATAATGTAAAACTAGATATATATAGATATTTGTAAATAGCACAAATTTTTTTTCATATGTGTGACAAAATATTTGCAATAGTTCCCATTGTCTTACAATAAAAGGAGTAATTGTAAAATCTAAAAGAGTATATAACATGTGTTCATGCTAACCACGACCCTCCTACTCATCCTAAGTGTACCATAACAATTTTTCTTCAAACCACACACAACGAAAGAAAACCTTGATACTTCATCCATTTATCTCCAAGCATGTTTCCTTTATACATTCTCAAAAAAGATGTGGTACTAGTTGATTATTTTCATTCTCCAACCCTCAATAGTTTTATCTTAAGAGACGAGGTAAGAAAATTCATAAATGGTTTGGTTGATCGATAATCAATTGGAGATGGTGGAGGAGTGATGATAAGATCATCCTCTGGGGTGACGCTCCAAGGTAAATGGATTTCTTGTTACAAAATCTTGAGATTATCCACATACCCGTAAGATTTCTTAGAAGCCTTTTCCTTTCCAATTAGAAGACCTTCCAAGAGACAATGCTTTATTTCGAGGGTAGTGATTTCCCATTCTCGATCAATGTTCTGAATAGCTTTATATATTTTAGTATAGCGTTCATCCTTTATTGTTTGGTAAAACCTTTGTCAGCTAATGTCATTAATATCCAAATAGATTTCATCCCAGATATTCATCTTTTTAACAGAATCAGTTTATGAATAGAATAGAGAAGTTATGAAAGAAAAGTAACTAATATGCTATGTTAAGTCCCGAATAGGAGTAATAAATCTAGCACTCGCTCAGAGACCATGTTATCACACTCGATATTTTGTGCATAATATGAGATGATAATATATAAAAAATACTTACTAAAATAAAGTTTTTGGCGGAAGAACAAAAATTTATTCAAACCATGATGCAACAACATGTTATTAAATTTTGTATTCGTATCATACTTCACAAATTAAAGGGGAAACTTAAATGATAACTATCTAAGATAATAAGTACTACTAAATTTGTTCCATAATGTGTCGCCATCCTTTCGCATCACTTCTATAAGGACAAATTTCCAATTGATTCAATTTGTTTATAATTAGATTAATTTCTGACAAAACATTTGAATAATATATTAGGATTTATGTGGTCGATCTCATAAGCATCTGATGCATTTGATGAAGACGTAACGGCCAAAGCTTCAAAATTGGATATATATCGTTCCATGTTTATCATGCCAAGTTTGTCTTCATGTTTAATGATAATATCATGGGTATGAATGAATATTAAATATGGTCCTCAGATTTTTTAAGGGTGCTTGTTTTTTGTACAAAATCGTTTGGAACTTTTTATAAATGTTTCTGTAGAAACACATACTTTCTGATATCGTTAGAATGAGATTTAAATCTCATTGGAACGATATGTAATCTAAGTTAGAATGAAATTCAAACTCATTAGAATGAGATTAGAATCTCCTTGGAACTGACATCTAATGAACATCAAACGAGAATGTTATGTATAAAAAATACAGTCTTATTGGAAGATCATTGGAAGCTTGTTAGAATGAGAAATTTAGTTCATTCGAATGAACCTAGACTTTATTAGAATGAAATGGTATTCTCGTTCGAATGAGATGTGTGTTTTCATTCGAATGAGTTCGTCGCCTCAAAATTTGTATTCTACTATTTATCGGCATTTTAGACTCAGATTTTTCAAGAACTTTTAGAGAAAATCAAAATCCTACCTATTTACCAAAGTTTCAAAACCCTAGTTTCACCTTTGTGTTTAAAGATCCAAGTTCTTCATATTAATATGCTTTGAGATCTTTCGTTTGGGAAACAAGGTTTGTTTCTATACATTTGAGAGAATGTGTTTTATGCGGTGAAATTTATACTTGTTGTTTACACACGGTGGACTCCATATTTGTGGTGTTACAATGAAAAAGCAGTGGATTCTGTGTTCCAATGAATAAATGGTTGCTGAGCCTAGATAGGTGGATGCCGAGATGTACGTGGGCTCGTGCGTTGTGGCAGCTTGGGTGGGTGGATACCTGCATTGCACTGTGGAGGAGCGATTGAAGACTGAAGACATGTTAAGGTTATGGGGATCAAGTCGTTGATTAAGTAATCTATCAATTTTTATAATTTCGCATCATAGTGATCTGTTGGATGGGTTATCCGAGGTTCTTCCCTTTGTGGTTTTCCTCGTACATTGGCACTCTGTGCATGTTTTACTTACCTTATTTGATTATCACCTAGATGCATTTTTTAGGTTAAAAAGACGAAATTGGGTAAATCTAGTTTTCAAAACTAATAAGTTTTTATTGGTGCAAAATTTAATTGGATTTTATTTATTTAAAGTTTTAATCTTTAAAATTAAATTGTCCAAAAAATAACTTTTTTTTAATTTGTTGAGACCATCCATGCTTACTAGCATGTAGCATTGTCAAATTTGTATCAGAGCAAGTTATGCTAAATTATTGTGTTTTGATGGGTCAAACTACGCATACTAGAAAATGGGTATAAAATCAGTACTTAAGGCTATAGATGTGTGGGCTTGGTGAGAGGTAGTTAAATGGTGGTTTTCACCTATCACCCGAGATGGAGAATCAATTCATTGAGAACCCACAGAATCATGAAACGAGGTTAACCATAGGTTAGTAAATTTTAATTATCGAGAATTAAATACTTTGTTTTAATTTTCACCCCGAAGGAGTTCTATCATATTATGACTTGTGAGACATCAAAAGAGGCTTGGGACATACTCTAACTCACCCATGAAGAAACTATTATTATTAAATCTTCCAAACTGAAAAACCTCACCACTCAGATTGAAATGATTAAGATGTTAGAGAGTGAGACCTATGATGATTTTTACACTAGACTATCCAACATAGTTAACTCGTGTTTTAATTTAAAAGAGAAGATACCTAACAACCAATTACTCAAGAAAATCTTAAGGTCGTTGTCTAAATGATTTAATCCTAAAGTGACAATTTGGAACTCTTTAGTTACTTTAAACTCCATGAAACTTAAAGAACTTGTAGGTAGCTTATAAATTTATGAACTTGACATGTTTTCCTCCAGGATTGAGAAGAAGAAAGAAAAGGGCAATGCGTTGAGAGCCCTAAAGGAGGAAATATCTATTTCGAATGATGAGTCTAACATTGAGACCGAAGATTTGTCCATGATAATAAAGAAATTCAAGAAATTTCTCAAATTCCAAAAGCAATCGAAAGATGAAAAAAGGTTTGAGAAAAATATTCTTAATAAGGCCGATCACTTCCCTTTGAACCATAATGAAAATTTTAATGTGGATGAGTCGGATAAGTATTATGGTTGTGAGGGTTATAGCCATAGGAGAGTCGAGTGCCCCGCTACACTAAGGAAGGAGTGCAAGAAATCGATAGAGTATAATGCCACCCTTAATGATAGTCATATGAAAGACGTATCCAATTATTCCATTGTGTGAAAATTCACCGGTTTCATGGTTAGTCATGTGAGATTTGATGAGAAATGTTCTCATGAATATATTTCTTTGTATGAAACTTTTGAGGCTATAGTTTGTGAATCCCAAGTGAGTGATCGTCGAGAGAGTGGGGACGAAAGGAGGAGGAGGAGGAGGAGGAGGAGAGAGAACTCCATGTTGCCTTACAAGATTTATATGCAAAAATGTTGAAAGGGAAGAAGGCTAACTGAAGGTTGGAAGCTAGGCTGAAAGAATGTGTTATAGACAATAGTGATAGTGTTTTGATTGAGAGTCGTACTACATGTGAAAGAACTCTTTGAGAGAAGCTATAATACATTGAGGGTGAGAGAGATATTCTTTGTGGTTTGATAGAGGATATCAGGAACGAGATTATTGGGTTTGACGAGTATAAGCTTTTAATCGAGTCAAGATTATTTGATCTTAAGGAGAGAGTGAGATATTTGAGTAGGGCCAAATTTGATTTGGAGTCTAGGTAAAAAAAAGTTAGATAAGATGGGCAGCATCCAAATCAAATATCAAAAGTGTGGAGTTGTCTTCGATGATCATAATACTTCCTCTACCAAGATAACGCCATATGTTTGATAGAGTCGACTAGGAACATTATGAAAGGTTAACCCTTAGGTAACACCCCTTGCCATGTTTACACTTGCACTCATTGAGGAAGGAAAGGTCACCTTGGGAGGTTTTCCTATGATCTAAAAAATGGTCCTAGGAAGTCTAAGAACAAAGTCACGAAGGTTTTAGAAACTCGAGAGCATCACGTTATACCTAATGAGTTAGGAAATTAGATGTAGAGGCTTTACATGTTAGACTTATTGATTCTCGTTTGCTGGCACAGGATATTTCCCATGCTATATATAATGGTTGATTTTGTTCACATCTTTACATGCATTAGTTTTGCTTAATCATATATGCTTACAAGTTGTATTCTATTTGTATCCTTTGTATTTTAATTGTTCATTTATTGAGTTGCATTGAAATATACAAAGAGATTTTGTTTGTCTTTGAATAAGTTTTTATTTTCTAAAATTGGTATTTTCGTTTGAATTATTTTTATAAAAAACTTAAAAAGATTTCCACTTTTTGTTTATTTTATTTTTACAAATTTGGTGTGGCATATTTGTGTGTTTCAATTCAATTCATATCGTCCTTCCCATGTGACTAGGACATTAGGTTATGATAGCAAACAATTAGATTATTCTTAATCATGCTTGCGTGAAGTTGTTTCAATGATTTGCTTTATGGATTCAAATTTGTATATGCCTCTGTACACATATGGAGGATCTTTTTGAATGTTAACTTCACATGTATATTTGAGTTATGTAAGATTCTCTCCCATCAATCTTATCATCCACGTATTTTATGACAATGGGGGATTCGTACATGAAAGAACTGTTGCCCATGAGAATATTTGAATTGTATTGAAAAAGTTATGGGGGTGTAAGGGAAAGGGATATGAAAGGAGAAAATTTCTTCTGCGAGAAAGCCACCATTGTCAAGAACCTAATGAAAAGATTAAAGGCAATAAAAATAGAAAAATTTCCGTAGGCTAACGTAGTTTGTTTTAATTGATCTTTTAATGGTGATAGCTTCAAAAGAATTGAATAAAAAGAAAATATGATATATGTTTATCTTTTGAGGGTGTTTAGTTGAAGATCAACGGGTTTGTACAATGAATCGTAGCTATGCTTATTTTGTCAGGACGCTATTGATTTGTAGAGTAATCAATATTTTAGGCTTATGTGCATTATGCTTGTTTGTTCACAGATTTCACTTTATCTTGCCACTTGAGGCTAAATTTTATTTTGATCAAGTTTTTAAGTCAACTAGAACTCCTTGAACATATTTCAGTGTTTGAATCATAATTCATTTGTATTTACTTCACACATATCCATTCCATCCCATATGTTTAAACACATTGATACTAGGCGAATGTGTAAAGCTTATGTATTTATGTCGGTTTTTTCTGGGTCTTTAAACCTATATATGTGTTGGTATGTTACTGGTATATTTTGCATTTTTAATATAAGGTTTCATTATGTTTTGAATCGTTGTGGTGTGCATTTAGTCCATGTTTGCCATATACTTTATCTTTGGATTCTATTTGGCATTCTATATGATCACATTAGTTTCTCTCAATGGGCGCATTAGAATTCCATATCTCAAATTATTAATTTAAAAAAATATCGCTCTTTATTGCTTATTCATATTGGTATCTTTTTGCATCGATATTGATATTACTTGATCATTATTTGGATTATATGTTCTTACGTTGGCATTTTGTGCGTTTGTTACACTTTACACCACTGTAAGATTTTATTCCCTACTACATATCTAAAATTAGTATCCCATGTTCACATATTTAGAGGGAGATTTGGATTTTGAGGGAGTAATAATTTATGTTTTATTTCTTTGTCTATTCCTGGAAAAAAAAAGTGGGAGAAATGGTATCTTTCCTTTCATGGTTAGGATATATTTACCTTAGGGGAAGACTTCTTACCTACATTGAGATTGTTTTAGACATTGTTAGAAGTTTACTCTTATGCGAATTTTATACTTATTATCTTCTATTTTCATTGAATATGTGTTTAAGTGTGTGAAAGTTTAAAACATTCGAAAAAGTTTTCAATCGAGAAAAGCCACTCAAGTTTATGTGTCTGTCGAGCAATTGTACTCGTTTTGACATTGGGGTTGGTGACTGAGTCCTTTTAGAGAGCTTGACCACATATAGGATTTTTGTGTTGGTTTTCTCCCGGAATAGACAAATGGGAAGATTTGTATGGACAAATTTCCAAGTGAGTTAATTTGTTTGTAAATGGCTTAATTTCAAACAAAATATTTGAGTCATAGGTTAGACTTTAATGACGTCTTTAATGAAGTCATAGTAGCAAAAGCTTCAAAGCTGGACATATATCATGCCATATTTAACGTTCCAAGTTTTTCTTCAAAGTTCTTGTTCCCAAAAAAATGGATCTACTAGGGCAGACCGTGCCATCAAAGCCACACACAATAGTTAAAGTATAGAAAATAGATTAAAGGAGAGATAAAGAGTGATAAACACAAGATTTAGCGTGGTTCGGCCTTGAAAATGACCCTGTCTCCATTGCGGAACCTGGTTCACATTATATACATGTAGTAGTACAAGTTTAGGAGGCCTTAGTGGTGTACATACATACATATATATATATACATATATATATATATATATATATATATATATATATATATATATATATATATATAGAGAGAGAGAGAGAGAGAGAGAGAGAGAGGTTAAATACATCCCATGAAAGTTTTGTGATAAAGGGGATGCGGCCTTTTAGCTTAGGCTTAGGAAGGGATATAGCCTTGTATCATAGCAAGAGGAGAGGATGCAACCTTATGTAGCTCAGGTGGCCAGAGAAGGTGATCTGAGTTTGATCCTAGGTGCAGAGATATGGAGGAAAAAGTTGGGAAGAACATTGTTACCTCAATATTGCCTCCTCCAATGTGGAGGTGATAATCTCTATTTATAGTGGTTGGTGAGGGCATCACGTGCACAACCCAAGTGCTTTATGGATAACTATTAATGATATGGAATCCTTCTAGAAGATGGACAACAGTCATTCCATTGTTGATGTGTCAAAAACCATGGCATGTACTTTTAGAGTCACTATGCTTGAGGGGGATACGTTGTGGTGGCATAGGTTATGGAAGGGATGTGTCTTGGTAGCATAAGTTGTAAAAATGATACTTGTGGTATTATAGGCTGTGAATGGGATGAGGTATGGTAGCATAGACTGAGAAAGGTATACGGCCTGGTAGCATAGGTCGAGGAGGGATGCGTCCTAGTATCATAGACTGAGGAGGGTATGAGACCTAGTAGCATATGTTCAGGAAGTATGCAACCTAGTAGCATAGGTTGAGGAGGGCATGCAGCTTGGTATCCTAAGCCGAGGAAGGCACACGGTCTGGTAGCATAGGTCAAGAAGTGTATACGTCTTGATAGCACAAGTCAAGGAGGGCATGTGGTCGAGGAGGTATGCAGCCTAGTAGCATAGGTTAAGGAGGGCATGCATCCTGGTAACATAGACCAAGGAGGCCATGCGACTTATTTAAGTGGCTGCGATAAGTGAGGCAACCGGTCTCATATGAAAAATACTCTATAAATGTTGAGATACTAGGAAATGGTATTATGTATATTAAATGGAAATTGGAACAACATTCGCGGCCTAGTTAGGTATTAGGCTAGGCCTTATTTATAGACTAAGTCCTTTCACTAGTTCTATAGCATATATTCATTATGTTTTCATAGGATTCCATGCCATGTGTCTCATGTCCATTGGTTGATATATTTTGGGTACAACAGAAGCCCCTCAAGCCTTAGTACCAAGAGTCTAATGATTTAGTGTTGGGGCTTTATTCATATTCATGAACCATTGTCTTGAAGTCAAATCTTAATTATGAGATGATAGAACCTTGTGGATTTTAGGGCCTTTTACTGATGTTCTTTAAATTATAATTTATTGCATTTTGAGGTCTCTGGCATGGATTATATAAGCTTGATGCCTCTATTGGACGAAGACGCAGACTTTACTGGTCGAAGCTGAGCTGCCCCTTAAACAGGCTGGATTCCCACCTCGAATTATGCCTGTCACATCCATCCTTGACCTATGCTACTAGGCCACTGCCCTCCTCGATGTATGCTACCAGGTTGTATGCCCTCCTTCTCCCATTCCACCAGGTCGTATGCCCTCCTTAGCTTATGCTACCAGGACTCACCCTTCCTTATCCTATGCTACCAAGATGCATCCCTTCCATGACCTATGCTACCAGGATGCATCCCCCTCAAGCACAGTGACTCCAAAAGTACATGCCACAGACCTTGACATATTAGTAATGGACTTCCATTTATCCACCTTTTGGAAGGATTCCATCTGTTTAATACTTAACTATAAGGCACATGAGTTGTGCACATGAAACCCTCACCAACGACTACAAATATATGTGCTTACCTCTTCATTAGAGGGGTAATATCTAGGTAATAAAGTAATGCCCAACTCTCTCCTCCATCTCTCTACACCTACGAGCACACTCAGGTCACCTGCTCGGGCCACCTGAGGTACACAATGTTATATCCTATCCTCAGGCTACTCTATAAGTCCCCATCCCTTTTAATACAAAACTTGCATATGATGTATTTAGCCTATCTCTCTCTTGCTTTATGCCTCTATGGCCTCCAAAATTTGTACTACTATAGTATATAATGAGAATCAGGCTCCACAGTGGACGTAAGCTCGTTTTCATGGCCAAACCACTTTAAATCTCGTGTTTATCACTCGTTATCTCTCGTTTACTCTATTTCTATACTTTGACTATTGTGTATGGCTATGATGGCATGGTTTACTCTAGTAGATTCGTTTTTTCGCAATGGAAGTTTGGCACCATTTATGGGAAACAAGGTGTTCTATCAAGTTTCTCATAAATCGCGTCCGTTATGCCTTATTTCGTCCATTAAGATCTTCGGATATACATCTCATGGGTGGAGCTTTGGTGTCTGGACCCATATTTTCATATAAATCCACTAAACTTATTTTTATCTTTCCAAATCTGTTTTCCCAAGCCTATCTTATGGTTTTTGGACACAACCACTTTAGCCCAACGATGTTTCCATGTATAAATCTTGTTAAGAATAAGACAGGCTACGGCCTCACAAAGACTGTTAACTAGAGATGCATCTAAATTCAGATTTCTCTACACTTTTAGGAATTTTTTGTCATGGAATGAACCATATAGCTGGGATTTGCTATTAAAGTTGTGTTATTTTGAACATAAGGGCTTTTTATGCCTTGAATCAACATACCAAAGACTTTTTAGTCCAATTCTTGGGGTGTAAAATCATATTTTTGGAAAAAAATTTGGAATAAAATATGCTTTTGTACCCTTCTGGATGCGGTCTGGTATGTTAACGTGCCACACTCCACGGCCTCCAATTCATACCTTAGGCTGATTCTTTTATTTTGGGGCATATTTTAATTCTTTATTGAAAAAGTGATTTGTCTTGGACCAAAGATGCGACAAAATGGTTGAGAACCCCCGTAACATATTTTGTGGCATGTGGGTTAGGTTAAATTGCGTAAGGCTATGTCACATAATTTAAGACCGATGATTCTACCAAAAAAATATGGCTAGGTCTTTGCCTTAACGATCGATAAACTGTCCAATATAGGTTACGGTGCTTTTACTAAGTTTTTAGTTACTATTTCACCAAAAGGGAAAGTACTCGAAAAATTACTAGCCTGTCATAACCGTCGAGGGAGAAAACCAGAATCGATCATATCAATCACGGTGGAAAAACTCCTTGTAAAGAAACAAGGGGACATCCTCATCCCCTATTGACCTAATAAGCCTCAACCTCATCCTATGTTGACCTAATAGGTCGTGCCTTCCTCCCCTGTTGGACTAAGAGACTACAACCACATATTCTGTTGACCTAACAAGTCAAAGACGCATCCCATGTTGGCCTAACAGGTCGCACCTTCCTCCCCTATTGAACTAACAAGCCCTAGTTTCATCTCATGTTGATCTAACAACCCATAGCCTTATCATCTATAGACCTAACAGGTTGTAACCCCCATAAAAAATAATTAAAAAAATAGCTTAACCAGCCAGACTTCTCCGAAAGAGAGCTCAACTGAGCAGACTTCTAAGCAAGATTAATCAATAACATCATCAACCGAAAATACTTGTTCAAAAGAGAGATCAACTAATTAGACTTCTTATAAAGAGAGCTCAACCATGAAGAATCCTATAAAAAAGAACTCAACGGTAATTTTAGCCGAGAAGACTTCTCTGAAAGAGAGCTCAGTCGAGCATCCTTCTATAGAAGGGAACTCAATACCAAAATTCGAGGAGCAGACTTCTCTCGAAGAGAGATCAGTCAGGAAGACTTAAATGGAAGAGAACTCACTAGAAAATTTGCCAATGAGAATTCTATAAAAGAGAGCTCAGTAGTAAATTCGACCTCGACTAATAAAGGTGATAACCTAAAAAAGGCCTGCCTAAAGTAAATAAAGTCAACAACCTCATCAGTAAAGTATTCATCCTCGGCCAATAAAGGCCTCGGCCTCATCCAATCAACTTTGTTAACTTCTGTAATTAATGTTTGTAGCCTCATAAGTTAAGTTTGTGGACTCGGCCTCATCAAATCAATGGCTTCAACTTTAATAAGTGAATTCCTCGACCCAAAACTGGCCCAGCAACAGTAAGTAAAGTCTGCGACCTCATCAATACAGTATGCTGTCTCATCCAATAAAGGACTCAACCTCATCCAATCAACTTCCTTAACTTTAGTAATTCAAGTTTGTGACCTCATTAGTTAAGTTTGTGGCTTAAGATAATAAAGGCCTCAGCCCTAGCCTCATCAAATCATTGTCCTCAACTTTAGCAAGTTAAGTTCACGACCTAAAAAGGCCCAGATATGGTAAGTAAAGTTTGCAACCTCATCGATAAAGTATACAACCTCAGCCAATAAAGGCCTGGACCTAATCAAATAAACTTCCTCCTCTTCAATAATTAAAGTTTACAGCCTCGTTAGTTAAGTGTGTTGCCTCAGCCACATTAAATTAATGCCCTCAACTTTAGAAAGTTAAATCCACATCCAAATCCAACAAAGGCATCAACTTCACCAAGTAAAGTTAATGGCCTCATCTAGTTAAGTATGCTTCCTCAGCCATTAAAGGCCCTAACCTCTTCAATAAATGGTCTCAGACTCACTAAGCAAAGTCTGCAGTCTCATCCAATAAAAGCCTTGGTTACACCAATTAAAGTCTGCAACATCATTAGTAATATCTACAGCTTCCGCTGATAAAGGACAACCTCTTCAAACACTACACCAAAAAAAACAATCTGGAATGGTTTAAAAATGTGCCAAATCAAATTTCATGGTTTTGAACTGTGCCAGAATCAAGTGTTCCAAAATGACCATTTTTTCCTGGCATGATTTAAAAGTGTGACAGATTTGGCCAAACAGGAATATTTCTATCACACTTAAAATCGTGCCACAATTTGATATTTCTAACACACTTTTGGCACACTTTATAACTGTGCCAGATTGAGTACATTTTGGTACATTTATAGCACAGTTCAAAACCATGCCAAAACTTGATACACTTTTGGCACGATTTTGAACAGTGCCAAATTTTTAGATGAAAGAAAAAAAATTGAAAACAAGAAAATTCACAAATTGCGAATCTCACATGTTGTTGATAAACTAATGTACATACAAACTTCAAAATATTACAAGTCTTAATAGTTCACACACCAAAAAAAAATTGGGCAGAGTTTCCTCTATTTTCTGAACATTCTAAAACCTGCTAATAGAAAACCTGCACGACCATAAAATATAACAATAAAACTAGAAAAGCGCCACGGACAAAAAGTCAACAATAAAACTACAGAAGACCACACGACCATAACACAAAAAATAGAATCCTGACTATTAAGGACGTTAAGTAAATAATCCCCTTGTTATAAACCATTGACTTCTTCGTGTGTTCCACGTGGATAAAAGCTAACGATACAATTTTATCCTGCAAGACAATAGGATACAGAAAAGATATGATATTTGTAATCGAGTAATTTTTAAAAAAATATTATTCAAGCCAAAAAATTCCACATACAAGTTATAATTATTATATTCTCAAAATAAAAGTCTTGTGACAATGCGGTCAGCTCCTACGAGTTAGATTAGTCATATATGAGGTTATAGTGCCTCTTACGGGGTTGTTTGAGGATTGGTTTGAATTTTCACCCTCAAAGGGCATGTTTTCAAGAAAATCTAAATATTTTCAAATTATCAGATTGGGAGACTTGTGACTACATGATTAGTTCCTAAAAGTTACATTGGTCCCTTGCGAGGTGTTCATGCATCTTACGGGGTTGTTTAGGTGCTGATTTGGGTTTTTACCCTTTATTGGCCTGTTTTTAAGCCTAATCTATATATTTTCAAATTATCATCATATTCTCAAACCGGGAGACTCGGGACTACGCGATCAGTTCCTACGAGTTGCATTGGTCCAGTGTGCGGTGTTCATGCCTCTTATGGGGACGTTCGAAGATGGTTTGGGTTTTCACCCCTTTAACAGCTTGTTTTTAAGCCTAATCTAGATATTTTCAAATTATTGTCATATTCTCAAACTGGTCCCACAACTACGCGCTCAATTCTTACGAGTTACATTGGTTTAATGTGAGGTCTTAGTGCCTCTTACGTTGTTGTTTGGGCTATGGTTTGGGTTTTCACCCTCTAACGGCATGTTTTTAAGCCTAATCTAGATATTTTCAAATTATCATCATATTCTTATATCGGGAGACACGCGACTATGCGGTCAAATCCTACAAGTTATATTGGTCATTTGTGAGGTTTTAATGCCTCTTACGGGACCATTGTCGAGTTGGTTTCGGTTTTCACCCTTCAACAGCTTATTTTTAAGCCTGAGTTTGATATTTTCAAATTATCGTCATATTCTCACACCGAAAGACTCGTGACTACATAGTCAGTTCCTACGAGTTACATTGGTCTCGTGCTATTTTGGATTTTCACCCTTTTAATTACTTGCTTTTAAGCCTAATCTAGAGATTTTTAAATTATTATCTTACTCTCAAACTCGGAGTCCTACAACTACGCGATCAGTTCCTATGTGAGGTGTTAGTGCCTCTTACAGGGAGGTTTGGGCTCTGGTTTGGGTTTTCACCCTCTAATGGCATGTTTTTAAGCTTAATTCTAGTTATTTTTAAATTATCATCATATTTTCAAATTGGGAGACACGTGAGTACGGGTCAATTCCTATAAGTTATATTGTTCCCTTGCGAGGTGTTTATGCCTCTTAGGGGGATGGTTTGGGTTTTCACCCTCTAAAGGCTTATTTTTAAGCCTAATCTAGATATTTTCAAACCATAATCACATTCTCAAGTCGAGATACACGTGACAACATGGTCAATTCATACAAGTTATATTAGTCCCTTACGAGGTGTTCATGCCTCTTACGGGGCCATTTGGGGGCTGGTTTGGGTTTTCACCCTTTAACGGCTTGTTTTTAAGCCTAATCTAGATATGTTCAAATTATCATCATATTCTCAAATCGGGAGACTCGTGACTATGCAGTCAGTTCCTATGAGTTATATTGGTCCTGTGCGAGGTGTCCATTCCTCTTACGAGCCATTCAGAGCTGGACTGGATTTTCACCCTTTCAACGGCTTAGTTTTAAGCCTTATCTAGATATTCTCAAATTATCGACTATGCAGTCAGTTCCTACAAGTTACATTGTTCCCCTGTGTGGTGTTCATGCCTCTTACGGGGCCATTTGTGGGTTGTTTTGGGTTTTCACCCTTTAACAGTTTGTTTTTAAACCTAATCTTGATATTTTTAAATTGTCATCATATTCTCAAATCGGGAGACACGTGACTACGCAATCAATTCTAACAAGTTATATTGGTCCCGTTAGAGGTGTTCGTGCCTCTTACGAGGCCGTTATGGTTTTCACCCTTTTAACGACATGCTTTCAAGCTTAATCTAGATGTTTTCAAATTAGCGTCATATTCTCAAAGCAGGAGACCCGTGACTATGCGGTTGGTTCTTATAAGTTACATTGGTAATGTGCGAGCTGTCCATGCCTCTTACGGGGACGTTTGGAAGTTGATTTGGGTTTTCACCCTTTTAAAGGCTTGTTTTTAAGCCAACGTATAGATGTTTTCAAATTATTGTCATATTCTTAATATATTTTGTTTGCATGTATTTTACATTTAAATCAATTCTTACGATTCGATTCATATGGTTTTTGATTCACTATTTGACAACTATGATCAGGACCTATTTTCGATTTCGATTCATGACCCTAGTTTTGAAACCTCTTTTCACAACATATCAAAATAGACACGAGCTTTGCCATGTGGGTTCGATCCTACGATTGTTAAAATTCAACGCGCATGTTAGATATAGTATAAAATGTGTCAACCAGAATGAGAAAAACAAGTATGAACAATAAGCTTACCCATTGTCTCAGAAATTTTTCAGGCAGCTCAACTTCTTGAACTTTGCCCTTAAAAATTGATAGTTTAGATGGCATAGTGGACACAAATTTGAGATAAGGAGTTGGTAAATATGATAACTTTTAACAAAACAAGGACACTCACCGTAATTTTTTGACCAAGCAATGGTTTCCCAGTAATAAGTTTGCGAGCATATTCTTCCATTTCAGATGCTTCCACAACATAAACATGTTTTTCTCCAGCCTAGTATGTGAGAGAGAGAGAGAGAGAGAGAGAGAGAGAGTGTGTGTGTGTGTGTGTGTGTGTGTGTGTGTGTATGTGTGTGTGTGTGTGTGTGTGAGAGAGAGAGAGAGAGAGAGAGAGAGAGAGAGAGAGGGTGAGAGAGAGAGAGAGAGAAGAGGGAGGAGTTCATCATTCCAAAAGAACCCAAACAATATTATTTTTTCTTTGCTTCATTCAGGAAATAAAATGCTAATTAAATAAACTATGTAGATAACTAAGGAACCTCAGCACCAAATAATGAAAAAATGTCACTTATAGCACCAACATCAACTACTTCACTACCAAAAAAATTTGTACGGTTCTCGGCGACTGCAGCATAATAGGTTCCCGAAACAATCACAACTTGCATGTCAACGATCCTCCATGAAAATCCATAATGTTCAGTAGTACTATGATTTTAGATACAAGACAATATAACAGTTTAACAGGGTACACAAGCCTTATGCAAGAAGATATGTATAAGAGAGGCATGTGAGCTTGTTATATTGGGGGGGGGGGGGGGAACTCAAAAGTGGATATCAATGGCAAGATTGTAAGGCAGTAATTTTACTGCTTTGTGATATTAGCTGTCCGCACATAATCCTTATCCGAAAAGAGGAATAAACCACTAATAAGCTCCATTCTCCCATAATAGCTAACTGCTTGAATTCATAATTTTTGTCTTTATTATCTATTATGGTTAGATGCCAATCATAGAGGAAGAAAAAAAATGAAACATTGATGTAGTCGAGAATAATTTTGATGCATATTTAATTTGAGATACTCCAAGACCATCACCGATTCACCAACTCACGCACCTTACATATGACCAATGTGATGTGCTTACAATGAATTTTTTGCAAAAACATACTTTAAACAACAAAAACACTAGAATGGGGAATTATCAATACCTGATAGTCAAATGTATCTAAATTATGAGAATTAATAACTTAGAGATATTTAAACCTAGATATGAAGGACTATTAATATACAATATTTTTGTGTAATTACACCCCCAATAAAAAAATTTCCAGTCTCTAGCATAAGATTGACCTAAGCATGACATTCAAGGTTGATTTATTTGAAAATAAATAAAAAAAGGGAAATCCTAACTCACTTTCGTAGGACTTACGATTACCATATGAAACAAGGCATTTTTATATCTGTAAGAGTAAATCTGTATGACCTTAAAAATGATGAATGTCTCTAAAGCTCACTTGGTTTATATAAGTTCAAATTTGCATCTCACTATGTGGATATCTCATGGTCAACAAGTCTAAGGTAACAACCAACTAGTGCATACATTTTCCATGACAATTAAGCATCACAAACCACTATATGACTATGAATAGCGGAGAAATACTAACACATAATATATTCTACACTAATTATGTTACCCGACACTTATTGCATTCTGATGTAGAAATGCCTCATAAGAAAACATTAATTAAATTTTAGGTGTAAGTTAATTAAAATTAAACAAATACCCTCATAAGAAGAGTGCACAACCAAATGCAAATCCACTGTGTTGATAATTGAATCCATGCGTGAGATGCCTGAAATAAAAAAATAAGAAAATTGCTTCTAGCCTAAAATGGGACGGTGTGTATAAACTGGATACAACATATCTCCTACCCAAAACTCAAAAAATGAAAACCTAAAATGGCTAGATGACTTTTTCCTATTTTTAATCAAAATTGAATTGGATCAGGTGAGATTTAGATTCAGATTCAGTCCAATCCATACACCATTTTATCAAATGCAATCCAACCCAATCTAATTCAATCAAATTCAATGTATTTCCATAATTCTACGACCACGAAATTATATATTACACAACCATAACATTTTATCCAAAGTGAGCATTTATTATATGATCAAACATACGAAAATTAGCACTTCTACAACAATAACATTCATTATGTCCAAAATAACTTCTCCCCAAAACATTCAAGCTTGTCCAAATTAGTCAAATACATTAATACAAGTCTTTAGACTCATTTAACCCCAAAAAAATTACAAAGATACCATGAGCCACACTAATTTTTGAATTCCACTATCTTTTAACACCTTCTACACGACAACATAGACATTCAAAGAAAACATTTTTTTAGCAAAAAAAAATATAAAGGATTGAATGTAAAACTCATTAATAAATGTATACATATACCGAGAGATGGGAACAAAAAAACAATGGAGGGGGGAGGAAAGCGGGTAGATCTATGAGGAGGGGGGGATGGCAGAGGGCAGCACTATAATGGAGGCCAGAGGAGATCAGCGAAGGGGGAAACTCAGCACAATTGTGCCGGTGGAGAGTAAGCGAAGAAATTGGTATTTTGGTCCATAGGGTTTTTTGTTTTTTGGTTTTTGGTGAGAGTAGAGTAAAGTGAGAGTGAGAGAACATAAATGGGTTCTCATTTTTCCATAGTTTCGTAGAGTCGTTTTGTGTGAGCGGGAGAGTGAAGGGGATGAAAATTTAGATGGCTTCAAATGAAATGTCAAATAATTTTCAGTATTTATATTTTAGTCAATTGTACTTGATTTTGTCACACTCAAAAACAGTTCCAAATTTTTGCACTTTTTTAAAGTGTGCCAATTTTTCATTAAATCGCCCCAGTATTTGGCACAGTTTTAAATTGTGCTAGATTTTTAATATCAAGGTGTGCCAAATTATTATTTTTGGTGTAGAGAAATTAAAGGCCTCGGATCAAGCCCATAAAGTTCACGACTTCAGCCAATAGAGATGTCGACCTTACATAATCCATGCTGGAGACCTCATAATACAATACGTCAGTATCTTATGCACCTCAGTAAAAGTCCATGACATCTACATGGCTCCATCCTCTTAACATTAAGCTTTAACTTCAATACAATGGTCCAAGAAGAGGAACAAAGTCTCGACACTAAATTATTCACCTCTTAGTACTGAGGTTTGGGAGGCTTCTTTCATACCCAAAATATATCAACTAATGTACATGAGACATGTGGCATGGAATCCTATGCAAACGTAATTAATATATGATCGAGGACTAGTGAAAGGCCTCAGTTAATAAATAATTCCATGGCTTAGTACCTAACTAGGCCACATATGTTGTTCCATTTACCATCGAAAGTATGTAAGACAAATTCCTAATATCTTAACATCTAGGGAGACTTTTTCACATACTTCCTTAGAAGGATACGATCGGTTGCCTCACAGGTTGTATGCCCTCCTTGGCCTATTCTACTAATCTGCATGCCCACCTCGACCTATGGTACCGAGATGCATACCACGTTGACCTATGTTAAAGGGCCGAATGCCCTCCTCGACCTACAATACCAAGTCGTATTCCCTCCTCGGCCTAAGCTACAAGGATGCATCCCCCTCAAGAATAGTGACTCTAGAAGTACATGTCGTGAAACCCGACACGTCAATAATGGACTTCTATATGTCCGCCTTCTAAAAGGATTCCATCTAACTAATACTTATCCATAAGGAATGTGGGTTGTGCATGTGATGACCTCACTAATAGCTACAAATAGAGTTGTCACCTCCGCACTGAAGGGGGCAATATCAAGGTAATAAATTTTTTCCCAGCTCTCTCCTCCATCTCTCTACACCTAATAGAACACTCAGGTCACCTGCTCTGACCACCTGAGATACCCAAGGCCGCATATTCTATTCGACCTACTCTATAAGGTTTCATCCCCTCATCGGCCTATGATACAAGGTCGCATCCCCTTTAACCCAAAACTTACATGTGATGTATTTAACCTATCTCTCTCTCTCCCTCACTCTTCTTGTATGCCTCTAAGGCCTCCCAAACATGTACTACTACATGTGTATAATGAGAATCAAGCTCCACAGCTGACGTATGCTCATTTCCATGGCCAAATCATGATAAATCTCGTGTTTATCATTCGTTATCTCTCTTTTACTTTATTTTAATACTTTGACTATTGTGTATTGCTTTGATGGCTTGGTCTCGTCTAGTAGATCCATTTTTGGCAACACCAATGTTTAGTAAGGATCTTGTAGGTATGAATGCATTTTGAATATGGTCTCTGAATTTTTTTAAAGGTGTTTATTTTGTAAAAAATCATTTTGAACTTTGTTTTAATGATTCTTAGGGAAAAATATTTTTGTGATCTACTTATAATAGGATTTGAATCTTATTTGAATGAGATGTAGTTTTCATTATAACAAAATGGTATTCTCATTCAAACTAGATATGTGTTTTTGTTCGAATAAGGTCACACCTTGAAATTTATGTTTAACTATTTATAAGTGAGTTGTACTTAATTTTTTCATGAACGTTTGTTGAAAATCACCTCCCTACCTATTTACCAAAGTTTCAAAACCCAAGTTTCACCCTTAGTGTTTAAAGATCCCAGTTTTTCATATTCATATTCTTTGAGATCTTTCGTTTGGGCACTAAGGTTTATTTCTCCACATGTGAGAGAACGTGTTTTGAGTGTCTGTAATTATTGTTTACATGTGGTGGACTTCGTGCTTGTGGTGTTGTGGTGAAGAAGCAGTGGATTTCATGTTCCAATCCATAGACGGTTGTTGAACTTGTATCGGTGGATACCGAGATGAGCATGAACTTATCCGTTGTGGTAGCTTACGTGAGTGGACTCTTGCATTTCGCTGTGGAGGAGCGGTTGAAGAGTGAAGACACGTTAAGGCTTATGGGGATCGAGTCCTTGAGTAAGTCATCTGTCAACTTTTGTAAATCTATATCATCATGATCTATTTATTGGGTCGTCCGAGGTTTTTCGCTTTGAGGTTTTACTCATACATTGGCTCGTTGTGGATGTTTTACATACTCTCTCTATTTATCTCCTGGATTCATGTTTTAGGTTAAAAACATAAAATTAGGCAAATCGAGTTTTCACAAAAAATCGGTTTTAATTGGTGCCAAATTTAATGGGGTTTAATTCGTTTCAAGTTTTAATCTATAAAATTGAAAAATCAAAAAATAGAATTTCCTTCGCTTGTTTGGATCATCCCTGCCTACAAGCACATATCATTATCAACTTCCCATACATACATCATAAAAAAAAACTTATCTCACATTAGAAATTGAAAATCCATGGGGTTGGGGGTACTTCTATTTCCTATGGATCACTCTGCATCTAGAAGGGGAAAGAATGAGCAAAATTTTGTCGGTTAGATAATTCTAAATATATAACAATTAGAAGTTTAAGATTTAATGTAACGGTAAAAAATAATAAATAAGTGATTATGATAATTTCCATTAAATACAAATAAATTCAAGATAATTTCCCTATAAATTGTAATAGGTAATGGCATAAAAGAACACTTTGATATTGTAAACAAAATATGGTGCTTATAACCAAATATTTTGTAATGCCAAGTTATAAAGATAAGTGTTTAGAGTGTTATATAATAGAATAGCCCATATATATTGGTTATAGATGATTCCACTACATAGCAATACAATTATAATAAATTAATCCAAAACATTTTGAGATAAAGAAACATTTTTTAGCACAAAATCCGAACAGACGCGTCTATATTATAAGCAAAATTAAGCACAATACCCTATGTCCTAAGGTCAAACGTATTTCATGGGTAAATGCTATTTTATTCCCTAAATTATAACGTATACCGCAAAGGTTATAAAAATCATAGCTTTCTCAATAAGTTTGAATTAAACATTCAAAATATTATGAATTTGACAATCAAGAATGATAAATATAGTGCAGGGGCTATCACATAGTGATATGAACAATTGTTCAAAGTCAAAGCATAGATACGATGTAGTATTAAAGTAGAATGACCTATTTTTAGTATAGGCTTGGTTTAATTTAACTTCGTGTAAAGTTATTTGAAAGGGGGATTTCTGTAACAAGGGAATAGATCATAAGGCTTGGGAATTAGATATAAACGTTGGGCATGAAAATGGATAGGGTAAACATGTACAATAAAAATGGAAATCTTAATATGGGTGAAATTTATAATCATAAAAGCATATTTATTTATTTTTATCTATAAATTTGACATTTTTTGACATTATGTGAGTGGGATATAGGTTGTAATTTACGTTTCATACATTGGTTAAAATTTTAGGCCTAAAATATAAACATTAGAAACTTGAGGACTTTGGGTGATGTAATACCCCGTAATTTTATTGATTTTTATTTAAGGGATTAATTGAATTAAATGAGAATTAATTGAGAGTTAATCCGGATATAAATACTAGCGAGATGTGAGTTAGTATTTGATTATCATATTAAAATTGAATATTTCATGAGTAGTGGAAGTATTTAAATTGTCACGAGTCTAAAATACGACAATTCAGAAATTTAGTTGGGACGGACGTGTCAGTTGCGTCAGGAACGAAATTATTTAAATTAAAAAGTGAATTATATTTTTATCAACAAAATGTTCATTTCTAGTGCGCCAACGTGTCCGGAAGGGTCGAAATAGTCAGAAAACACTAGCTGGGGGTTTAGTTTGGGTCCCGGGGCACTTTTAGGCCAAACTGGCAACCTAAAAGGGTATTTTGGTAATTTTAAAAATTAAGGAATTTAGACCCAGGAATTTTAGTGTTAATTAAGATATTTTAAAAGAACCAGTAAAGCCATTATCAACTAAAAAGGGAGAGAGTGGGCTACGGTAGTTTTTTAGAAAATTTTGAAAGAGGGTAAAGGTTTCCCAAGCCAAACCATCTCCACACCATCAGTTTTAGAAAGGATTTATGACCAAAAGAAAGGAAATTCAGCAGAGAATCAACGACAACACATCTGAAGAACGAATCTAAGGCAAGTGATTTGATATTTTTAAGTGCATTGAATATTTCTTCTATGTTTAGTGTAGGAACTATTTTGTCTTGAAAGTTTTGAGGAAAACTAATGAAATTGTTGTAGAAACTTTAAATTTGGGATAGGATTTGCATGTAGAATGACTATGGACGAATTTAGTATCCAAAAACTAAAATATGATGATTTAAAAATGGATTTATGATGAGTAATTGAGCACAATAATATTTTGGGTTCATGTTCATAGGGTTTGGGGTAAAATTTGGGGATTTATGATGATTACATGTTGTTTAGGAGGATTTGACCCCATATATATGTTAAGAAACGACCTAAGAGGATTTTGAGAAGTTTAAGAACATTAAAATGCTATTGAGATGACCTTAGGATGAGTTTAGAGAAGAGAAAAATTGAGAAAAACAAATTGGGAAAATTTCTGGGCGCAAACTGTCATCTCGTTAGAAGACCTGCCCAGGTCGTTCGAACGAGTTTCTAACGAGATGACAGTATCCCTTCTAACGAGTTGGTAGTTCATTCGAAGCCTTTCATTCAAACGACACTCGTTCGAACGACCTCGTTCGAACGAGACTTCTAACGAGATGACAGAATGGCCTTATAGGCCTAATTTTTATTTCAATCGTCCCGTAGACTTATTTAATGGAGTAATAACCTTCGCTTATTGACTAGTGGGTATATTTGGGAGATTGGAGTACGTTGAGGAGTAAAACTAAGAATCTTGTAGTAAATCGAATGACCTTTATGGATTAGGAAACGAGTACCTAATTACGACGTGAAAAGAGTTGACGACTTTTATGTATATAAATTGGGGACTTATAAGCGTATGACATTTAAATGATGATACAAGAATGAGAAGTATACCTCTATTAATATATTGAGATATCTAAGATGTGCGAATGCTTAGTATATGTAGTTATCTGTGTATAACATACCTACCGTACTTGCTATCATGGGAGGTCAGGGTTCGATCAGGGCCATCTAATCTTTGTGTGCCTACGGGGGGGATTTAGATTGGTACCTCGAGGACATAGGTCAGAGAAGGACTTATTAAGAAGTTAATAAGACTGCTGATCATGGGAGCGTAGGTATGTGCGTGACCCATGTGATGTGAACTATGTTCGCCTCCATTGTTTGTGATTGTTGTTTATTGAAAACGATTCTTGAGAGATTCGGAATACGTGGTCCTTATGTACGTGATGTACCGGGGTTTGGATAGCAGAGTATGTGTGCACCGCAGCTTAGACTCAGGGTGCCAGTATTGTATATTTATGATGAGAATAATATACTGCTAATTGAAATGAATTGTCATGAATAAATGTAAGTGTGAAGAATAGTATCATTTTAGTAGAGTTAAAAATGGAAATCCTCTAGTAAGTAGCATTACTAATATGGGAAACCGAGAAGAAATGTAAGACCCTCTGTTTAAATGAAGATGTCGGAATTTAAATCGTGAATCGTATGGCAATGTTAAATATTATATTAGACTAGTTAAGTATGGGAATAACTAGAATGGGTACGGGTACGATAGGAGTGCACAATTAGTTGAGAGGTGAGGAACTCATGTGAGTGCACACACTATCATGTACTTTATATTCATTGTTTAATGATATTAAACACTTGCTATTTTTAAACTATTTTCACAATCGGGCTCTGACCCGTTTGCTTTCAAATCTATTTTTGTAAAACCTTTTAGGTGCCCAGCCACAAGGATACCAAGCATAGGAGTTCCATTCAGGTGACATACTGTAGCTGCTGTGGAAGTTACAGGACCTTGACAGTAGACGCCTCCATTTTATATCTTGACTCTATATTATCACATTCTCTCATCTGTTGGGCATGTCTCCCTATTTCCTTTTAGATATACTTTATCTATTCAGTTATTTCAGATTTTGGGTTGTAATTAATTTAGTAATGCAGACTTGGTATTTGTTTATTTAAGTATTCGGATTGTTGTGAGAAGTATTCCTCAAGATTCATTATTATTTTATGGTTATTCTATTGTGACTATGTTGTGGTGGTTATGTTAGCATTTCAAAATCTACTTATTGCACGATAATCGGATTTAATTAAAATTGAAAACTCACTTTTTAAATATTAGGTGGCTAGTAATTGTTAAAATGTTTTCGATAGTGATGCTACGAACTGAACCAACTTGATATTTTGAATTAATTTGAATAAAGGAGTAGCTACCCGATATTTAATTAGTCGGGATGTCACAGGCGAAAGTTTTAAAATTCAAAATCGAGTTTCTCTTTAGGTTTTTATATATATAAATTTATAGGTGACCAAACAAGGTGATGCATTATACCATTTTGACCAAAAAAATAAAATAAAGATTTTGGCAAAAAAAGAACCATTGGATTAATCACGTTCCCTCATGCACTGAGTCAAACCTACCACGCGCCCTTACTACCTCACAGGCCAAGGCATGAGCTACTTTTCATGCTTAACCTCCCGACTTTGACCTAAGGTTTGATTTAACTTTGAGTGTAAATCCCTGGAGCTATGCAACACCTTTGGCTTCTATTTCTTCATATAACTTTTGTAAAATTTTGGGAGAAATCTAACAAAAGTATTTTTAAGAATCGAGGTGGACTATATCAAGCTATTATTTTTTGGAAAAAATGAGAAAACTTGACGAAAGTTTATGAAAGTTTGAGATTGAATTTGAACAACTACCTTGATATAATACTGTTCTACGATGTTAAACAAATTAAATTGCATTGTTTTGTCCTTTAATTATGTTCTAAAACTTCTGATTTTTCTTCCTGAAAGTTTTTATACCAAAACTGAAAGTCTTCAATTTGTGCTATAAAATGGGAATGTAACTGGAATTAAATATTATGCCTAGGTTTTCTATACCTAGAGCTTGAGTTCTACTACCTTGAAGCTGGTTCAAGATAAAGAGTACAAAATTCACCATTGAATCTGAAGCTTGAATGGTTTTTCCTAATATTCAAGCCTTTTGTGTGCTATAAATATGATGAAAACTTAATGTAAATGTATAAATGAAGTTATACCACTCTAAAAATTCAACCCAATGTTTAAAATCAAGACAACTACATAGAATATTTGTATATTGACTTTTACACAAACAAAGATTTGAGTTTTAACAGTGTAAATGAGTGAGTTTTACTACTATGAATGAGGGTTTAAATATCACTTGAGGTAGAGTTGATTAGTATAAAAAGTGTGGATTTCATTTAGGTTTCATTTGGTTTAGGTTTGAAGAATTATGTTGGTTTGTGGTTTTCTTATGTTGGTATGTGTGCAAGTTACTCACGCGAATTCTATAAAGTCCAAGACTATTGGGGGGTGCAAGTTTTGAAACTTTGTTTTAGGATTTTTAGAAAGTTTAGGGGACTAAAGCTTAATATTTTAAACTTTAAATGTGGATTCTTATAAATTTGATAACTATAATTATTATAGTTGAGTTTTGATGTAAGGGTTTGGGTTTGAGGATTTTTAGAGGGTGAAAACATAGCATTTGAAACTTTTAGGGGCAAAAGTGGAAATTCTTAAATTTCAGGATTAAGTAGGGTAATTTTTACTTTTCTCTTGGTTTGATTTCGATATTTAGGATACCTATTGTTCCCTAAGGTCTTTGTCTTTGTATGATACAGATTCCAATATTTTAAAGTGCGTTAACGATGTGATATGTCTATTAATGCAAAGAGTATTATGGTAGGTTAAATATACATGGCATACAATATGTACGGGTTATTACAATCTATGCCTCAAGAATATACTCGAGGAAAATCCATTATCTTTCACTCACTTTGTAGAGAAACACCTCAAAAATAAGGTTAAGCACCTTGAAAACACAAATAATAACAACTTGTTCTCTTATGCAAGCTAACATGTAACATTCTAAAGGAATCAAACCTCTTTTTAACCTGAAAACCAAGGAACTGTTGGGGTTTATTCATAAAACCGTGTCAAAAAATTTTTGTTGTTTATCAATAAAGGATTGTTTTATTTATTTTGAAATGAATATCAAGTTTATCAGAATGCTTTATATTTGTTTATATATATTTTTTTCATATTAATGTCGTTAATAGAGATAAAGAGGAATTCTAGTGATGCGACTTTGGGTTGATGATGAGGAGACTGGAATTTCGATTCTAGAACTATTAAAATTTTCACAATTTCGATAGGGCCTTCACATCCTACTATAATGATTGAAATTATATCCTAGTAGTTTATCTCAAACTACGAGGAATGGTATGGGAACTTATGAGATAGTTCAACAAAGGATTATGATCGGTACATTCTAGGAATGTATAGAGGGGGACCACCCATGATATTTGAGTCTAAAGATTGTTTAGATTAGACTCAAGAAATCTCAAACCATTTGAAAATAATCCGTAGATTCTCAATCTCGAGAATTTTGAGGATTGGGATGCTTATATAGTTACCATCTTGATTGCTATGGGTACGATTAAATATTAAATTGAATTAAACGATTCCCGCATATTGGGTGATAGTTATGTAAGTAGGTATGGTATCTAAATCCAAAATAATCTGCATCTGAGGATACCTAGGGTTGTGATACCTCCTTAATTGACTTATAATATTTCGTCTCCACTAGTAAACCTGATTAGTGATTTAATTATAATTCGGTGGAGGTAGGAAAATAAGTTTATCCTAAGAATCAAGGAAGTTGATTAAATGTTGGTTAAAGGTTATTAATAGTAAATTGACTTGACCAACATGGTATTGTAAGATTAGTGGGGAATCATATTATATACCATAATGAATTTTGCAAATAAGACCTCTTTATATTCCAGTGGTTTTTGATATAATTAAGTTGGAGTGTTTATAAGTATTTATTGGAATTTGTTATGATTAAATAAATAAAGAAAATAAATTATGATAGTTATAACTGGGCATTTCTAAGTGTTTATTTGAAGTTAATTTAATTACTTGTCTTGGGTCCCCAATGTAGTCCATATACCTAAGTAGTTAGCCCTCGACTCTCAAGAAATCCAGTTTAGCCTAAACCCACCTTTTGTACATATATATAAAGGTGTGGGAATGTGTTTTGATTATATAATTCATCATATTAGAATTTGAGAGGTATGCGATAAAAAAATATTCACGTTTTAATGAACATGGATAGAGAGAGGATACCATATCTCATCCATGAGTAAAGTTTTTCATCTCAAAAGGTGTCCACAAACTTACCTAACTCTATGGAGGATCATTCACTAAAATATTTTAGTATTAAAAATGTTTAAGAAAGGTTTTGGAGATCCAAAATAAGACATCCCCATCATCAACAAATACTTTTATCCTCATGGGATTGCAAAAAAATCTAAAAAAAAAAATTTCAAAGTCTTAGGTTTTCTATTCAAGTCTAGTTTTGGTTTTACCTATTTTATGTGTTTGATTAATCGAAGATATGTGGCTGAATTTTTTTTTATTTCGTGTATATAGATCCCCCATCAATTGGTATTAAATCTTTTAGTTTAGATAAATTATCCATTGGAAGGGTCCATGTTGTCCAAGCATGAAAATTATAGTTTTCATGTTATGGAATGGTGTATCTTTGTGTATGCTTTATCACTAACATGGTTTTGCGTAAATTCTTAATGTGTATACCTTCCATTATGGTCATGCACAATTGTTTTGTATGATTGGATCCTGTTGTGATTTATTTGTAGTTATTTTTCTTCTTTTGATTTGATATGGTGGCAATACTTAAGTTTTTTAATTATTTCCATTTCGATGTGTTTAGAGGTGATTCAATGGGGGTGAAATGTTTCTATTCACCAAGAAGAATGTTTCCTAGTTATTCTTAATTCTTGGCCAAGTTTCTGTGACACCCCGACTAATTAAATACCGGGTAGCTACTCCTTTATTAAATCAATACAAAATGCCAAGTTGGTTCAGTTAATAGCATCACTGTCGAAAACATTTTAATAATTACTAACCACCTAGTATTTAAAAAAGTAAGTGCCAAATTTTAAGTTAAGTCTGATTAACATGCAGTAAAAGAATAATGAAAGAATAACAATCATTCACTATAATGAAGTAATGAATAACCAACAATATAAATATAAATCCGGAGGAAAACTCCTCATAACAATCCCACAACTGAAAAATAATACGACAAGTCTGAATCCTGAATAATTACATGCCAGAACTCTGAATAACTGAAATAAATGAAATGTCTCTAAAAGAAATGGGCGACATGCCCTACAACTGATAACTGAAGAATATCGAGTCAAGATAGATGAAGCGTCTACAAGCAATATCCCATAACTTCCACAAACAGCTACAGCTCGTCACCTGAATGAGAATCCAAGGCATGGTGTCCTTGTCGCTGGGCACCTAAAATGGTTTTTTACAAGAATAGATTTGAAAGCAAATGGGTCAGATCCCGAAAGTGGAAATCATTTTAAAAACAGCAAGTGTTTTAATAACATTAAAACATTAAATGCAAAATACATGTTAGGACGTGCACTCACATGAAATTCTCACCTCTCGACTACATGTGAACTCCTAACGTACAGTACCCATCTATAAGACATCCATATCTAACCAAACCGTAATAAGTTCTACCCCTTACTACTCGATTCACATATTATATTCTAACGTTATCAATTAAATAGAGGGCTTTACATACACTCGGATTCTCAATTAGTAATATAATTCACTATCAATTAACCCATTATGTTTTCTCAAAACATTACCATAATTATATTCACAATATTAACATGAAAGTTCCCATTAATTAAGTGTATATTATTCACGTCATAAATATACAATACAAGCACCCCGAGACTAGCTGCGGTGCACACATACTCTGCTATCCATCCCGGTACATCACGTACATAAGGATCACGTATTCCGAATCTCTCAGGAATCGTTCTCAGATAACAACATCACAAATAATGGAGGCGAACACAGTCACATCACATGGGTCACGCACATACCTGCGCTCCCACGATCAGCAGACTTATTAACATCCCAATAAGTCCTTCTCTGACCTATGTTCAGAAGGAAAAAAAAGGTTCACATGTCCCGTTACAACTAGTTATCATAATTCATTTTTGCAATCAAGTACCAAAAAAATAAAAACAATAAATTGAGTACACATAAGTATCTTCAATTTAAAGAAATGGGACACCAATAAAACAATCATCTGTCAGTAGAGTTTCCAATCTCCCTAAGGCCTTGTTTGATGTGTGGGATACCACACACCTAGTGAGACAAGAAAGGCTTATTGGGATAACTTGAAATTTTATCAACATCTAACATCAAACATGGGATGTGATAACTGATCACACTTGAAATCATATCGCATCCCACACCAAACATGGTCGGGGATAATATTATCCTATTCCACCTCCTTGTGCATCAAACAAGGCCTTAAAAGAATGACGAACTGCAAGATATAAAACTCGTTACTATCATTATTATTATTCAACACACTGCCTTTTGAGTAGGAAAAATGTCTGATTTGCTTTGCCTTTTTTTATAATATTAAAATCCATTCACAGCCATCCCTCCGTCCACAGCAATAATCTGGCCAGTGGTATAAGAAGAAGCAGGTAGGCAAAGAAATGCCACAAGTGTTGAAAATGAGGTAACCAATCTAAATCCGGGCAACAAAAGGATTAGAAGGCCTTAAGTGAACGTAAACCTTCCGTGATAGCAAGTATGGTAGGTATGTCATACACATAAAATCAATACATATACTAAGTATACACACATCTTAGTAATCACCATAATATATTGGTGGTACAGTTCTCATTTTCGTACCGACATATAATACTACACAATTTATATGTTCCTGGTTAATATAATAAATCAGGCCGTCAATAGTTCTCGCAACGTAATAGACACTCACGTCCTACTTCATATTTTCCCTTAGGTTCAAACTTCTCACGTCCTACTTCATATTTTCCCTTAGGTTCAAACTTCACTTCTAGGTTTGACTCCTCATTATATCACACACATCCCAAATGTAACAATTAATCATCAAGGGAAGGTTATCTCTACATATACACAAGGTTACGGGACACTCGGGATCAAAACAGGCTAAAAGCCGAAACTGTCAACTCGTTCGAAGTCTCGTTCGAACGAGGCTGTTCGAACGAGAGTTTGTTCGAACGAACTGGGCCTTCTAACGAGATCTCGTTCGAACGAAAGTCTTCGAACGAACATCCCTCTCGTTAGAACCCAAACTGTCAACTCGGTAGAAGCTCGTTCGAACGAGCTCGTTCGAAGGTCTTCTAACGAGTGGCCAGATTCGAGCCCAGAAATTTCTAATCTCGTTTTTCCAACTTTCTTCACTCCTAATACCTTATAAAAATCGTTCCAACATAAATTTAAGGCTCCTAATTCGTACTAAACATTCATGGATCACAACGAAACGTTTATATAGGGCCAATACAACTTAATCATCATCAAATCATCAAATCCCTTCATTTATCCCCCAAATTACATGAACATGAACCCTAAAATTTATAAATCATCAATGAGCGTAATAAATCCGTTTTTGTTTCATCCAAATTATAATATCATCAGAATAATCATCTAAATATAAATCTACATGCGATTCCTCATCAAAAATGTAATTTCACTTCCAATTAAAATGGGTTTTTCATTAATTCCCAAGAACAATAAGGTTTTATCAATTCCTACACATGGAAGAAGCATTATCTGAAATTAATTGGAATTAAACCACTTTCCTTATTTGAATCTCTGAATTTAAGGTTGAATTTTGAAGGTTGAATTGCCTTCTCTCTCTCTCTGCAGAATTCTTCTCTTTATCTCCCTCTCTACAAGTTCTTCTCAAGGTGTTAATAGAGGTGGGGTTGGTTTTTGCCAAGTTATAAAGTTTCTAACTTCTCCCGTAGCCCACTACCTAAATTGGGGTTGGAAATGGCTTAGTGGGTTAATACTAATTCATATTTTTAACTCTAATTTTCGTGGGTTTTAATTACCCAATTTCCGAAATTACCAAAATGCCCTTATAAGTTATCGGTATGGCCCAATAATGCCCCGGGACCCAAACTTAACCCCCGGCTAGTGTTTTCTGACTATTTCGACCCTTCCGGACGCGTTGGCGCACTCAAAACGACCATACGATTAATAGAACTAAAATTCACTTTTTAATTAAAATAAATATTTCCCTGACGCGACTGTCACACGCGTCTCAATAAAATTTTCCAACTTGCCGTATTTCAATCTCACGACAAATTTCATACTTCCATATTCATATATAATCATATATGCACATTATATTCAAATACCAACTCGCATCTCGCTAGTATTTTAATCCGGATTAATTTCCAATTAATACACATTTAATATAATAAATCCCATAAATAAATATCACAAAAATATGGGGTATTACATACTCCCCCCCCTAATAACTGAATTTCGTCCCGAAATTCGGAATTAGAAAATACCTGGTAAGAACAACTCTGGATAACATTCGTACATCTCATCCTCGCGCTCCCATGTGGACTCCTCAACATTATGATGTCTCAACTGAACACGCACTAACGGGACTATCTTTGACCGCAGTTTCCGCTCACTTTGGTCCAAAATAGCAATCGGCCTCTCCTCGTAGGAGCTATCAGGCTAGAGATCGATGTCCTCCAAAGCAATGTGAGAATGAGCCAAATCGTCTCTAAGATATTTCCTTAGCGAGGAAATATGAAACATATCGTGAATCCGATGCAAATGCTCCGGTAATCCAAGTCTATACGCAACCGGTCCAATCCGTTCAATAATAGGAAATGGTCCCACATATCTTGGTGCCAACTTCCCTTTCTTCCCTAAACGCATAATCCCCTTCATAGGAGATACTCTGAGCAAAACCTGGTCCCCCACTTGGAACTCCCTGAAGAACGTCTTCGAATCAACATAGCTCTTCTGCCGATCCTGAGCTACCCGAATGCGACTCCGAATCAATTATATCCTTGCCGAAGTATCCTGAATCACTTCCGGCCCAAGTAGTTTGTTGTCCCCCACCTCCAACCAACATGCTGGGGAACGACAAGGTCTACCGTACAACGCCTCAAATGGAGCCATGCCAATGGTGAACTGGTAGGAGTTATTGTAAGCAAACTCCACCAGTGGAAGATACTGTTCCCATCCACCCCCGAAATCAATGATGCACATACGTAGCATGTCCTCCACCATCTGGTTTGTACGCTCGGTCTACCCATCGGTCTGCGGGTGATACGCCGTACTCAACCGCAATTCCGTGCCCATGGCCTCCTGAAAACTCTCCCAAAACCGTGAAACAAATATCTTGTCTCGCTCAGACACGATATTTAAGGGCACACCGTGAAGTCTCACTATCTCTGAAATAAAGAGCTGGGCATACTGTCCCGTAGTGTAGTCTGTCCTTACGGGTAGAAAATGAGCGACTTTGGACAACCTGTCCACAATTACCCAAATGGAGTCGTGACCTCTCTGTGACGTAGGCAACCCCGTGATAAAGTCCATGGAGATGCTCTCCCACATCCACATCGGGACCTCCAACGGCTGTAGCAGTCCTGCCGGTCTCTGATGATCCACTTTTACTAACTAACAAGTGGCGCATTTAGAAACAAACTCGGCAATATCTCTCTTCATCCCGCTCCACCAATACTGTCGTCTCATGTCTTGGTACATTTTGTCCCCACCGGGATGTACCGCGAACCGTGCGACTCTACCATCACCTCATGCCGCAATTCCTCCCCTTTCGGAACTAATAATCTCCCATTGAAGCGTAATCCCCTGTCTGAGCTAACGGTATAGGACTCGGCTCCCTCTACTAATAATCGAACTATCTGCTCCTGACAGAACGAGTCATCTGCTTGTGCCTTTACCACTCTCGTGACAATCTGCGGTGTAACGGTCATTACAGACATGAACGATCGGGCCACTGCATCCTGGTGTCCCAATTCCTTCCATTTGGCCTTCCACACCCCTGCCACTTCATCTGCTGGCCTACGGCTCAACGCGTCTGCTACCACGTTAGCCTTCCCCGGGTGATACTGGATATCGAACTGATAGTCCTTCACAAACTCAAGCCACCTTCGCTGCCGCATATTCAACTCCTTTTGCGTGAATAGGTACTGTAGGGACTTGTGGTCCGTGAACAATCGAAACTTTTCCCCCAAAAGGTAATGTCTCCATATCTGAAGGGCAAATACAACTGCCGCCAAATCCAAGTCATGAGTGGGGTAATTCTTCTTGTGAGGCTTTAGCTTACGGGATGCATAAGCAATGGCCTGACTCTCCTGCTGTAACACACCTCCAAGTCCTTGCAAGGACGCATCAGTGTAGACTAGATACTCAACTCCCAGTCTCAGCAATGCTAACACAGGTGCTGAGGTCAACTTATCCTTCAACTCATCGAATGCCAACTGACAGGCATCACTCGAGATGAACGGCACACCTTTACGAGTCAGATGTTTCAAAGGACCTGCTATCTTTGAGAATCCCCGAATGAACCTCCTGTAGTATCCTGCTAGGCCCAAGAAACTACGAATCTCAATCGGTGTCGTGGGCTATCCCCACTCCCTCACCGCGGATACCTTCCCCGGATCAACAGATATTCCCCGGTCGGAAATAATATGTCCCAAAAATTGGACCTCCTTCAGCCAAAACCCGCATTTCTCATATTTGGCATACAACTTGTTCTGACGTAGTGTCTGCAAAACTTGCCTCAAATGCTCGGCGTGCTCCTCCTCTGTCTGGGAGTAAACCAGAATATCATCAATGAAGACAATGACAAACTGATCTAGGAAATCTCTGAACACTCTATTCATCAAGTCCATAAACACGGGTGGAGCATTGGTCAACCCAAAAGGCATAACCTGAAACTCGTAAGACCCATATCTCGATAAGAACACAATCTTCGAGACGTCCTCCTCCTTGATACGCAACTGATGGTATCCCGATCTCAAATCAATCTTTGAGAAGAAAGAAGCTCCTCTCAGCTGGTCGAATAGGTCATCGATTCGAGGCAACGGATACTTATTCCGTATCGTGACCTTGTTCAACTCCCGGTAGTCCACACACAATCTCAGTGAACCATCTCTCTTCTTCACAAACAACACAGGGGCACCCCACGGTGAAGTACTCCTCCGTATAAACCCCTGACCCAATAACTGCTCAATCTGATCCCATAACTCCCTCATCTCATCTGGAGCCATACGTTACGGTGCGCGTGCTATAGGTCTCGTATCTTGTAATAAGTCGATGACAAAGTCTATCTCTCGACTGTGGGTGTAATCCAGGTATATCCTGAAATACATCGGCAAACTCTCTAACAACCGGAATCGAATCAAGTGGTATCACCACCTCCTTAGAGGTCTCCGCCTCTAAATAATACAAATGAGCGGTTGAACCTCCCTCTGGGCGAGGCATCGCCAATACAAACATCTCTTGCCCCGGAATGGCAAAAATAATGCTCCCACCGAAGCAATCAATCATGGCTCTATAATCAGCGAGCCAATCCATATCGATAATCACATCGTGAACATGCATATCTAATACCAACATATCTACAGGTAATACCAGACTACCAATCTCTACCCCTACTCCCCGGCATATAAGGAAAATAAGTGACCCACTCCCCAATGGTGAGTCTACACACGTCACTGTGCTCTCTGCTGTGGCTAACAACCCTAAGGGTTTCGTAAAATGTGTAGCTATAAAGCAATGTGTTGCCCCCGTATCAAACAAAACCCGACCCATAGTACCATGGATAGGAAACATACCCTCAATCGCGGGTGGTACCTGTGGAGCTGCTGCCTGGTGGACGTTATAGACACGTCCATACTGTAACTGTCCCTACTGCACAGGAACTGCTGGAAGAGCTGGCACCTGGGCTGGAGCTGGGAGGGCTGGTGGAAAAAGTGGCCTCTGTGGCTCATGTCGAGCACCCTGCTGCTGCTGCGGGGCCCTGCCCCTATCAGGGCAGTACTGGCGTTTATGGCCATTCTTGCCACAAACTAAACACTTCCCCAGGAAGTTTCCCCCTCTCTGTCCCTGCTGCCCCCGGCCCTGGTGGCCGTTACCGTTCCTCCACTGGCCCTGCTGGCCCTACTGAAACTGTTGTTGACCATTCTGACCCTGCTGGTGCAGATGGCCGTTCGGACCCTGATGGCCCTGCCGAAAACCTCCCTGTCCGTGCCTGAAATTTCCTGACCTGAACCTCTTGTGATCCCCCTGCTGGGTACCCTGATCACCCTGTCTCTACCCCTGAACAGATTGTGCCCCACTGGCACCATTTCCTCCAGTCCGGCCCCGATGGCTAGACTCTCCCGATCGCTTTCCCTCAGCCATGTGAAAGCGGTGATCTTGGCAATGGAGCAAAGAAGCGTTAACCACATAAGAATAAGTTTCTAACGAGAGGTTCCCTAACAAGTGCTGACAAATCCTCCATGTCAACCCGTCCGTAAATTTCTGTATCTTCTTCTCCTCCGTCGGTATTTCATCCGGAACAATGTTCAGAAGATCAGTGAATTCGGCCTTGTACTCGGCCACAGTCTTACCCTCCTTCTTGAGGCTCATCAACTTCCTCCTCATCTCTGTGTGAACAGCCGACGGAAAGTACTTGTGGTCAAACCGCACCCAAAACTCCTGAATAGTGAGAGTATCTCTCTCCTCCACTGTGGTAACAGACTCCCACCACTGCAGTGCAGACCCTACTAGCTTAAAGGTAGCTAGTATCTACTTCTGGACATATGTGCACTCATACATCCTCAGGTGTCGTTGGATGTCCTTCCTCCACTGACTTGAAACTACCACATCGGAGCTACCTGCGAACTCCGGAGGGTGTGCTTTCTTAAAAGCATCACGTACACGTTCCCAAGCAGACGGGAATGGATGTGCCTGAACTGGCACGGCTATCGGCGCCTGAGGTGGTGCTTGCTGAACTACTGCTAGTGCGGAATTTACTGCCTGGGCCACAATGGCTGCAACCTCGGCGGCATTCATCGTGCCCTGAACTGGTGCGGGCTGTGGTTCTGGCGTTGCATCCCTGGGAACTTGTTGTGCACGTCGTGGAGGCATCTGAAATAAGAATGAAGTTTATAAGTTCACAGTTATAAACTTAAAATAGCTGAAGAACGTAGCATATACAAAAGAATACAACAGTCCTAAAATATAGGTCTCTACATCAAAGAAAGCTCAGCGGAAACATAATAAGCCGTTCAGATCCTAAAGGACACTAGAACCTGATGCTCTGATACCACCTGTGACACCCCGACTAATTAAATATCGGGTAGCTACTCCTTTATTAAATCAATACAAAATGCCAAGTTGGTTCAGTTAATAGCATCACTGTCAAAAACATTTTTATAATTACTAACCACCTAGTATTTAAAAAAGTAAGTGCCAAATTTTAAGTTAAGTCTGATTAACATGCAATAAAAGAATAATGAAAGAATAACAACCATTCACTATAATGAAGTAATGAATAACCAACAACATAAATATAAATCAGGAGGAAAACTCCTCACAACAATCCCACAACTGAAAAATAATACGACAAGTCTGAATCTTGAATAATTACATGCCAGAAGTCTAAATAACTGAAATAAATGAAATGTCTCTAAAAGAAATGGGCGACATGCCCTACAACTGATAACTGAAGAATATCGAGTCAAGATAGATGAAGCGTCTACAAGCAAAGTCCCGTAACTTCCACAAACAGCTACAGCTCGTCACTAGAATGAGAATCCTAGGCATGGTGTCCTTGTGGCTGGGCATCTAAAATGGTTTTTTACAAGAATAGATTTGAAAGCAAACGGGTCAGAGCCCGAAAGTGGAAATCATTTTAAAAACAGCAAGTGTTTTAATAACATTAAAACATTAAATACAAAATACATGTTAGGACATGCACTCACATGAAATTCTCACCTCTCGACTACATGTGCACTCCTAACGTACCGTACCCATCTATAAGACATCCATATCTAACCAAACCGTAATAAGTTCTACCCCTTACTACTCGATTCCCATATTATATTCTAACGTTATCAATTAAATAGAGGGCTTTACATACACTCGGATTCTCAATTAGTAATATAATTCACTATCAATTAACCCGTTATGTTTTCTCAAAACATTACCATAATTATATTCACAATATTAACATGAAAGTTCCCATTAATTAAGTGTATATTATTCACGTCATAAATATACAATACAAGCACCCCGAGACTAGCTGCGGTGCACACATACTCTGCTATCCATCCCGGTACATCACGTACATAAGGATCACGTATTCCGAATCTCTCAGGAATCGTTCTCAGATAACAACATCACAAATAATGGAGGCGAACATAGTCACATCACATGGGTCACGCACATACCTGCGCTCCCACGATCAGCAGACTTGTTAACATCCCAATAAGTCCTTCTCTGACCTATGTTCATCGAGGTAACCAATCTAAATCCGGGCAACACAAGGATTAGAAGGCCCTAAGAGAACATAAACCTCCCGTGATAGCAAGTATGGTAGGTATGTCATACACATAAAATCAATACATATACTAAGTATTCACACATCTTAGTAATCACCATAATATATTGGTGGTACACTTCTCATTTTTGTACCGACATATAATACTACACAATTTATATGTTCCCGGTTAATATAATAAATTAGGCCATCAATAGTTATCGCAACGTAATAGACACTCACGTCCTACTTCATATTTGCCCTTAGGTTCAAACTTCTCACGTCCTACTTCATATTTGCCCTTAGGTTCAAACTTCACTTCTAGGTTTGACTCCTCAGTATATCCCACACATCACAAATGTAACAATTAATCATCAAGGGAAGGTTATATCTACATATACACAAGGTTACGGGACACTCGGGATCAAAACAGGCTAAAAGCCAAAACTGTCAACTCGTTCGAAGTCTCGTTCGAACGAGGCTGTTCGAACGAGAGTTCGTTCGAACGAACTGGGCCTTCTAACGAGATCTCGTTCGAACAAAAGTCTTCGAATGAACATACCTCTCGTTAGAACCCAAACTGTCAACTCGTTAGAAGCTCGTTCGAACGAGCTCGTTCGAACGACCTGGGCAGGTCTTCTAACGAGTGGCCAGATTCGAGCCCAGAAATTTCTAATCTCGTTTTTCCAACTTTCTTCACTCATAATCCCTCATAAAAATCATTCCAAAATCAATTTAAGGCTCCTAATTCGTACTAAACATTCATGGATCATAACTAAACGTTTATATGGGTCCAATACAACTTAATCATCATCAAATCATCAAATCCCTTCATTTATCCCCCAAATTACATGAACATGAACCCTAAAATTTATAAATCATCAATGAGACTAATAAATCCGTTTTTGTTTCATCCAAATTATAATATCATCAGAATAATCATCTAAATATAAATCTACATGCGATTCCTCATCAAAAATGTAATTTTCACTTCCAATTAAAATGGGTTTTTCATTAATTTCCAAGAACAATAAGGTTTTATCAATTCCTATGGAAGAAGCATTCTCTGAAATTAATTGGAATTAAACCACTTGCCTTATTTGAATCTCTGAATTTGAAGTTGAATTTTTAAGGTTGAATTGCCTTCTCTCTCTCTCTGCAGAATTCTTCTCTTTCTCTCCCTCTCTACAAGTTCTTCTCAAGGTGTTAATGGAGGTGGGGTTGGTTTTTGCCAAGTTATAAAGTTTCTAACTTCTCCCGTAGCCCACTACCTAAATTGGGGTTGGAAATGGCTTAGTGGGTTAATACTAAGTCAGATTTTTAACTCTAATTTTCGTGGGTTTTAATTACCTAATTTCCGAAATTACCAAAATGCCCTTATAAGTTACCGGTACGGCCCAATAATGCCCCGGGACCCAAACTTAACCCTCGGCTAGTGTTTTCGGACTATTTCGACCCTTCTGGATGCGTTGGCGCACTCAAAATGACCATATGGTTAATAGAACTAAAATTCACTTTTTAATTAAAATAAATATTTCCCTGACGCGACTGTCATACGCGTCTCAATAAAATTTTCCAACTTGCCGTATTTCAATCTCACGACAAATTTCATAATTCCATATTCATATATAATCATATATGCACATTATATTCAAATACCAACTCGCATCTCGCTAGTATTTTAATCCGGATTAATTTCCAATTAATACGCATTTAATATAATTAATCCCATAAATAAATATCACAAAAATACGGGGTATTACAGTTTCATGAAGTTTCCTCGAGGTTTCGAATGGCTCTGGAGGTTTTTGCATGGAAATCCATAGGAAGGAAGAGACCAGGCCCGATAGGGTCGATTGATCGAACCTTACCCTCGATCGATGGACCCCCTTTTCATTGTCAACCAAGAATTTTTTCTTTTTCTGTGTGTTTTTCAACTTTGTTTCGTGGTGGTTCTTCTCTAGATTATTTTCATACCATAGAGGTCATATTCCAGTGATCAAGACCATCGAGAACTATTTTTAAAGTATAAGTCTGCTTCAAGTTGGACAGTAAGTTAAAGGATGTCTTCTACAATAAGGACTCCTGTGCATGGAGAGTCCTACTTGTAGAAGAAGTCTAGGCCACTATGGAAATGGAATTTATGTTTGTAATTATATGTTACATTTATTTATTTAACTTCTTGCATGTCTCTTTTTTATATCATGTTGCACATTTAGTGTGTTATTGAATTGGATAATTAGGATCGCCCAATTTATAGACAATATGGATTACTTAATTTGAGACCATCCTAAATCACCGATTTTATTTTAAAATTTATGCTGTACTTTATTCTTTTCTAAATTGTATTAAAATCGGGGTAACTAAATTACAAGGTATGATTTAAATTTAGATCTACGGATTTTTTTGAGAAAATTAACATTATCTTTCCATTTTAAGAAAGATTAAAATAGAAGATCAATATGTTTATTTCACAGAATTAAATTTGGAAATTACTAAGGGTTAAATGCACTCTCGTAGAATTGAATAAATGCTTTCTTAAAACTTGCATACTTTTAAAATACTAAGTTAGATAGGGGTTTCAATATAAACCCCACAGTCTCCATTAATGTTTTAATGAATCAATTATATGATTTATTCCTTTCTTCATTTAAGCTGGCCCATACTTCCCTACCACCCACATGGATGGAATTAATCAAGGATTCATCAAAACTCTTAAGTGAAAATTTCAAGAATTAAAATGTGAATGAGTTCGATCACCCCCTCCCCCTCATAAGCAAGTTCATTATAAGTGAGTTCTACTTCGAGGAAAGAACTGGTAGTATACACCTAGACATAGTTTATAATATTCCTCCATCGCAGAGTTACTATTATTTATTGTGAGACCAAAAGTCATTGACTATTCAATCATGTTGGAAAGAGGATCCTAAACAGTCTAGGTACGTAATTTAAAGATGAGAGTCTTCATAGTTCAAGGTGGGGTAATTTAAGTTCCCCGTGATAAATATCACTCCACGAGGGAACTATCATGCCAAACAAGCTTTATTTTAAAAATGTCAATGAGGGAGACACCTTAAAATTAAAACCGAGTTAAATTTTCACATGTTATTTTCAAATTAATTTTCTTTTAAAAATTCATGATTCTCAGATCTCAAAATGAAATCTTCTTTAAACCCACTTACTTCAAACTTAAAGGATAACAAAGTTAGTGGAATGAACTATATAAACTGTAAAAGAAACCTAGACAGTATCCTAATTTCTGAGGATTTCATGTTTATCTTGATAGAGAGGTGCCCTGCCAAACCGGATGAAGGGGCACCCAAAAAGGATATCGAAGCCCACCAGAGGTGGAAAGGATGATCAGATGGATTGATGTTATATATTAGCCTCTATGTCTAATGTGTTACACCAATATCATCATCCCATGTCTGCTTCTTATGATGTGAATCTAAACCTCAGAGATATGTTTGATTATCAAAACCATGCCACAAGTTTAGATACAATGAAAAGATTGGTCAACACCAAGATGCCTGATAGTACTCCCACACACGAGAACATTCTAAAGATGATGTCCATATTTAGAGAACTAGAGGTGATTGGATCTGAAATTGTTAGGGAATCCCAAGTTGATTTCGTTACTATTGGAGTCCTTTAATCAATTTTGCCTAAATTCTATGAACATGTCTGATTATTCACTGGTGCAACTGCTTAAGGGACTCCAGAATGCAAGAATATCAATTGGGATAAGAATGTGGTCCAAGTTGTTGGGAAAGGCTAATTGATTTTTATCCTGAATGGTAAGAATAAGAAGAAGTAAGGCAATCTCTGAGACATCCTAAAGTTCAAAAGAAAATTTTTAAGCCCCAAGGTGGAGGTAAGAAGTCGGTAGGTCTCAGTTAAATCTGTAAATACAAAGGACAATGCAACAAGAAATGCCCCAACTTCTTAGTAGGGAAGAAAAAACATTAATTTCTCATATATCATTTAGACATGTTTTATGGTGTAGCCTAAACCCAATGTTTAGATTCAGGTGTTACTAATCATGTTTCGAGTTCTTTACGGGGGTTTTAGGTAACTAGGTAGCTCAGGGATGGAGAGATATTTCCATTCATGGTCGATCATCACAAAACAACACTAGTAGAAGTAGGAAATTTAGTTTTAAATTTTGGTGCAGGCAATAAGTTGATATTGGTATATTTTTTTATGTTCCTAATATCAAAAGAAATTTAATTTCAATTTCCAAGCTTGTGATGAATGTATACCTAGTTTATTTTAATAAGGGATTTTTTTTATCAAAAAAGGAAAATCTTTTATCTGTTCCAGAACATTGAATAATGATATTTATATTATAAGACTTGTCTCACCACTACTGCTTAATATTGAATTAAATTACTTTAGTGGATATAACCCAAAGAGAAAAGAACCTTATAAGTTGAATCAAACATATATATCTTTTCCACTTACAATTAGATCATATCAATCTAAAAAGGAAACATATAATGGTTTTAAATGGGTAATTAAGTTCATTGGAAGTGAAGGCACTTCCAGTCTGTGAATTCTTCTCAGAGGGAAAGATGACCAATAGGGCATTTAAGACTAAGGGGTGTAGAGTCAAAGCTATGTTAAAACTGCTTCATACTTATTTGTTTCGGCCTATAACAATCCGAGAAACAGGTGGTTACAATTACTTCACCACTTTCATCGATGATTACTCAAGGTTTTGATATGTTTACTTAATGCATCAAAACTCAGAATTCTTTCATATGTTCAAAGAGTATAAGGCTATTGAAGAGCGGTTTCACTATAAACTAATCCATACTCTACAATATGATCGTCAAGGGGAATACCTATTAGGAGTGTTTAGAAAACAATTTTCATATTAGGTATTATGACACAATTGTCTGCACCAGGCACTCCGTAATAAAATTGTCTAGTGAAAATAAGGAACATGACTTTTTTGGATATAGTTAGATCCATGATAAGTTATTCAAATCTGTCGGATTCCTTTTCGTATTACGCATTAGAGACGCACTATAAGAATAATTAATATTAAGGATGGCAAAAATCCGTCCCAAAAGAGTATTTAGGACGAATTTTGCAACGGCAAAAACCCGTCCCTTATACTAGGTGTCACTAATATTTTAGGGACAGATTTTACCGTCCTAAATGTTAATACATGGACACTTGACATTTGGCATTAGGGACCGATTTTCTCGTCCCAAAAGGTGTTCTCGCAAAAAAATTCCTTCTCCTGTGAGTACTATTGGGGATGGATAAACCGTCCCTAATACTTCTCAAATTCTGGCAACCCCAATTAGGATGGTGAAAACCGTCCCAAAGGATAGTTTCAATTGATTCAAAATAGGTATTAGGGATGGATTATAACCGTCCCAAAAGGTATTTTCAATTAATTCAAAATAGGTATTACGGACAATTTACAACCGTCCCAATTGATAAATAAAAAATTGTCATAAACAATTATATTATTATACGATTTATGCTATAATAATAAATTACGTCAAATTTGCATTATAATTCAAATAATCCAATCATAAACGCAATATATCAACTGCATTCATTGAAACACATTTCTAATAACAATTTATTGCATTAAACTACATTCAAGTCAAAATATTTAAATGAGTACAAAATCATAAATTAAGACGAAATACAATTGTCAAAAAAAAAAACTCCCTAAATTAACATGATAAATATAGTCGTCATGGCACAAAAACTTCTCTTAGTGTCACATATCGTAGACACGCTAAAAAACATGTCTCTTCAACTTCTTCTGCACAACCTGCAATCAATAAATAATCATTTTATCAAAAAAATATTATAGCAAAATCAAATATCTAACTTTATTAGTTAATTGTATCAAAAACTTTTTACAATTTTTAAAAAAATTCAACAGAACCGTTTTTCTTTATGCATGAAAACCAACTTCTTTAATCAACACAAATGACCGCATGACAATAAAAAGATGATATAACAATCTCGCATGTCAACAACTTTTTAAAATTTTAAATTTTTTTTGATAGATCCTCATTTGTTTATACATGAAAACAAACATGTTTAATCAGCACAAAAGCTCGCACGACAATACAAAAATTAAAAACAACAATCTCGCATATAAACAATTGTTTACAATTTTTTTTAAAAATCGATAGAGTCTCCTTCGTTTATACATGAAAACCAACTTGTTTAATCAACACAAAATCTTGCACGACTAGAAAAAATTAAAAACAATAATCTCGCATATCAAGAACAATAATAAATAAATAATCTACCTAGCTCAAACCATTAATTTGTTCATGTGTTCCACGTGAATAACATATAATGATGAAATGTTACACGTAAAAAAATATAATTTACCAAACAAAAAAGATATCAGTAATCAAATAATGTTTAAACTTAAGTCTATATGTTTACAAGTCTAACCGTTTTGTGGCTGTTTTACGTTTTCACCCTTTGACGGCATGTTTTTAAGATTAATTCTAAATTTTGCAAATTCTCGTTGTATACCCAAACTGGGACTACGGTGACAACACGGTTGGTTTTTACGAGTTACACGAATGCCGTGCGAGGTGCTCGTGCCTCTTACGTGACCGTTTTGTTGTTGTTTTACTTTTTCACCCTTTGAAGCCATGTTTTTAAGCCTAGGTCTAAATTTTGCAAATTCTTATTGTATACTCAAATCGGGAAACCTATTTTTACGCAGTTGATTCCTGTAAGTTACATTGGTTTTTAGTGAGTTGATCATGCGTCTTATAGGACCATTTTGTGTTTGTTTTATGTTTTCACCCTTTGACGCCATGTTTTTAAGCCGAAGTCTAGATTTTTGAAAATTATCATCGTACACTCAAATCCAGATTCTGGTGACTACACGGTCAGTTCGTACAAGTTACGTTGGTCCCTTACGAGGTGCTCATGCCTCATATGGGACCTTTTTTTGGTTGTTTTACGTTTTCACCCTTTGATGACATATTTTTAAGCCTAAGTCTAACCGTTTGAAAATTCTCATTGTATACTCAAACGGGAAGTCTTGTGACTTTACAGTCGGTTCGTACGAGTTACATTAGTCATGTGCGAGGTGTTCATGCCTCTGATGGGACCGTTTTCTTGTTGTTTTATAGTTTCACCCTTTGACGCCATGTTTTCAAGCCTAAGTCTAATCGTTTACAAATTCATTTTATACTCAAGGCGGGAGTCCGATGGCTATGTGGACGGTTCCTACGAGTTACACTGCTCTCGTACGAGGTTATCGTGCCTTTTACGGGACCGTTGTATGTCTATTTTACGTTTTCATCCTTTAACATGGTTTTAAGCCTAAGTTTAACGTTTGCTAATTCTCGTCATATACTCAAACTGCAAGTCTGGTGATTGTGCGTTCGATTCCTACGAGTTTCATTAGTCTCATGAGAGGTGCTCTCGCCTCTTACATAATTGTCTTATGATTGTTTTATTCTTTCACCCTTTGATGGCAAGTTTTTAAGCCTAAGTCTAACTATTTACAAATTCTCATCGTATACTCAAATTGGGAGTCCGGTGACTACGTGATCGGTTCCTAGTGATAAGAAAAGTCTCGTGTTGAATGATAAACAAATACAAAATCCAATAGATTTTACAATGCTTATCAATACACAATGTCAAAGTTATATCAATAAATTCAAAGTCCAAAACTAGAAATCCATTACAAATTGTATATTCATAAGTACAAAATCTCAAAATTATTACCATAAATACCACTGGATGACGTGGGATTTGAATCACTTAGGGTATAACAATTACCAAGAGCAAAGCCACCATTGTAGTTCTTAATATGCACCGAGAGCAAGGTTGGAGTCCTAGTACCTTTAACAAAATTTTAAAAAATGTTCCCCAAATGTAAAAGCTACATATGGGGTGGATAAGAATTCCAAACATTAGTAAACTAATTTAAAGCCTTGAATAATAGTACTATTAATTTATGCCCTTAAATCCCATTAAGTTAAAACCAATCAAGCCATAAGACCATTGATTTAGAACCTATAAACCAAATCATCAAGTCCATTATATCAATACCTTCTTAGAAAGAATTGTCCAATAATATGAACTACATTCTACTTTATTTTTTTCAGTTTGGCTAACCGCATGGAAAAATACATTTAGAACCTTTTTAAAGAAAAGGCAAGCTTGTATGGAAGGGAAACCTAAAAAATCATTTTTTTAGAAGAAAGTACGTTGTGTTCATTGAAATAAAATCCCATTACATATGTGTCTAATTCTAACACTCCCTTATGCTTGATCCACCAAATTCCCCAAAATTCAACAACAAATTTACACCGAAACTATCCTCTCCACTAAAATCCTAACTAACTAAAACCTCACAAAATGAAACTCTTCACTTCTTCATGGTCCTAGCCGAAACCCTCTACATATAAGTAATAACCTATTCCAATATACTTAAATGTTTGCTACATTTGTTTGACTATGGTACATATAAATTAATAATAACCTATCATGTTCGATTCTGCCACATCCTACTCTAATATACTCATAAGTAAAACAAGACAAGGAATAAATTAAATAAGAGTATTTGGATAAACAATCCCCTATTTAAAATAAATAATAAAAATTACCTGCTCAATTTGAGTCTCCTACATCCTGCTATGTTTATTACATTGTATTTATAGGATGATAAACACCAAGATATTTTAGTGGGAGGTTCCATACTTATAAGACCAAATAATCCTCGTACTAGAACTTGAGCATTTGCACAGTACATCCCTCATTTCTTCCCAAAACTAATCTTTTAGGAGCATTGACACGTTTCTGAATCTTAAGGTTGCATACGACAAAAATAAATATGATATGGACAAGAGATCAATCTTTAAAGCTGGGGAAGTATATTACATCTCAAATGTTGAAATAATTTATAAAATTAGTAATAGTAGATTGCATTATTCATTAACATTAAATGTTCTTCAGAACATTGCCTCATGTGATAACAAATTGAGGAAAAGGACATGGAATTTGAAGTAGAGATATTTATGTGATAAATTTGTTAAAACAAAGGGAAATTAAAATTAGAATCAATTTATATAAAATTTATAATTTTTGTATGATACATACTCACTCCTTTTCTGCCTGAGAATTCCAAACTATTCAGGTGAGAGAATTGCACACCATACAGCCCAAATTACATATAATATATTCAAAAGCTAAATAAGAAGATTGATGTATTTCGAAAACATAATCAAAGAAACAAGTAATTTGAAAAAAAATAAACTCTTCTAAAAAAACAAACAAAATCGTCGAACAAATTTTTCTTACATTCAGTTGATAAAACCACTAATGGGTTGTGGCTCGAAGGAGATGATGGTCGTTAGAGATGAAGGTCGGTGGTGGCTCACGGTGACGTGTTTGAGACTGAGAATGCGAGAGAGATATGGGTTAGTATCTTTGTGTGTGTGTGTGTGTGTGTGTGTGTGTGTGTGAGAGAGAGAGAGAGAGAGAGAGAGAGAGAGATTCAGATCGGGGAAATGGGGGGGACTTAGGGGAAAAAGAGAACTAAAATAACCCTGGGTAACAAATGGGACAGATTATCCATCTTATTTGTTATATCAAATGGGACAGATTTTTAAAACCGTCCCTTTTGTTATACGAAATGGGACAGTTTTTAAAATCCGTCCCATTTGGTATAATAAAAGGGACGGTTTTAAAAATTCGTCCTATATATTTGTTTGAGAAAAAGCCAAAAATTCAAGGCATACCATAAGGGGTGGATTTTTAAAACTTTCCCTTTTGCTATATCAAATGGGATGGATTTTAAAAATCGTCCCATTTCGTATAGCAAAAGGGATGGTTTTAAAAATTCATCCCTTACATTTTCCCAAGGAAAAAAAGAGAAAAAAATTCCCATACACTTTAAGGGTCAGTTTTTAATAACCGTCTCTTTTGATATATCAAAGGGGACGGTTTTTAAAAACCGTCCCTTTTGTGATTTATGAAAAGGGATGGTAATTAAAAATCGTCCCATATGGTATATCAGAAGGGATCAAATGATACGGCTGTCCCAAATACTCTCATCCCTAATACTCATTTTTTTGGTAGTGACGAATACATATTTATTGAACTTAATTCCATCTAAATATGTCTCTTTATCTCCCGTAAAACTCTGGAAATATAAAAAATCCATGTCTAGCTCATGTTCGGATATGTGGTTTCCCATCATGTGTTGCTCAAGGAGCCAAGGAAGTTAGAATCGAGGATGGATGTATGTCTCTTTGTGAGATACCCCAAAGTAACCAAGGGTGGAAAATTCTATGATCCTAAGAACAATAAAGTATTTGTTATAATGAATTATAGGTTCTTAGAGGAAGATTATACGATTAACCACAAGCCTAAGATAAGGATTATCTTTCAAGAAATAGGTGGACTACAGTAAGAAAATACTTTGGAACCACACCCTTAAAGGAAGAAATATCGGCTAACCTCAATAATACACTGCCTAAAAGTGGTGGGAGTATTATCGATGATCAAGATTCATGTTCCACTTATATTACACCACAAGTATATTCATGTCATAGTGGGAGGGTTAAATATCATCCTAATAGGTTAGTTTACTTGACAGAGCACTTCAATGAAGTACTAAAGGAACGTGAACTGGATCTCGTCGCCTACGATGAGGCATTCGAAGACAACGATACCAAACTTTGGCTAATGTCTATGGATACTAAGGTGGGTTCAATCTATTCAAATCAAGTATGGGAACTTGTACACTTTCCATATGGGATAAAACCCATCAGGTTCAAGTGAGTCTACTAGAGAAAGATACCGGTAGACATGAAGGTGGAAACCTTCAAGGCACTTCTTATTGCCAAAGGGTTCACTAATAAAGACGGAATCGATTATTAGTAGACATTTTTGCCGATAACCATGATTAAGTATATCCGAACTCTCTTATCTATTATTGCACATCACGATTTTGAGATTCGACAAATGGATATCAGGATTACGTTATTGAACAACAATTTTGACGAGTGTATCTATATGGCATAACCCACGGGATTCATAGAAAATGGATTAAAAAGAAAGGTGTTCAATATTAAGAGATCCATTTATAGACATAAGCAATCATTAACGTCTTGGAATATCCAATTTGACCAAGCATTTAATCATTTTGATTTTGATCAATGTAAGGATGAAACTTGTGTGTATGAGAAGAATGACAAAAGAATATTGATATTTATAGTACTAAAAGGATACGATATTCTCCTAATATGTAATAATGTGGGTGTATTATCTATTATAATACTATGGTTATTTAGTTAGTTCGATATGAAGTACATAAGAGAAGCTTGTTAAATAATAGGGATCAAGCTTTTGCAAGATTAGAAAAAAAAAAGATATAGGCTTATCCCAATCTACTTTTATTGACACAGTTCTCACAATATTTTGCATGCATGATTTTAAGAAAAGGTTTCCCCCTTTAGACATGAAATTTATTTATCTAAGGATCAGCATCCTAAGAAACTTGATGAGATAAACAAAATGATTAATATACCTTATGCTTCGACAGTGGGAAAACTCATGTATGCTATGGCATGTACTGTATTGGATATATTTTATATCATATGCATGGTCAATAGATTCCATTCTACTCTAGTGAGGAGAACTGGAGCATTATGAATCACATTCATAATAACGTGGCTTCTGTTAGCCAAGCATTATTTTCACAGTGCAAGGGATCGAACTGGGGACCAAACCCAATCCACCCCCAAAACTGTCCTAGTGGTAGCCTTATACCACTGGGCCAAGTGGCTGAGTTAGCAAGGTCATTCATTTGAGAGATGGCTTAGGGGAAACTAAGAGGGTCAATGTTAGATTCATTCGAGAGTTACACTTACTCCATATAAATTAAAATTTAACGTATTGTCCTTATCAAGGACCGTTCGAACCTTTTTCCCAATTTACTTCACTGAGTAATTCAAGTTTAGCACCACTCTCTACTATAGTGGTACTGGGGTACTCATAACTAATATTCTTTAGTAGTCATTGCAACCATCCTTAACAAATTCCATAAGGAAAGTGACCTCTACTGCGATCCTAATCTTCAACTTCAACTAACTACTCCAAATAATTCCCGCCTTATACTACCCTTGGAATGGTCTTCTGTGGTTATCCTTCATCGATCAGCACACGAATCTCGAACGAGCGCGCAAAAGATTTCTATAATCTTATGATATGGCAGGAGAATAAAATCTCACAAGAAGAATCAATGATCCTGCTCCTTAGGTTATATATCAAATCAAAAGTAACGCTGAAAGCGTATTACGTTTGCACAGATTCCTCAGGACACTAGAACCTGATGCTCTGATACCATCTGTGACACCCCACCTAATAAAATATCGGGCGATCAGTCATGTACCAATTTAAAATAGGAGTTGCATATGGTTAATTCTTAGCATCACTGTCGAAAACAAAATTAATTACTAATAACCTATTAGGCAAGCGTCAAAATTTTATTTAACTAATATTTTTAATCAAACCATTCAATTAAAACATCTACATAGTTTATATTTATGAAACTGAAATGAAATCAAATAACCAAACACTCGGTTGAACATAAAACAAACAAGTCAAATGCCGCACTAAAAGGCGGAAAATAATAAATAAAAGAAGTTGGGTTATTAGCCCGAATGTTTATACAGTACCTCCTATCTATATTACAAGGATATAAGCATCTACAGTAAACATGCATGCATCCACAGCTGCTGCAGCAGACGTTTGACTCGAAGGAATCGTCATCCAGGCATCCTTGTGTATGGACACCTATATATATATATATATATATATATATATATATATATATATATATATATATATATATATATATATATATATATATATACATATATATATAAAGAGAGAGAGAGAGAGAGAAAGTGGAAAAATATAGAAACGGGTCAGAGCCCGAGTTATGAAAATATTTTGCAAGTGCATAAATTCTTCATTTATGAAAAATATGTTTTATCTCATAGTTAAATCGGTATCGGACTCCCATGCGATACACCTCTCTTCTAATAGTGCACACGTAACGTATCCCTCTAAACATACTAGTCAAGCTACTCAGCTTAACTAATTCGTCGCCCCCAATCTCTAAAGGTCCTAAGTAAACCGGGTACTAAGGGCTAAACTTGTCACGAGTCTCAACATTGTGCCATGTTCGTGCGTGGGGTGTGTCGCAAAGTGAAATCCAAACAAGGAACTCCCCCGATACACTACGACATGGCAGTGTCGATCGTCGAGATCCATTAGACCCTCGGTACACAACGTATATATATATATATATATATATATATATATATATACTTATACAATAATATACATGTCATACTCACTCTTATATACATATCACAATATACATCTAGATAAAATCTCCAAGAATGAGATTTAATCTATATTCATTTTATCTTTTTACTCAAGTAGAGATATGTAATATCTTGTCTGCATACACAAGTATTATACTATACACACAAGTACAATAACCATCCCAACGATCTATCACTCGAGGATGCGGTCTCATAGTGCCTATCCAAAATTCGGGTTTACTCACTATACCACGGCACCAAGATAGACTCTCTCATGGACATGGTAAACAAATACACAACGGTGGAGGCGATCATGTTACCCTTGCAAGTGGAGTACACACATAACACTTGAATGTGGGACGAGATGACCTGGGGATATACTCACCCTGCTCCTCAAGCTTGGGGATTCATCCACATCGTGCAACCTCCCTGGATCGAACTAGAGAAAATATATATAATCTGGCTGTTCCAGCCCTATGCCAAAGGAAATATCGTGGAAATCAACCTCTAAGATACACATATATGAATCACACATAGATATATATGTATTTGTATCATATAATATGTACTATAATCGCATCATATATATATATATATATATATACATTTATCACTCCTCTAATGTATACATGGCTATAATTGTCAATAACCCATAACGATGGCCAATATCTCCAACATGTTCTCACTCGTAACAATATTTAAGTATTCACACACCTAGAATACTAAACTCATAAATATTCTCTCACTTATCGTATAACTCACACTTTAATCACTTTTAAGGATTTACACACATCTAATCCCGAAAATACTAATTCCTAGTAATCTCATCCTAGGATTTCCTCGGATGTATTTAGCTCACATACATTTGAATAACGTAAATACCTATGCCCAACGGCAGAAGAACTCTCTCGTAAATGTTGTCTATCCCGAATGTTTACTAGGTTTGTTCCCCGGATTATGTCCTACACCAATCCAAGGTTTTCTTTTTCATCTAAGGGTTTACTAACCCTAAAAACCAATATTTAGGAGTCCTCATATCATAACTAGGATCCCCCTTATAAAACCCTAAATTGAAATTTAACTCTCTATACTCTTAAGGGAAGAAAACTAATAATTATGGCCAAGGCAAATCTATTCGGGTAGGCGAATCAATTCCTCCGCCAATCTGAATCGATTCAGAAAGTGTTCTGCAAACAGGTCCTCAAGGGCGAATCGATTCGGTCTAAATCCGAACTGATTCATCCCAAGGCATCCTTACAAATCCCCTTAGGCGAATCGATTCGGCCTAGACCCGAATCAATTCAGCCTGTTCGAGGGGCACTGTTTGGGTGATTTTTCAATCTCCAAAATACCCAAATATCAACCCAAACTCCATTTTAATTGTTTATAATCTCAACCAACAACCCTATTAACATCCTAACACTAATTTACAACTAATACTTCCATAAATTTGTGGTATTAAACCATTTCTCTTTGTTTTGAATCTTAAAACCATAAAAACCCTAGTTTTGACATTTCTTCCATTTCATTTCAATTTTACACTCCATTAACAGGGTTTTAACACTACAAATCCTTTAGAGTTTATAATGCATCAATTTGTAAAGTCTTAATCAAGTTTTCCCAAATTTACTTTAAGGGTTCTAAACCAAATTTCATAATTTACCAATTATTATATGAAATATCCACACTAAATTACATAAAGAAAGTAAACACTTGGCTGGAGGATAAAATCCGACGACCTCGAGTTGAATCCCACGGAGTTTGGCCGAAATCTTCCATTTCTCTCCCTCGCTTCCTCTCCTCTTTCTTTCCTCTCTCTTTTTCTTTCTTTCTCCCACTCTCTCTCTTAGATAGGAGAGAAATCAGGGTTTATCCCTTTAAACAAAAAAATGACTCGTTTACTCAATTACGAGTCCCTATTTGTCCTAAAAGTCCCAAAACTCAAACACTACTCCTTGGATACTCTATTTTGACTAAATCGTCCATTCTGAAATCAACCGCAAACTCGAAATCTCCATTCGAGGTACTTGACCACAAATCACTAATTTAACCCAACACAACTTAATGCGGTATTCCCATTATAATATTATCCTTTGTCGCTTTACTTAACTGCGACAAGTACTTGAAATAGTCCAACTCATTTACTTAATCCCAAAAGTAAATTTAATACATATAAAAAGTCATCTAATCCCTGAAATCCTCAAAAATTACTTTTCATGAGAATTTCTCAATTTCCCAAATTACACTTACTTATGAATTTTAATTATCCCCAAAAGTGTGGGATGTTACATGTTCCTTATAGCTATGCCTAGGCTCCAGGGAGGGTTTAGAACATACCTTTATGACATTAATGAAAGCATATAAGTGGATATTAACAGTTCTATTAGAGTTTATACTGATAATTTAGGATTTTCCAAACGTGTTTGAGGAGGTCTTAGGGTTACCACCTAGCCGTGAGTTTTTCTTTGTCATATACTTATCATTGATCAGTCGTCCTATAGTGAGGCATCTTATAGTATGGTTTCTTTAGAAATGAAAGAATTGAGAGAGCAGATAGAATAACTTTTAAGTCAAGGGTTTATTTAGAGGAGTACGTATCCGTGGGGAGCTTTAGTCATCTTCGTTAAAAAGAAGGATGGTTCACTACATCTATGCATGGATTCTAGGGAGTTGAACAAGGTGACGATATGGAACAACTAAATGTTTCCACGTATAATTTACCTACTCGATCAGTTGAGGGGACTGTCTTTATTTTGGAAAATTGACTTTCATTAGGAGTACCAGAAATTAATGATTCAGGAGGAGGATATCCTGAAGATAACTTTCTAACATGATATGGATGATACGAGTTTTGGTAAATGTCAATTGGGTTGAATAATTCTTTAGTTGTGTTCATGTATATGATGAACTAAGTTGTTTGATCATACCTAGACAGTCCGTTATTATGTTTATTGACAACATATTGGTCTACTCATATTCTGAGGACGGTCATGCAAAGCATTTGAGGACCTTCCTACAGATACTTTGGCAACAAAAGTTCAATGACAAATTCTCCATTTGTGGATTTCGATTACAAGATGTGAAATTTGTAGGTCATATTTTATTGAAGGCTGAGATTTTAATGTTGGTAATGATGGAGTAGGCTCAACCAATGGCACCTACGAAGGTTTAGAGATGCTTGGATTATAAAGGGTACTCTATGAGGTTCTTTCATGGATTTTCTAATATTGTTGGGCTAATAACCAACCTTACCAAAAGGGGTTACCCTTTACTTTGGATGAGCATTATTAGATATCTTTTGAGGAGTTGAAAGAGAATACCACAATCTAACCCATACTTTATGTGCCCCACGATGGGATAGAGTACTCAGTCCACACAAACAAATCACTATTGCGATTAGAATGGGTCCTTATACATGAGGAGAGGACCATAACTTACCATTATTGTAACATTAAGCCATACTAGTGAACAAACCCACCCACAACTTGGAGTTAGCAATGGTAATTTTTCTCTTTGTATCTGAAGGCATTAATTATTATAAGAGATCCACATTATTCTTCGATCACAAGATCCATCAATATCTATTCACTCAATGGGATATGAAAATGCATTCAAAGAGGTGGTCAGGGTTTGTGAAGTATTACCACTTTTGATTCATTATCATTCAAGAAAGGTAAATGTTATAGGAGACGAATATGTTGTCAATAAACATAACAACTTTATGTAAGGAGTACCATTTCTCTTGTCAATAAACATAATAACTAAAAGAGTTCCCTTGTATTTTATTGCCTTGGATGACGATTTATATTTCCAATGGATTTGGTTGTGCCGCAAGGTCCCAAGCCACACAAGGAAGTTCAAACTGAGGTGCATGGTTCACAGTTCTTTATTCAACCTGTGTGTGACAAGATGTGTCATAATATGAGCAAGTGGTATTCGTGGGCATGTATGGAAAATGACATAATATTATTTACGTCTAAGTGTACCACATGTTAGTTTGTAAAGGTAAAAAACCCGATACCATCTCGAAAGTCGTTGCCACTAGGGATCCAAATGTAGAAATGGGATAGCATATCAATGGCTTCATTGTAGGGTTATCGAGGTCCCAAACTGTTGGAATTATTTCCATCATGGGTGGACTTTATAGCTGTGACACCCTGCCTAATAAAATACTGGGCAATAACTCATGTACCAAATTAAAACGAGAGTCTCATATTGTTCATTCCCAGCGTCACTATCAAAAACAAATTTAATTACTAATAACCTATTAGGTTGGCTTCAAAATTTTAATTTACTAATCTTTTTAATCAAACTGTTCAAATAAAACATTCACAAAGTTTATATAAAAGAAACTAAAAAGAAATAAATAACCGAACACTCGGTTTAATATAATACAATCAAATCAAAGGCCGCACAAAAAGGCAGTAAAAGAATAAATAAATACAATTGGGCTATCAGCCCGAATGTTACTACAGTACCTCCTATCTAGATATCAAGGATGGAAGCGTCTATAAGAAACCTACATGCATTCACAACTGCTGCAGAAATTGTATGACTCGAAGGAATCATCATCCAGGCGTCCCTGTGTCTGGACACCTAAAATATATATGTATATATAGCAAGAGAGGTAAAATATACAAATGGGTCAGATCCCGAGTTATGAAAATATTTTGCAAGTGCATAAATGATATATTTTTTAAACATATGTTGTACCTCATATTTAAATTGGCAACGCACTCCCATGCGATACCCCTCACCCCTCTTCTAATAGTGCATAGCTAATTCGTACCTATTAAGTAACCTAATCAATTACCCTGCCTAACTAATTCGTCTAGATACCCCTCACCCAAACTCTAAAAATCCTAATTAACTGGAGTACTAAGGGCTACATTTCTCTCCATTCCCAACACTTCCCTAAATTCGTGCGTGGGGTGTCTCGCGAAGCGAAATCCAAACAAGGAATGCCCCTGATACACTACTACTTGGCAATGTTGTTCGTCGAGATCCATTAAGCCATCAGCACGCAATGTATATAAGTAACTCATATATATAAATATATAAACATTGAGTTCTCACTAGAACCTATGATTCATATAAATCCGAATATATATACATTTATCGGAAAGGAATAACTCTTATCATTCTTTCAATTCTTATATACGTTTACAATATATAATTATTCACCTTCATATATAAACAATATACTATACGAAACTAGTATATAATTATACATATACCAAGCATAATAACCATCCCACGGAGCTATAACTCGAGGATGCAGTCTCATAGTGTCTATCCAAATCCGGGTTTACTCACTGTACCACGGTACCAAGCTAGAGTTACTCATGGTAATGGTAAAATATACACAACGGTGGAGGCGGTCATGTTCCCTCTGCAAGTGGAGTACACACATTGCACTTGAACGCAAGACGAGATGACCTGGGGATATACTCTCCCTTCTCCTCAAGCCAGGGGATTCACCCACATCGCGCAACCTCCCTGGATCTCACTAGAGAAAATATATAATCTGGTTGTTCCAACCCTACACCAAAGGAACGCCTGTGGAAACCAGCCTCTAAGATACACATATACCAATCACACACAGATATATATGTATTTGTATCATATATTATATATATTATAATCACATCGTATATATATATATATATATCACTCCTCAATTGTATATATGGCTATAATTGCCATTCTCATAATAATATTTAAGTATTCTCCAGCTTAAATACTAATCCCATAAGTATTCTCTTACACAAATTTACCTCGCACCTTGGTCACTTTTCGGGATTTATACACTCTCCGAATATCTTAATTCATAACCATTTAACGAGTATACCCTCACATATCTTTAGCCTATAACCCAAATTCCATCCTAGTCACCTCATATGATTTACTCAATTATAGTCGGCATATAAATACATTTTCTACGCGCACAATTATCTACATATAATCTCCCACTGAAATACTCCCTCGGGTGTTACTCGTCCCGACCCCCTAAATAAATAAGTCTTGGATTTTACTTAATTAACCCAAAGAATACATCTCACTACAGTAATAATTTAGAAGTCTCCACTCTATTTTTTTGGGAACCCCAATTGTCTAATTCCACAAGTTATTTATTTTCGTCGAAAATATACTTTTAGTGCCAAACGATTATAGTACCCTCCTAGCCCCCATAAATTCCTCAAATGGCTAGATATTAGTTCCCTAAGTGAATACTTACTTTCTCATTTAAATAAGCTAAAGATAATTAAATTTGGAATTTATCCCATTTAACTAAAACAAGCTGAAATTGTCAAATTTTCTAGGCCATCGATCGATCGATCTACCCAGACAGCTTCTTCTCCGAGAAGATATTTCGGCCATTAAAGCTTACCCCAAGATTTTATCTCCTCTCCTAACATCCTCCAACCTCAATCAACTACATATACACACATGAAAAGGGTCATAAACATCCTAGAACCCATAACAACAACAAATTTCGATTAAATTCTAAGTTTTCCATTTGGGATATTTTTCAGGGTTAATCCGTTAAACTTTTCAAAAACCCATTTTGGTTCACAAAAACCCATCCCAAAAATCTTTGTGGTTTATATCTACCAACTAGAATATGAGATTTATGCTTTAAAAGAAATGATTAAGTAAACACTTGCCTTGTGGATAAAATCCGAAGACCTCAAGTCGAATCCCGTGGAGTTTGGCTGAAATCTCCTTTTCTTCTCTCTTTTATCTCTTTCCTTTATTTTCTCTCTTTTTCTTTTCCTTTATCCCACTCTCTCTTGCCTTATATAGGAGAGAATAACGTATTATCCCTTTAAAACCCAAAAACTGACTTGTTTACTTAATTGCGAGTCCCTTTTAATCCAAAAATTCCCGGAACCTAAACAATACTCCCGGATACTCTATTATGACTATCTCGGCCATTCTAAAACCAACCGCACACTCAAAATCTCCATCCGAGGTACTTAACTACAATTAACTAATCAAACCCAATACATATCAATGCGGGTTTTCCAATTAAATATTATCCTTTGTCGCTTTACCCAACTGCGACATGTAATTAAAATAGTCCAACTCATTTACTTAATCCCAAAAGTAAATATAGAATACATCAAAAATCATCTAGCCCTTATAAACTCTAAAAAATATCTTTCTCAGAAATTTCTCAAATTTCCAAATTACACCCATTTATGAAATTTAAATTATCCATAAAAGTATGGGGTATTACATACTCCCCCCCCCCCCCCTTATAGTGGAATTTTTCCCTCAAAATTCAACTACGACCGATACTAACCTAGGATCGAGAATGACTCGCATAATGGGAACTCAACAATACACTCGTTCAGTACTTTACTACTAGTTTATCTAATCTTCATAATCTATCATGTTACCTCGGTCGCAAAGTTGACACTAACGTCACATCGTGCCTGGTGCTCCTATAGCTGCATACAAAGGAAACGGGACTATGCTTGCTTCTCTACTCTAAGAGTTCATTCGCTCACTATGCGATTTTGAATTTCCCTCCAAAGGAAAACTACACTAGCACTTGACTATTCCCGTCAGTCTTCTCACTTATCTCAGGTGTGCTAACTCTTAATGCACCTATATAGTTGGAGTATCGCCTACCTCCTACTATGTTCCATCTAACAAACTTCAATTTCACTTATAACTGCCTCATAGCATATACTTTAACTTATATACGACGCCCCTTCTATTTCAGGAGGTATACAAAACCAACTTACCAAGGTGCCCATACACCTTTTTAACCCATGCCTATCTGCACAGCCATTGTAAACATCCAACACGTACACTCTTTCTAAACAATGGGCCTTACTTCCTCGGCCTGGTACCAACACATGGGTTTTCCTAACCCGAATACTTTAAAATCCAATCTTCCTTAGGCCTGGTAATTCAATCCTTCTTAAAGTTAACCCACGAATCTTCTCATGGTTAACATACCAGAATCTCCTTATATCGATGCCACTAGTCCTATCGGTCTTACTTTCTAATAATCCTATGCCCGATGTATTTTCCTACCCACGTGAAACGAGTCATATCCTAACTATATCCCTAGTGCCCAAGACCTCTCTCAACTTCCGACATTTACTCGATTTCATGCATGGGACGTCTTGTAAAGCGAAATCCAGATAAGGAACCCTCCCGTTACACAACTTCCTCGCATCGTCGGTCATCGAGATATAACGTCCTATGGCACACTATCGGGACGTTCTAAAATCCTACCTCACTAACCTACTAATTCTCTTCTACCACTACGTCCTTCCATCTTAATAAAATGGAAAGTCTAACTGATTGGGGCGCCTACTCTCTGCAAAGGTGTTACAAACATTATACTTTAAAAATGCTAGCTCCAAAATTTGCCTTCTATTCAAGGTTGGGCTATTAGCCTCAAATCAATTCCTTAACCTTAACTCACCCTCTTACTTTTGGTGAAAGAACCATTTTAGCACTCTTCCATAGCATTCTATCTCCATAAACATGTAATCACCACACGGCTCTCAGTCCATAGTGTTTTCTCCACACTAGGTAACTCATTTTCAAAACCAACATCCTTGCATCCCATAACATCTCTCCACTCTCGACGTCGTTAAGGTTCATGCGTGGAGCATCTTGCAAGTAAAATCCAAATAAGGAACCCCTCCTATACACTACTGCTTAACTTTTTCAGTCCTGGAGGTCTGTTAGCTTCAATTGTGCAACCGGGATAGCCCTATCCCCTCTTTTAACAAAATGTGGTCTGAACTTTTATGTCATCATAGGAGCCACACCACCAAGCACTCGTACTAACACTAAGTCCTTGTGCAAATAGTAATAAGATGAAACTCATAGCTTAACAATAAATCCTGCATACCTTAAATAACACCTATAAGGTCTCCACGGACTCAAATCATGATAATAAAACATACACTCACCGAAGTTCTATCTACCCATATAACAAAGGCGAACTCAACCTATATCCAGGTGATATCGCAACAACAACCCGTTCCCCCTGGAACTGTGGATACGATAGTCTTTCAATCATTAGCATGCTGTCTCTTCGATCAACTAATAACATATAATAGTCAGAATAATACTATACTCGTATATCGCATATAAATAAGCAATACAATCCAAATATGAGCTCGACATACCAACACCTGTCTTCATAACAAATAAAGAAAATTAAGCCCCGCTACCGCGGAAAAAAACATAGACATATACTATATAATGTTATTGATACTGCCAGTAAACTCGAGTCACACATGAATTTAAGCCTAACAAAATCGCGCGACTCTATCTGGTCACGCAAAAATATACCTCCTTTCTCCAAGGAAAAACTTGTAACAACATTCTTACCAATTTCCCTAGCTTCTCCAAATGGTTCTCAAAAATGGTATACATGCCATAACTGAACCAAAAACTATTTTAATTAACACCCCTATAGGCACCCTACTCTTGTCCTTTAACTCAAACTGGGCAAGGACTAACTGTGTGGTTCTACAACCCACATTGCAACATTTCCCCAATTCTATCCACCCTGACCATATTAAAGTCATCAGTATCTAGAACTTTATAGCCTTGATCCTGACAGTCGCTTTCATAGTCCCTTTAACTTCTTCGTCAAAAGAAAGATCCACTACCGGCCTTAACATCCCTGTTTTAAGAATTCCCCAGGTGAATGTCCACCGATGGGGTTCCTTGGATATAAATTATCCACCAGTGTTAGTAACACTTATCCACTGAGCCTATCATTCCTATGAAGGACTCTCTCTTCATTGTATCTCCCTTAATGCGGCATAAAGTTCACTTATCCAGGTAACTCTTCATTTATTATCGGCCTTTGACCGATACTTATGTGAATAATTCAAAAATTCATTCTCTTCCTGATAAACCAAAGGAACTTGTGGTTAAAACCATCCGTAAGTTCCCTCTATGAGAAAAACATCCTACTGTCTTAAAATATTGCTCCCACGAGTGAAAAAATTTCCCTCAAATTTTCACATCTGGGTATTTCCATACCTTGCTGTAAGCCAAAGCTTTTGAGCCTACTACTTCCACTGAGTAACGCTACATTTCCTTCGCATGACTTAACTTCAACATATAGTTCTTATCGAAGACCTTACAAATATTTTCCCAATTAAATTTCACTGGGTACTTCAGATCTAGCAACACTCTCCACTACAGCGGTACATAGATAATTATAACTACTATACTTTAGTAGTCATCACAGCAATCCTTGATAATGCCACAAAGGGGAGTGACCTCAACTACGGTTCCAAATGCCCACTTCAACTTACAGCTCCAACTAATGCCCCGCCTCCTGCTGCCCTCATCACGGCCTTCCTTATTCTCACTTCCTCAATCAGCACACGAACCTAGAATGAGCGCGCAAAAGATTTACTATAATTTAACATAATAACGGGAGAACGAAATCTCACAAGAGGGATCAATAATCCCAATCCTAAGGCTCTGTATCAAATCGAAGTTAATGTTGAAAGCATAGTACGTCCGCACAGATTCCTAAAGACACTATAACATGATGCTCTGATACCATCTGTGACACCTCCCCTAATAAAATACCGGGCAATCACTCATGGACCAAAATTAAAACATGAGTCTCATATGGTTCATTCTCAGCATCATTATCAAAAACCAATTTAATTACTAATAACCTATTTGGCAGGCGTCAAAATTTTAATTTACTAATCTTTTTAATCAAACTGTTAAAATAAAACATTCACACAGATTATATAAATGAAACTGAAAAGAAATAAAATAACCGAACACTCGGTTTAATAGAATACAATCAAATCAAAGGCCGCACAAAAAGTTGGTAAAAGAATAAATAAATACAATTGGGCTATCAGCCCAAATGTTTCTACAGTACATCCGATCTAGATTTAAGGATGAAAGCATCTACAAGAAACCTACATGCATTCACAGTTGTTGCAGCAAACATCTAATTCGAAGGAATCATCATCTTGGCATCCCTATGTCTGGACACCTAAATGTGACACCCCACCAAATAAAATACCGGGCGATCACTCATGTACCAAATTTAAGCAGGAGTCACCTATGGTTCATTCTTAGCATCACTGTTCAAAATCAAATTAATTACTAATAACCTACTAGGCTGCCGTCAAAATTTTATTTAACTAATATTTTTAAACAAACTATACAAATAAATCATTCACACAGTTTATATAAATGGAACTAAAAAGAAATAAAATAATCGAACACTCGATAACAATAATAAAACCCAATTGAATTCTGCATAGAAAGGCGGTAAAAGAATAAATAAAAGAAGTTGGGTTATTAGCCCTAATGTTTATACAATACCTCCTATCTAGATTACAAGGATAGAAGCGTCTATAGAAAACTTGCATGCATCCACAGCTGTCACAGCATACGTCTGACTAGAAGGAATCATCATCCACGCATCCCTATGTCTGGACACTTATATATATGGTGTCCAGACATAGGGATGCGTGGATGATGATTCCTTCGAGTCAGACGTGTGATGCCGTAGCTGTGAATGCATGCAAGTTTTCTATAGACGCTTTTATTATTGTAATCTAGATAGGAGGTATTGTATAAACATTCGGGCTAATAACCCAACTGCTTTCATTTTATTTTTTATCGCCTTTCAATGTGAAATTCAAATGGGTTGTATTATTGTTACCGAGTGTTCAATTATATTATTTCTTTTTAGTTCCATTTATATAAAATGTGTGAACGTTTTATTTGTATAGTTTTTTTTAAAAAGATTAGTTAAATAAAATTTTGACGCCAGCCTAAAAGGTTATTAGTAATTAATTTGGTTTTCGACAGTGATGCTAAGAATGAACCATACGTGACTCCTATTTTAATTTGGTAAAGGAGTGATCGCCTGGTATTTTATTAGGTGGGGTGTCATAGATGGTATCAGAGCATCAGGTTCTAGTGTCCTTAGGAATCCGTGCGAACGTACTATGCTTTCAGCCTTGTTCTTGATTTGATATAGAGCCTTAGGATTAGGATTGTTGATTCCTTTTGTGAGATTTCGTTCTCCTAACATTATATAAAATTAAAGTAAATATTTTACGTGCTCATTCGAAGTTCGTATGCTGATCGATGAAGGGAGACTAGGGAAGGTCGTTATGAGGGCTGCAAAAGGAGTGTCTTAGTTGGAGTTATTAGCTAAAGTTGGAGACCAGGACCGCAGTAGATTTCACTCTCCTTGTGACATTTGTCGAGGGTTGTTGTAACAACTACTAAATAATAGTAGTTATGAGTACCCCAGTACCGCTATAGTAGAGAGTGATGCTAAAGTTGTATTACCTAGTGAAGCTAAATTGGGGTATAGTTCGAAAGGTCTTTGATAATGACCATACGTGGAGGTTTAAGTTATACGAAGTCAATGTAGCTTCACTTAATGGGAGTAGAAGGCTCGGAATCTTTGGCTTAGAGTGGGGTATGTAAATACCCATATGTGAAAATTTGAGGAAAAAATTTCACTCGTGGGAGAAATATTGGAATGGTGGGAACAGTGGTCTCCATATTCGGGGGAGCAGGATGTTTTTCTCATAGAGAAATCTCACGGACGATTTTAACCGCAAATTCCTTTGATGGATTAGGAAGGAAGAGAATGAAGTTTTTGGATTATTCACATAAGGATCGGTCATATACTGGCAGTGAATAAATAGTTATGGAGAAATGAACTTTATGCCGAATAGAGAAGGTATAATGAAGGTAGAGTCCTTAAGAGGAATGAAAGGCTCACTAGTAAGTGTTACTAACACTTATGGAGAAAGTATGTTCATGAAACCCCATCGGTGGGCATCCACCCGGGGAATTCATTGAAATAGGGTTGTTGAAGTTGGTAGTGGAGTTTCCTTTTAACGAAGAAGTTAAAGGGTCTATGAAGGTGATTATCAGGATAAAGGCTATAGAGTCCGATGATACTGATAACTTTAATATGGTCAGGGTGGCTAGATATGGAGCAATCTTGCAATGTGGAAGTGTATAACAATGCATTTTGACCTTTACCAGTAGGAGTTAAAGAACAAGAGTAGGGTGCCTAGATGAGGCATAGAGTTAAGTAATTTTGATTCAGTTAGGGAAAGTGTACCATATCCGAGAACCATTTGGAGTAGCTAGGGAGATTGGCGAAGTTTGTGTTATGAGTTTCACCTCAGATGGAGGAGGTATATTTGGCATGACTAGATAGAGTCGCAGTATTTCGTTAACCCTATATTCGTGTGTGTAATTCGAGCTTTGTGGTAGTATCAATAACATTATATAGTGTATGTCTATGAGTTTTTCCACGATAGCGGAGTTCTATTTTCCTTCATTCGCTATAAAGCGGGTGTTGATATTTTGAATATATATATGGTTTGTATTACTCGTTCTATGTGTGATATACGAGTATAGTATTATTCTAAGTATAATATGTTTTTCGTTGCTTGGAGCGATAGCAGGATAATGATTGTAAGACTATCATGTCTGCGGTTCCAGAGTGGAACATGTTATTATTGCGATATCTCACCTGGATATAGGTTGAGTTCGCCTTTGTTATTATGGGTAGGTGAAACTTTGGTGAGCAGATGTTTCATTATCGTGATACGAGTGTGTGGCGTCCTTATAGAGGTGGTTTAAGGTATGAATGGTTAATTGTTAAGATGTGAGTTTAAGCTCATTATTGATTGCGCAAGGACTTAGTGTTTGTGCGAGCGCATGATGTTGTGGCTCCTCGGCAGAGATAGGAGTTCAGACCATATTTTGTTGATAGAGGGCATAGGGTTATTTCGATTGCATATTTGAAGCTAACGAACCTCCACGACCAACAAAGCTAAGTAGTAGTGTATTGGAGGGGTTCCTTATTTGGATTTCGCTTGCGAGATGCTCCACGCATGAACCTTAACGAGTCGAGAGTGGAGAGATATTATAGGATGCAAGGATGTTGGTTTTGTCAATAAGTCATATAGTATGGAGGAAACACTATAGACTGAGGATCGTATGATGATGGTACGATTATGGAAATATAAGTGTTATGGAGAGCACTAAAGTGGTCCTCTCACCGTAAGTAGGTGGGTGAAGCAGGAGTTGGATAAATTGATTTGAGGCTTATAGTCAGGCCTTAATGAAAAGGCTAATTTTGGAGGAAGTATGTTTTGGGTATGATGTTCGTAACGCTTTTGCATAGAGTTGGAGCCTCGATTAGTTAGACTTTCCTTTCCACCTAGGTGGAAGGACAGAATAGTATAAAATCATTAATAGGTTATCGAGGTAGCACTTAGGATATCCCGTCGGTGTGCCTTATGCCGTTATATCTCCTTGTGTTGATTTTGCTTTGCGAGACGCCCCACGCATGAAACCAAGCACATGTCCGAAGTTGAGAGAGGTCTTGGGCACTAGGGACATAGTTAGAATAGTATTATTTTATGGGTGTAGAATATGCATCGATCTTAAAATTATTCGGAAGAAGGGCCAGGAGGATTAGTGGCGCCGATATCAGGAGATTGTGGTGAGTTAACCTTGAGAAGGGTTGGATTTCTAAGTATAGGAAGAATTGAATTTTTGTGGGTTAAGAAAACCCATATGTGACTATTACACCGAGGAAATAAGGCCCATCTTTAGAGAGAGTGTTATGTGCATCACGTTTACAACGGTAGTGCAAATAAGCGCGGGTTAAATAGGTGTATGGGCACCCTGGTAAGGTTATTTTATATACCGCCCGACATAGAAGGGGCATAGTATATAAAGTTCATGATTATGTCATGAGGCGGTCATAAATGGAGTTGGATGTGTGTTGGATGGATTGTCATGAAAAGTACATGATAATCCAATTGTATAGGGTAATAAGAAGTAGCATGCTCAAATTAAGCGATGAGACTCATGAGAGTGGTCGAGCGCTAGAGTAATTTCCTTTTTAAGGGAAATTATATATCCTTATGAAGATGAGTGGACACTTAGAATCGTGACTCTCCGATGAGATTTAGACGTTACAGCGGCGGTTATAGTCTCATTTCTCTACTTGTGGCACTAGAAACAATGGGTGTGATATGACGTTATTAGAGTCACCTTACGACGAGGTAGTGTTGTAGCACATAGGGATTTAGTGCGATATATTATAAACTTTGAGATAGGTGGGTACCAAACGATTGTATGGTTGAGAGCCATCGGGTTAGTACCATTCCATTTGAGGTATGAGAATGTGGAGTGATTCACGATCCTAGGTTAGTGTTGGTAGTATCAGTTGTATCTGAATTTCGAGGGTGAAATTTTGTTGTAAGAGGGGAAGTATGTAACACCCCGCACTTTTGGGGATAATTAAAATTCATAAGTAAGTGTCATTTTGGGAATTTAAAAGGTTATTATGAATAGTAATTTTTGGAGTTTTCAAGGATTAGATGATTTTCGATGGGTGTTATATTTAATTTTGGGATTAAGTAAATAAGTTGGAGTATTTTAATTATATGTCGCAGCTGGGCAAAACGACAGAGGATAATATTTTAATGGGAATACCGCATTAAGTTGTGTAGGGTTAAATTAGTGAATTGCGATCAAGTACCTCGAATGGAGATTTCAAGTGTTTGGTTGATTTAGGAATGGCCGAGATAGTCAGAATAGAGTATCCGGGGATAGTATTTGGATTTCAAGAATTTTTGGACTAATAGGGACTCGTAACTGAGTAAACGAGTTATTTTTGGGTTAATAAGGGATAAACCCTTATTTTCTCTCTTTATAAGACAAAAGAGAGAAAGATAAAGAAAAGAAAGAAAGAGAGAAAAGGAAGAAAATAGAGAAAGAAGAGAAGGAGGAAAGAGAAAAGTAATTCCGGCCAAACTCTGCGGGATTCGACTCGAGGTCGTCGGATTTTATCCTCCAGACAAGTGTTTACTTGCTTTATTTAATTTAGTGTGTAGATCTCATATTATAGTTGGTAAACTTTATAGTTTTGGGTTAGAACCCTTAAAATAAATTTGGGAAATTTGAGTATGAGTTTAAAAATTGATGTATTGTAATCCCTTAATGATTTCTAGTGTTAAATCAAGGATAATGGAGTGTAGAAATGGGATAAATGATCAAACTGGGGCTTTAATGGTTTTAGGGTTTAAATCCAAGAGAATGGTTTAATACCACCAATAAATTGATGTGTTAGTTATAAATCAGTGCTGGGATGATTGTGGTGATGTTGGTTGAGCTTATAAACCATAAGAATGGAGGTTGGGTTGATATTTGGAATTTTGGAGAAGATGATGAATAGTAATGCAGCGGCCTTTCCGAATCGATTCGGCCATTATTCGAATCGATTCGAATCTTGGTCAAAAAATAAAATTTGTAGATCTTTTCGATACGGTCGCGTGGGAGCCGACCGCGTATTTTTTTGGATTTATAATGATTTTTCTACGAAAGGTTGTCGGAGATCGAAACTGTTAGCTAGAAATCAGACCTGATATTGGGAGAATTAAGGATAAAATTGATTGGAGATTTAAATTGGGAGATTCTAGTTATGATATTAGGACTCCTAGATGATGGTTTTGAGGGTTAGTAAACCATGAGAGGAAAGATAAAACATTGGAGTAATTTGGTATACAATTCGAGGAAAGGATCTAGTGAGTATTCGGGTCGAGTAACATTCGAGAGAAAGGTTTTCGGTAAGAGTGTAGAGATATATACGTGGTTAGAACGCTTATGGGTTAATTGCATTTGAGTAAATCCTAGGATGTGAATAGGATGGAAATTGAGGATAGGGGCTAGATATTTATGAACGACTATCCGGCCTCCACTAACGACTAGAAATTTCAGGTAATGTGATACCTTCAGAATTTAATATAAGTTGAGGGTATACTTATTACATGGTTATGAATTGGGATATTTGGAGACTATACGAATCCCTTAAATTTGATCAAGGTGCGAGATATATTTATGTAAGATAATAAATATGGGATAAGTATTTTAAGGATGAGAATACTTAAATATATACGATGTGATTAAAGTATATATATAATATGATATGGATATGTATATATATCTATGTGTGGATGGTATATGTATATATATATATATGTGAAGCATACCCCCTCTAATGCTATCATGGGAAGTTGCGCGATGTGGGTGAGGCCCCTGGCTTGAGGAGCAGGGAGCGTATAGTCCCCAAGTAATAGCGTCCATTGTTATATTGTGTGATTTTTATTAGGGGTGAGACGTGGTGGGTATGTTTTGTCTCATTTTCGAGGAGGAACTATGACCGCTTCCCAAACGTTGTGATTTTTGACCCCGATGTCGGTGATATTGAGTCCGACCGCTGGTCCCCAGGATGGCATGTGAGTGATGCCCTAGAAGATGATAACATTGAGAGACCGCATCCTCGAGTTATAGCTCATTGGGATGGTTATTGTACTGGTGTATATAGTATATTTCTTGTGCATGAGAACAATATATTATATATCTCTATTAGAGTAACGAGATAAAATGAAAAAGGATTAATTCTCATTTCGGGAGATTATATCTAGGCGTGTATAATGATATGCATATAAAACTAAGTATGGCAACGTATATAATTATATGAGAATACCTATATACGTTGTGTATTGAGGGTCTAATGGATCTCGACAAACAACACGGCCAAGTAGTAGTGTATCGGGGGGGTTCCTTGTTTGGATTTCGCTTCGTGAGACACCCCACGCATGAACATGGCATAGAATTGAGACTGGGGAGAAGTTTCTCCCTTTGTACTTAGTTTGCTTAGGATTTTTAGAGTTTGGCGGTGACGGATTAGTTAGACAGCGTAGCTTGACTAGAATGTTTAGAGGGATGCGCTAAGTGTGCACTATTAAAAGAGAGGTGAGGGGTATCTCATGGGAGTGCGATACAAATTTAAATATGAGATAAAACGTATTTTTCTAAATAAACCATTTTATGAACTTGCAAAATATTTTCACAACTCGGGCTCTGACCCGTTTCTATATTTTCCCTCTTGCTATATTATATATATATATATATATATATAGGTGTCCAGACACAGGGACTCCTAGATGATGATTGGTTCGAGTCAGACCTATGCTGCAGCAGCTTTGGATGCATGCAGGTTTTCTATAGACGCTTTTATCATTGTAATCTAGATAGGAGGTATTGTATAAACATTCGGGCTAATAACCCAGCTGCTTTTATTTATTCTTTTACCTCCTTTTTATGCGAAATTCAATTGGGTTGTATTATTGTTACCGAGTGTTCGGTTATTTTATTTCTTTTTAGTTCCATTTATATAAATTGTGTGAATGTTTTATTTGTATAGTTTGTTTAAAAAGATTAGTTAAATAAAATTTTGACGCCAGCCTAATACGTTATTAGTTTTAATTTGGTTTTCGACAGTGATGCTAAGAATGAACCATAGGTGACTCATGTTTTAATTTGGTACAGGAGTGATCGCCCGGTATATAATTAGGCGGGGTGTCACGCTAAAATATATATGTATATATAGCAAAAGAGGGAAAATATAGAAAAGGTCAGAGCCCGAGTTGTGAAAATATTTTTCTAGTTAATAAATGATATATTTTTGAAAAATATGTTTTACCTTATACTTAAATTGGTAACGCACTCCCCATGAGATACCCCTCACCCATCTTATAATCGTGCACAGCTAACGCGTACCTATTAAGTAACCTAATCAGTTACCCTACCTAACTAGTTCGTCTAGATACCCCTCACCCAAACTCTGAAAATCCTAGTTAACCCAAGTACTAAGGGCTAAACTTTTCCACATTCCCAACACTATGCTAAATTCGTGTGTGGGGTGTCTCGCAAAGAGAAATCCAAACAAGGAACCCCCCTGATACACTACTACTTGGCAATGGTGTTCCTCGAGATCCATTAAGCCCTCAATACGCAACGTATATATATAACTAATATATATAAATATATAAACATTGAGTTCTCAATAGAACCTATGATTCAAATAAATCCGAATATATATACATTTACCGGAAAGGAATAACTCTTATCATTCCTTCCATTATTATATACGTTTACTATATATAATTATTCACCTCCATATATAAACAATATACTTTACACAACTAGTATATAATTATACATATCCCGAGTATAATAACCATCCTAAGGAGATATAACTCGAGGATGCAATATCATAGTGCCAATCCAAATCCGAGTTTACTCACTGTACCACGGTACCAATCGAGACTCACTCATGGTCATGGTAAAATATACACAACGGTTGAAGCGGTCATGTTCCCTCTGTAAGTGGAGTCCACACATCGCACTCGAATGCGGGACAAGATGACCTGGGGATATACTCTCCCTACTCCTCAAGCCAAGGGATTCACCCACATCGCGCAACCTCCCTGGATCGCACTAGAGAAAATATATAATTTGGATGTTCCAATCCTATGCCAAAGGAAAGCCCGTGGAAATCAGACTCTATGATACACATATACAAATCACACATAGATATATATGTATTTGTATCATATATTATATATACTGTAATCACATCGTATATATATATAATAAGTTACAATGGTGTTTTCACTATTCATAAGTTTGGAAGACATTTAACGGTTCGGATGAAAGCCAACAAGGCTTGAGATGGAGGGATGAGATCATTTTGATGCATATTCCTCTTTTGCCCTTTTATTTTTGGTTTCCCCCTCTTTTTTAACACTTCATATCCATTCCCCCTTTTTTTCAAAATTCTAAAACATGGTCAAAATAGGAAATTACACTCCAGTCAGCTTTTAGGCCCACCACATACAAAGACACACACAAAAATTACACCTACTCTCTCTCTCTCTCTCTCTCTCTCTCTCGACTCTCTGCTCTAATAGGTACCTCTCACGCCTATCTCTCTCTTTCTCTCTCTCTCTCTCTCTCTCTCTCTCTCTCTCTCTCTCTCTCTCTCTTAGATCCGCCATATTCATTTTAGGGGAAATTTAGTGTTTGAAGATTTGGGTATCCTTATGTGATTTCATTTCCTAATCAGGTTGCAGGCACACGCTATCCTTTAGTTTTTTTTTCTAATCGGGTTGCTATAGTTCTGATATGTGAGTTATGTATTATACATATTTGATTCCATTTTTTGAGATGTTTTATGGGATTTTTTCTGTCGTTTTCCACTCTTTAGCTCTACTTTGTCTATTTACTTGGTATGCTCTTTTTGTAGATATATGAAATATTAACTCAAGATGATTTGTTCTTTTTCTTTAGTTGTTGCAGCATTTTTTTATGTAGCCCATGCTGGGTGTTATGGATCTCAAGCTGGTAAGTTTTGATGTTGTAATCAAATTATGTTATCATTTCAATATTTGAGCATTAGATAGTTTTATATATTTATGTGTAATGACATCTTGCTATTGTTACTCTGTAGGGGCTATTTTTTGGATTAAAAAAGAAGCCATACAAATGTATGTTGATTTTTTGGGCTTGATGGTATTTGAGGTAAATAATCCATATGGTCGAGTCTCGCACAATTGGTACCATCTAATTTGTGGTTTTAATTTTTTAGATATGCATTGTACCTTTTTCATATTGAAATAACTTAAATCTCTATTTTTTGCATTTAGTGGTATTAATATATTCAAACTTCTCTTGCAGTTTCTTTTATGTAGAGAGGTTATAGAGGTCAAACACATGGTTCATCTTACTCAACGAGACATCGATGTTAGAATCAATTTGAGTGATGTTTGGGTATTAGGATATTATTTCTATCATCCAAGGATAGGAAGTTTGACTGCCATAACTCAAATGTAACTTCCCTCAAGTTTTGTCGATTCGTTGCATTTTCTTTACTTTATCATATTTTTTATTTAGATTTTTCTAGGGTTTGTTGTTAACGACTTGATTTTGTAATGTATTTTCAAATTTAGTTTTTCAGGGGTTTCTACAACGATATTGATGTACGTAATGTATTTTCCAAATGTATGTTCTGTGATAGATATGTATGTCTATTTGTGTTGTTAACACATGTTGGTTCAATATAATGAATGTTTTTTTTTGTTTGTATTCGTTTCTATTATGGTATTGGCTTGGAAAGTTGCTTTTCCAATTTTGTAATGTATGTTTGTTCTGTGTTAATAATTATTTTCATCATATATAAAATCAGGCAATTTTTATGTGTTTTGCATGCAGCAACCACTGATGTCGTATGTTTGAAAATTAGAGCTAGTACGTCGCTCTCCATTTCGTGGTATAATGTCCCTATTGATACTTTACTTAGAAATCTTAGTAACACCAACTGGCGTTAACTTTCATGACAAGAGTTTTACTTATATGTTATATTTTTGGGGGGTGCTTTAAATCAAGTATTGGTTATTCTGTTCGAGTGTTTTAAATTTGTGTAATGTTTAATTGCAAAACGGGCCAGTGCACAAGAAATTTTACTAATCAAAGTCTAATATTGCATTATCTTCCATTTTCAGACTTGCCGACCTGCAATTTTACCTGTTATTAAAGAAATTTGCACTGGTAATACAGGTGTGAGAATTGATGCAAATATTACCCCGTACAATGTTTTAGATGCTGATGAAGTTAGGTTCAGTGGGAAAGTGAGGATTACAATACGATTGTTTCAATTGAGTTCAGGATCCTACATACTTTCTCATTTCAGAAGATGTGTCCCATTTCATATTTGGGACAATTGAGAAACAAAGATGGCCATACGCATGTGCAGAAAAATTAAATGAGAGGCTAATATATGTCAAGGGAACCACTATTTGATTACAATCGCTTTCAGCCTTCCAAAATTCTTTGCCTTGATGATGATTATATAGATTCACCCCCACATTTTCCTTCTAAACGAAAGAAAAGATCTGACTATGTTGTTGAGAAGGAACATGAAAGTGATGATGTTATTCAGATTGTTGATTGTTAAGATAAGGAACATGAGAATTGGATGCCTCCTCCCCTGAGGTTTTTACTCATATATGGAATCTCCATGAGGATTCGACTATAAAGGAGCTCAGGTATGCTCAAACTATGAATTTCATTCTTAGAAACGATTGTTGAATTTCATTGTATTCTTATCAGTTGAGTGCTAAACTCATTTTTGAACTATTGAACCATATTTCTGAAACACCTTCTCATATAATTTTTTATGGCGGATAATGCCATATCCTAGAAGAAAAGGATGTTTGATTATGTAATTAAGATATTCAAATATATGAGAATTAGATATGCCCAAGTTCTTTCAATGGATGCTTATTCAGTAATTAAGGAAGTGAGGGCAATAATTCTGTCAAAATGGATTCTTGATGGTGGAATGATTGGCATCAGTTTCGTAATGTCAGTTGACATGGAACGTGTAAAACAGAAGGGAAATATTTTAGTCCCATATTTAGTCCAATCTATAAATAGAATTTGAGTTAACCACATGTGCTACCTGTGTTAAATTTCGTATTTGAGATTCTGCATGAGGTGAATAGTTTTAGTTAATCATTTTTCAACCTACGATATGGAAGATCTGTCAGTTGAGATGTCCACACTCAAAAGGTGAAGATGCCCAAACTTTATTAGTCCAAAAGTAAAGGACAAGAATGTGCTCTATGGATTCCGGGGCAAATTGTTCCGTTGCATTATTTGACTCAGTTGTCCGTACAACCAAGAAATGCAGCACAAAATGGAATCAATTGAGAACTATTCAAAGTCTTACTTTGTTGGACATGTTTGTGTTTATCATTATGTTTTTTACTTTCCTTATTTTTAGCCAAGCAGTTGCAAAACGTGTAGAATAAATATTCATGTATTTGTTGTTGCCGTTTTTATGAGAGATAGCACAGTTCTATTTTCTTCATCATCTGTTTCATTTGTTTTTTATTCTACATAGTACAGGAGAATGAAGATTTGATCTTCTTTTATTTGTTATGAACTAAATAAGGCATATGGTCCTATGAGTGATGTAAAGGGTATTGTTAATGTGAAAAGGAGAGGGATCGGAACTTAGAAATATAGGGGCAGTCCCAACTTATGTTCATGCTAATTGAGAATGTTATTTTTTTGGTTTCTCGATAGGTATGACTTTTCTTACGCTTGACTTTAAGCATTTTATATTTATGCATATTGTATTTCATTATATCCCAGGTGATTGTTTTATATTCAACCTCATCAACGACAATATAATCGAGTTGTTCTCTTTCCTGAAGCATTTTTTCTTTAGTTACGATTTTGATATATCCGTACAAACTCAGTTTCTTTGGTTCATTCAATATGTTATGGGCGAACATTGTTTAGCTGAGTCTGTGTCCGATTTCGAATACTACATCTCCGATATAAAATCGGTATGTTCTGCAAGATGACCACGAGAAGAATCAGTTCGCATTATTGCATCAGTTTCCAAAGAGATCCAGTATTGATAAGTTGTTATTGTGTTTGAAATTGAGCATGTCATTTGAGGTAGGCCATTTGAGTAAAACTTCCTATATATTGGGTGCATGGCTAATTTAAGGCCGATCCAGAGCCACAAGTTTGGCCCTCTTGATGTTCACTTTCATAAGAATCCCCGGTTATTCCACATAACTCCCATTGCTTCAGGAATTATTTGGATCGAATGTGGATTTCCCAGATGTCAATATGTCTTTTTCCTATTCTACTCGGGGCATGTTGCGGCTGGACATGAAGCCCATGTAGTGGTGGGAATTGGCTGGGACATGAAGCGCTGTCTTTAAAGGTTTGAGGTCTATAACTTTTATGTTTCTGTTTTGGTTATAGAAAGAGTGGTATCAAGGAGATGAAATTGGGAGATAATTTAGATTGATTTTACAACAAATTGAACAACTGTCAGGTACCTTCTACATTATATATTAATTTTGCAGATTTTGTCGATATATTAAGTTTGCATATTTACATTATATATTAAGTTTGCAGATTTACATTATATATTAAGTTTGCTGAAAACTCCAAAATGTCAGCAAGCAGAGTGCAAGTTTTCCACGGACCAACATCCTTATTTGAACATAGATAAATCCTCTCTTTACTGTCACTTTCTAGTCACTGATGGAAGTCTATAGTTGTGTACCACCTTGAAGGCCTCCCTAATAGCTAGAGTTTCACCCATAAATTCATAATCATGCATTATCCTATTGCGAAATCCATGAATAAGCTAGCCTTGATGATTGCGAAGGAATCCACTTATAATAGTAGAGTATTCGGATTTGAGAAGTCACGATCCACATTGAATTTGAAATAACCAACAGGGGATTTCAGTTGGTCTGAGAATGGTCGTGAGAGGGATTGACATTAAGTGAGGGTTCAGAGTGTTCGGAGCTTTGGAAATTAGTGACTATAAGACTCATTCGTTGTCCATAGCTAAGGCAACACTGCTGAGGGGAATTAATTCATTTTCAAAAATAATTTTGTTTCTTCGTTTCCCTATATGTTATCCTGTGAAGGAAATATTAGTAATAATATTACATAAATGAGGTGAGGTGATTTCCATCGAGTAATTGAACCAATATAATATAGAGTAGCCATTTACTTTTTCCACCAGCTCCTCCAAGACTTTTTTTCTCCAAATATCAGTTGTTCATTTGATCAAGTAAACTGTCATTATGTTAACTTTAACTAGAAGATAAAGCATATGTATTTTTCAGTAGTTATTAAGTGAATTAATTCTTTTAGTAGGCAAGGCATTTTAACTATCGAGCTTAATGGTGGTTTATGTTATCTTTTATTTGAAGTACTCTATATATCTCATTGGTCAATGTTGCGAAACATTTTTTTTATGTTTGAGTTCTTAAATGACACGATTCACTTGATATTTAGAGGTTATGATAGTACCTTTAGATAGTACTCTATATATCTCAAGTTTTTATGACAGTACCTTTAGATCTCAATCATCCTATTATGCGTTTACATCTGATTCATCCCATCCGTGATCTAAAATAATTTTCTTTTTTCTTTTTTATCTACACGAGGAGCTGCTACAGTCCTTGAAGTAAGTTTTTTGTTTGAAAATTTGATGTGATAAGAATGCATTGTAGGATTATGTACTGTAGGAATTGCATTCAATTGATAATTCAATAATTTTCTCCATAGTTACCTTAACATTATAACTAAAATTATGCATTTCATTTTTTATGGTCTCAGTAAGAGGAGTTGTTCCAATCAATCATTTGAAGTATAATGGGATGTTGTTTATATGGATGTAGGGCAGGTGCTTGATGAAATACATATACACACGCACATAAACACACATACACGCACACACGCACACACGCGCACTGCATATATGCCTCAATATGCATATGCATATATGCAGATTGCATATACGCAAACATGAACACACGCACAAACGTGTAAACGCGCCTCCTGCCCCATCCCCTCCCCCCTCCCCCCTTCCCCACTCACACACGCACACAAGCGCCCACAAACACACACAAAAACATGCACATGCGCACACATGCACACACGCGCCCCCTGCCCGTCCCCTCCCCCCTTCCCCACTCACACACGCAATACATCCAAGCATCGAACACACCGGTGTCTAGCTTGCATTTTGAAAACAAATGCTCACAATATTGTCTCTCCAATTCCCCCAAACAAATGCATTTTGAATTGGTTCAATTACTTAAAATCTATCATTTTTCTCATCCTAACTTTGTCCTCCATTTCAGTCCTATAATTGCAGACACACGTGGTATTCATAATGTTAAACAATTTGAAGACACACATGCTTTAGGCACAACACTGAACTAGACACGTGTGCTTTAGGCACAACACTGAACTAGACATATTGCAGATTGCATATGTATGCAATATATATGCTTTAGGCCCAATGTTGCATATATAAGCATATGCGTTTATGCAAAAGCCCCCCCCCCCCCCCCCCACACCTGTTCTCCCTTCACTTCCCCCGCCGCTGCCCTGCCTTTCTTCTCTTCTCCGCCATCCCCTACTGTTAGCCATCTCTTCTCTTCATCTTAGATGATACATGAATTAATACATACATTAAACAAATAATATTGCATTTGATATAAATTTAGTCACAATATCATTTTTTTTTTACAGATTCCGCTAACCAACAAACTTATATTGGAGAATCGGAGAAGTATATGTTGAAGTTCATATCGGTAAGTTCTATTTTTTAGGTAGGTTCTTGAATTTTTTCCAGTTATGCATATGTTTTTTATATGATGCATACCGAAAGTGGTGCATACATCTTATGTTGATGTTGCATGTTTTTAGGGTGTGGGTGCGTGCAAAGCTCTGTGCACTTGACAGTGATGCGTGCAGTTCTTGACTCAAAAAGTTACCTGGTCGACTCGATTCGGAGGAACTTATCAATAGTGGTTTATTATGTACATATATTTGGGGTTTATATTTCATTATTGTTAAATTGATGAAGTGGTTGAAATGAAGTCTAATATGGACCTCGAGTATTGTAGTATTTCTGTTGTCGAGTATTTTTATTTTTTTAAACAGGGTGGATAGTCCTATAAATAAAGGAAACTGTGCCCAAAATTTTTAAAATTAGAACAAAAATATTGTACATTTATTTAGATGTACCTTTTTTGTAATTTTAATGTAAACGAATATTGTTGCCGTGTATTTGGTTTGTTTATTGATCATAATGCCAACCGAGTATGAATATAGTAATATGTGTGGGTACCCCGATTCTATCACCATAAGGCCTGGACGAGTAGCCCCTCCTCAGCGGCCCAAAACCCAGGCCCATCACCTCTGGTACTCATCCATTTACTCCACGATGCCATGAAGAGAAGTTGTGGGGGAACACGATCCCATGAAAGGGAGATGGCTAATAAAGAGGAACCTATCACCCCCACTACTCCAACACATACATGTATAAATTAAACCCCAAGTCCGGGGCAAAGGACAAGTTGTATTCTCTGTACTTACTTTTCAGAATATAGAGAAATAACACTGACTGAACCACCATGGACGTAGGCACTTCTTTGCTGAACCACGTACTCCCGTTGTTGTCTGATTGGCCTTTTATTTGTTTTTTCTTGGTTGTCACCTCTTTCATATTTATTTGTGTTGCATAATAATTGCCTCCACAATTGGCGCCGTCTGTGGGAATCGTTCATCTTTCCTTGAGAAGAGCCCACACCGAGAAAAAATCTAAGATGTCTGGTCACAGCAGCAACGCTCCTCAAGCAGGAGACATTCAGGAGCCACCAACTCCTCGCAGGATTAGGTCTGAAGTCCGACATTCCGATCAAGGGGCTCGCTTAGAAAGGCCAGCCTCAGAAGAAAGTCAAGGACCAGCAAGGTCCACTCAGATATCCAGATTGATCGATGCATACGAAGCAAGGCTCCACGAGCAGAGGGAGTCTTCTCGCAGGTATGAGGCTGAGAATGCTCGCCTGAAACGAAGACTGGAAAAACTGGAAAAAGAACTACATCCTAATACCAGATGGGAAACACGATGGAGGTCTACATCGACGACATGCTCGTCAAAAGCAAGGAGAAAGAAAACCACCTTTCTGACCTGGCAAGTACCTTCGAAATCCTCAGGAAATACCGAATGAAACTCAACGCGAGCAAGTGTTCCTTCGGTGTCCAGTCAGGAAAGTTCCTTGGGTATTTGGTCAGCAAGCGTGGCATAGAGGCAAATCCGGACCAGATTGAGGCAATTAAACGGGTGCAACCTCCTCGCACAATCCGCGATGTACAGAAGCTCACTGGAATGCCCGTTGCTCTAAATCGTTTCATTTCTAAATCCTCCGAGAGATGCAAGCCCTTCTTCCAACTCTTAAAAGGCAGAAAAACGGTAGAATGGACCCCAGATTGCTCGCAAGCATTAGGCGAGCTCAAATCCTACCTAAGCTCCCCACCACTGCTCGTCATGCCACAGAAAATGGACCCTTTGTACCTCTACCTCTCTGTATCCAGCCATACTATCAGCTCAGCGCTAATGTGTGAAGTCACAGGGATCCAACATCCAGTCTATTACGCGAGCAAAACCTTACTAGACGCCGAGCAGCGATACCTGCCATTGGAAAAGCTCGCATTCGCCCTAGTAATGTCCTCGAGGAAACTAAAGCATTACTTCGAAGCTCACACGATCATCGTCCTTACATCACACCCCCTCAAGGCTGTCCTAAGGAAGGCGGATTTGTCAGGCAGACTGTCTAAGTGGTCAGTCGAGCTCGGCCGGTTTGACATCCAATTTCAACCAAGGACAGCTATCAAGGGTCAAATCCTCGCTGACTTCATAGCTGAATTCACGGGCGAAGAACCTCTCGACCAGCCTAAGCCAACAGAACAAAACATCCAGGCTACAGGGGGAAGCTGGAAGCTATTCGTTGATGGAGCCTCCAACTCAAAGGGGGCAGGAGTAGGAATTGTTCTCATCACTCCAGAAAATGCAGTCCTTGAGCAAGGAATCAGGCTGGGATTTGCAGCCTCCAACAACGAAGCAGAATAAGAAGCCTTAATTGCAGGTCTCCAAAGGGCGCAAACTCTAGGAGCAAAGCATTTACAGGTATTCGGAGACTCGCAACTAGTTTCCAATCAGATAAGTGGAGACTACAACGCGAAGGATGAGAGAATGGCAGCCTACCTCTCCTTGGTAAGAAACTTGATGATGAACTTTGAAGAAATCAACATCCAACAGTTTCCCAGGGGGTAGAACAGCCACGCTGACGCCTTGGCATCCCTAAGCTCGGCAGTTGATTCCAGCCTTAAAAGGATAATCCCCATCGATTTCCTTAGCTGCCCGAACATTCACCCCAACTGCGAGCTGACAAAAGCGAAACAAATACTCCAATTGGAACCAGCCCCTAGTTGGATGGATCCCTTAAGAGACTATTTGAAGAACGGAACGCTCCCAGAGGATAAGAGGACTGCTCACCAGATAAGAATCAAAGTTGCTCGCTTTCACTTGTCCACGGGAGGCGACTTGTATAAAAGATCTTTCTTCGGCCCCTACCTTAGATGAGTCCACCCAGGCGATGTCAAGACAGTGCTTCACGAGCTCCACGAAGGAATCTACGGAAGTCACGTCGGAGGAAGGTCTCTAGCCTTCCGAGCAATGAAGGAAGGTTACTGGTGGCCATATATACAAAGAGACTCCGCAGTTTATGTCCGCAAATGCCTAAAATGCCAGCTTCACGCCCCCATGGTCCACCAGCCTGCCAGCGAATTGAAATTCCTGACCAGCCCCTGGCCTTTCGCCCAATGGGGAATGGACATCGTGGGACCACTGCCCACCGCTGCCGGCAATCGCAAATACCTGTTGGTCGCAACTAATTACTTTACCAAATGGATCGAGGCAGAACCACTGGCGAACATCCGAGATGCTGACATGATGAAGTTCATATGGAGAAATATAATCACTCGATTCGGGATCCCCAGAACCATCATCACTGACAATGGAACACAGTTCGAGAGTGGCCCCTTTCAGGACTTCTGCGACCAACACGGGATCAAGCACCACTTCAGCTCGGTAGCTTATCCTCAGAGCAACGGACAAGCTGAGGCTTCCAACAAAACAGTGATCGCTGGATTAAGAAAGCGGTTATAACGAACAAAAGGCGCGTGGACTACCGAGCTACCACATGTCCTATGGGCATACAGAACGACTCCCAGATGAGCCACAGGTCAGACGCCATTCTCACTAGCATATGGTATGGAAGCGGTCATCCCATTAGAAGCAGTATTGCCTACAATGAGATCCGACCTTGTCGAGCAGAATCAGAACGATCAGGCTTTGCTCGCTGAACTCGACTTGGCCGACGAGCGCAGGGAACTTGCCCTAGTAAAACTAGCGAGTTATCAGCAACAGCTCGCGAAGCACTACAGCAAAAAGGTCAATCCGAGGAAGTTCGAAGTTGGAGACTATGTCCTAAGAAAGGTCCTGGGCAACACAGTGAAGCCATCAGATGGTAAACTGGGCCCAAACTGGGAAGGACCTTATGAGATAATTAGAGACGATCTGCAAGGTGCCTATCATTTGAAAACGATGGAGGGCAGAGAGATACCACGAGCATGGAACGCAGCTAATCTTAAGAAATTCTACTTTTAGGAGTTCTATTGTTAGATCTTTTATTGTACTCATTTTGGGGAAAGACAGTTTATTTCTCTATTCACCAATAAGAATCTCTCAGTTAATTACTCTCTAAAAAAGTAACAATTATATCTTATTGCACATCCTTTTCAAATCACAGGTATAATAGTTGACATAGCAGGGGAACACCCCTCCTCAGGTCATCGTCACGAAGCACGACAGACCTCTTAGCATTGCCCATGGCAATATATGAAGCCCTACAGAATATTCTTAGGCATCAAACCTATTTTGGTTAAACAAAATCCTGACTGGATGAAGACATCCAAAAACAGGTGTGTCCTCGCCAATTGCCCCTCTTAGACCTAAGGGAGTGTGACGACACAACCTAAAAGGTAAAGAGAGAGCACAATGGTATTCTTAATACTGGACTGGGCGGACACTCACATGACAAGATAAAGATTGTGAAGCTGCAAAAATATAACAGAGATTGGATAAACACGTTTAGTCGGCAAAATCGCCCAAAACTCAAACTTTCCATTAATCTTTTATATTTACAAACAATAATAGTACATGTTTAGTCGGCAAAGGTTCGCCCAAAGCATTTACAATTATTAAAAAACAAATTATCAAGAAGGGGGAAGCCTCCGAGCAAGGTAGTCAGCAACCTTAGCTCTCCTCCCGTCATCAGGGGCAGGATCGAGTTCCTCAACAACTTCATTTGTGTCCAACTCCAGTAGCCGCCGAGGAATAGCATCGATAGGAATCCATCTGTCATCTCGCCTGAATGGATTGGGCATCAGAGTAGACGGAGACATCTCATGCTGATACCACAATATCGAATTCCTTGGGACCTGCAGCTCTCTGAGAGCACTCAACCACCCCCTGATGAAGGAAAGCTCCTCGAACTCTGATAATCTCGTGGGAGCATCCAACCAGCCCTGATCATAGCCATCAGTCCACACTTGGCGAGGGCCCTTCTTGAATAGATGCCGCAGTCGGGTGACGTCCCTCTGGAGCCCAGCAGCAGTTACGTAAGCTCGCCGGACATCACCGCGCAGCTCTTCTATTTTCCTCTCACGCTGCTCCTCAACTTCCCTACTCCTACCCCATGTACTCCTACCAGCACGCGGGAGGGGAGGTCGAGCAGCTCGCGACGAGGAAGAACCTTGTAGGACTGCCGGAGCGGTGCTCGACGAATGCTCCGTAAGCCTCGAGACCTCCCGCCTCAGGTCGTCATTCTCCCGCTGAAGAAACTCCACGACTTGATTGATCTCGGTGGCCTCCAGTAACTTGGCTCTCAGCTCGCTAGCTTCTTCTTGCACTGAAGCTCCGATCTCTTCCATTTCCTGGAGCCTGTCCTTCAATTTGGCCACCAGCTCAGACTGATCCTTGTATTTTTTGTTACTTAACTTAGTAAACCGGCAGAGTCTAGCGAAGGCCTGGCGAACAGCAGGACTCGCATTTGGACCGAGAGTCCTACCCAGATGTGAAGTGGCAGGGATATATTCATCAGCATCAACCAACTACAAGTAAAAAAGAAAGGAAGAGAACAAAAAGAAATCAGCATAAATAAAAACGAAGCCTTTTTATTGATAATGAACGAGGTTACATCAGAACAAAAAAGGAAAAAATTATAAAGAAACCCTATCACTTAGCAACCTCGGTGGACGGACCCTTGTCCTTATCAGCATCAGCAGGGGCGTCACCCTCTGCAGAGGTGTGCACTGCCCCCTCGACCACGGAAGCATCAGCAAGAGTCGCCCGAGAAGCAGGATTGACCCCTTCAGCAGTTGGGGCTGGCTCCTCATCCACAACTAGCTTGGGCCCTGGATCATGTTCGTCAAAAAGTGGGGATGCAACATCCACCCCAGCAGCCACAAGGGCCTTGTTCCACCCCTTCTTGAAGTTCAGACGGCTGATATAGCCTATCTGAACCTCGGCGTCTTCATACGCAGCAGCCCAGCCAGAATTGTATGAATCTTCTTTAACAGTGGCTGCCTGGGCTTTCTCCGCTTCCAGCTGCTCAGCAAGAACCCTGTTCTTCTCCACAAGGTCCAGCTTGCTAGAGCAGACCTGTTCATACGACTTCCTCAGCTCGCCGAGCTCCCTGACAGCATTATCTCTCTCGCGAGCAGAATTAGCAAGGGCCAAGGCAGAAGAAGCTCGAGCCGCATCAGCAGCCTTCAGATCGGCCTCCAGCTGAGAACCCCTGGCCACCAGAGTAGAATTCTGCTGCTCCAGCTCGCTGTTCCTTCTCAACAGCTCGTCGCGAGAGCGATAGAGCACAGCGAAGTCAGTCACAAACTGCAGAAAACAAGGGAAAGATCAGAAAGAAGAAACCATCAAAACAGATTAGAAGAAGTTGGGAAGTAGAAAAGAAACCTTACCAAGGCAAGCCTCTGGCTAGCTTGCAAGGCCAGTTGATCAGACCTTGACGCCCTCTCGCGATCTGCAGGGAGGACTGCCCTCTCAAGCAGCGCAGGGGCGAGTTGAGGAGAGGTGGCCACCGAAGCCCCCTCAGGCAAAGCAGATACTGGGACCAAGGATTGACCGGTCTTGGTCCTCAGTTCCATCTTCCTCCTCTCCTCCTCCTTCTCTTTCTCCCTCCTCTTTCTCTCTTCCACCTTCTTCCTCTCCTCCTCCTTTTTCTTCTCCCTCTCCCTCGTCTGCTCCTCCTCTCTCTTCTTCTTCTCTTGCTCTTGAGAGGAAGGCCGAGAACCAGTAGCTATGGCCCCGGAGACAGTCTTCGATTTTTTGGACCTCTGTGCAAGAAGCACATCATCATCATCATCATCATCATCATCATCATCATCCCGGATTAGATTCTTCCTGGGAGGCATTTCTTCACCTGGACTGCTGGTAGTACTCGATGAACTGCTACTATCAACACTGCCTCCACCCAAGTTACTCACAACACCTGCAGGCTCGCTCTCCGAGATGCTCTCCTCCTCGTCCAATTGGATGGGCTCAGCTAAAATCTCTTCGAAAGAGTCAAAGTCCGGAACACTTTCCACAAGTCGGTCTATGAAGCTGGAGCCTGTGTTCTTGTATTCAAGCAGAAAAGCAGCAGACCTAGGATGCTCGCCATCACCCAAAGGTTCCCTGATGTTCCAAGCTTTCACCAGTTCCGAGATACGAACCTCGCTGAGAGCTGGCTCCAAGTTCTTTATCTTCGCTGAAAAAGAGAAAGCAAGGAGAAGTTAGAGAAATCACAAAGTCCGCAAAGGTTGAAACAATAATACAACATCTACCTATATATTCTTCCCCATAAAAGGGAATAGTGAACCTCTCAGACCTCGACCCTTCAAATTGAGGGGAGTATTGCCAGTTCTTAACGAGAAACCCTTCTTGCCAGTAGTCCTTATGGGAATCAGGTAAATTTACTACCAATACCCTATCAGGGCTCCTAGCCTTAAGGTACAGAACACCTGAACTTGTACGAGAAAAAGAATAACAAAAGCAGACCTCGGCAAGCTCTAACCTTGTGTCGTACAATTGATTTATCCTGTGCACACCGTTCACTATTTTCCATACATTGGGCGAACATTGTGCAGGCACAATACCAAAATAACTAAAAAAGTGCAGAAACAAACCATTAGTGGGAAAGGTAAGACCCCCCTGGGAGAGCAACAGGACGTGAATCCAATGTGCATCCTCTATGTCCCTAACGTTCCTAGGCGGCGAGGCACAACACTCAATCTCTACCCACTCAGGAATACCGTAGAATTTTCTAAACTCAGTTACCGACCTATCTCCAATCTTCGCCATTGGAAAAATACAAGAAAAACTATAAACTCGAGAAAAAGGGCACGAAAGACTTACAGGACAGAAGATCAGATCAAAAGGCGAAGAAGCGACGAGAGTGAAGACCGAAAATAGAAGGTACAAAACTCAAGAGTTCTCAGAAGATAGAAGATTGCTGGAAAAGCTGGAACAACGAAGAGAAAATGTGTCTTATTCCAACAAGCCTTCAAAACTAATCATAACGCACGGATAGCGAAGCGGATGCCACCAAAGCAACTTCACAGTTTTCAAAGAAATCAACCATCATTGCTGATCATTTAAATTCATCGGACCCATAAGAACGGCCCAACAAATTTAGGGGCAATTGTGGGTACCCCGATTCTATCACCATAAGGCCTGGACGAGTAGCCCCTCCTCAGCGGCCCAAAACCCAGGCCCATCACCTCTGGTACTCATCCATTTACTCCACGATGCCATGAAGAGAAGTTGTGGGGGAACACGATCCCATGAAAGGGAGATGGCTAATAAAGAGGAACCTATCACCCCCACTACTCCAACACATACATGTATAAATTAAACCCCAAGTCCGGGGCAAAGGACAAGTTGTATTCTCTGTACTTACTTTTCAGAATATAGAGAAATAACACTAACTGAACCACCGTGGACGTAGGCACTTCTTTGCTGAACCACGTACTCCCGTTGTTGTGTGATTGGCCTTTTATTTGTTTTTTCTTGGTTGTCACCTCTTTCATATTTATTTGTGTTGCATAATAATTGCCTCCACAATATGTATTGTGAGTCAACCGAGTATGAGTTTTTTATTTCACTTTGTTGTCGGATAAGGATTTGTTTTTGCAATTACGTACTTTTTGTTTTGCAATTAAACGCGACAAGACATTAAATATTATTGTTTACCTATCTCAAACACGACCCAATGTTTTTTTTAACCAAAAACGAACTTTACAAAAATAAACACAACATGAGGTTTTGTTGCCAATTGAGAACACTAACGTTTGGCAGGATAGTCTTATAAATAAAGAATATTATGGCCAAATTTTTTAAAATTACACTTTGGTTTGTCGAGGAACAAAATTTTTGTGGTTTTGTAATTACGCACTTCGAAAATTTTTGTGTTTCGCTATTACATACTTTCTAAAATTATCGTCGTTTCGCGATTACGTACTTTGGAAAATTTTCGTCGTTCCTTCAAGCACGGGCCTACGTTAGTATATATATATATAATGTATATATGGCTATAATTTCCAATCTCATAATAATATTTAAGTGTTCTCCTACTTAAATACTAATCCCATAAGTATTTTCATACACAAATTTACCTCGAACCTTGATCACTTTTAGGGATTTATACACTCTCCGAACCATTTAGTTGAGTATACCCTCACTCATATTTGGCCTATAACCCAAATTACATCCAGTCACCTCATATGATTTACTAAATTATAGTCGGCATATAATTACATTTTCTAAGCGCACAATTATCTACATATAACCCCCCGCTGAAATACTCCCTCGGGTGTTACTCATCCCGACCCCCTAAATAAATAAGTCCTTGATTTTTCTTAATTAACCCAAATTATACATCTCACTCCAATAAGAATTTAGAAGTCCCCACTTTATTTTTTTGGGAACCCCAATTGTCTAATTCCTCAATTTATTTATTTTCCTCGAAAATATACTTTTAGTGCCACACGATTATAGAACCCTCCTAGCCCCCATAAATTCCTCAAGTGGCTAGATATTAACTCCCTAAGTGAATTCTTATTTCCTCAATTAAATAAGCTAGAGATAATTAAATTTTAATTTATCCCATTTAACCAAAACAAGCCGAAATTGTCAATTTTTCTGGGTCGTGGATCGATCGATCGACCCGGACAGCTTCTTCTCCGAGAAGCTATTTCGGCCATTAAAGCTTCCCCCAAGCTTTTATATCCTCTCCTAACGTCCTCCAACATCAATCAACTACATATACACACATGAAAAGGGTTCTAAACATCCTAGAATCCATAACCAACAACAAATTTTGATTAAATCCTAAGTTTTCCAATTGGGATATTTTCCAGGGTTAATCCGTTAAACTTTTCAAAAACCCATTTTGTTTCACAAAAATCCATCCCAAAAATCTTTGTGGTTTATCTCTACCAACTACAATACGAGATTTATTCTTTAAAAGAAATAAGCAAGTAAACACTTGCCTTGTGGATAAAATCCGACGACCTCGAGTCGAATCCCGCAGAGTTTGGTCGGAATCTCCTTTTCTTCTCTGTTTTCTCTCCTTCCATTCTTTTCTCTCTTTTTGTTTTCCTTTCTCGCACTCTTTCTTGACTTGTATAAGAGAGAATAAGGGGTTATCCCTTTAAAACCCAAAAAATGACTCGTTTACTTAATTGCGAGTCCCTTTTAATCCAAAAATTCCTGGAACCTAAACACTACTCCCGGATACTCTATTCTGACTATGTTGGCCATTTTGAAACCAACCGCACACTCGAAATATCCATCTGAGGTACTTAAATAAAATTCACTAATTAAACCCAATACATATCAATGCGGGTTTTCCAATTAAAATATTATCCTTTGCCGCTTTACCCAACTGCGACATGTAATTGAAATAGTCCAACTCATTTACTTAATCCCAAAAGTAAATATAGCATACATAAAAAATCATCTAGCCCGTATAAACTCCAAAAAATATTTTTCTCATAAATTTCTCAAATTTCCAAATTACACCCATTTATAAAATTTAAATTATCCATAAAAGTACGGGGTATTACAATAGCAAATTAATACACTTAAATTTTCATCACGGAGATTATATGTCTACATGGGGTATCACTTGATATGGCATCCCATAAGGACAGCACATTTGTTTCCTGGTTATGGTTTTTTTTCATGAGGCTATAGGTGTGGAGTTACATATAAGTAAGAAGTTTAACCCCTATATGGACGATCTAAGTGAATGAGTGAACCAAATTCTACAGGATCTGCTCTGACAATGCGTGCTAGACTTCAAGACAAGTTGGGAGCAACACTTTCCACTCAAGGAGTTTTCTTTTAATAATTTTCATCAATAAACAATTATTATGGATCCCTATGAGGCTTTGCTATATCGATCTTCTCGTTCCCAGAGTTTTTGGTTAAATATGGGGTACAACAAGTTGATGGGACTGAATTGTGTTCGGGAAACCTTAGAGAAGGTGGATCTCATCTGAGAGAATATAAGGACTATCCATATAGGCAAAAGGGTTATGTGGACAATAAGAGAAGTATTTTAGAGTTTGAGGAGGAAAAATACGTGCTTTTTAAGGCGCCCTAATGAATGGGAATACGAGGTTCGATTTCGATGAAAAGTTAGCACCTCAATATATAGGTCCTTTCATGATATTAATAGGGTGGGGTTGGTTGCATATCAATCATCCTTATTCATCATCTTCAGCATGTGCACGATGTCATTCATGCATCCATATTGAGGAATTTCTTAAGAAATTAGATGATTTACTCGCATATAGACTTCTATTAGATTGAGTAAGACTCGAATTCAAGTTACGAGGATAGACCAAAGCATATTATAGACTAGAGAGAGTAGATCCCGTGCCCAAATGTCATTTCATTTGTTCATTTCCAGTGGAGGACGACGTCTGAGAGAGGTATCCATAGATCTTTGAGTTAAGTATAAATATCAAATTTTGAGGATGAAATCCCTCCTATAAGGGGGGGGGGGGGGGGGGGGGAGTAATGTAATACCCCTATATTTTTATGGTATTTATTATAATTATTAACTTCATTATAATTAATAATTATTTGTGACATTTTGTATGTTATTGTGTAGATTGACATGTTGTATATGAAGTGTTATGTATTTGAGTTTTACGTTTCTTGGGTATATATTAAATATAGTTAGGGTAACTATTTAAAATACACCTTATTTGATGATTAACCAATTGGCAAACTTATACTAAATTATTAAGATATATATTAAGTGATTTAGTATTATAGGAAGCTATGAAACGGTCATAAGGTTGTGTGGTAGAGGTTTTCTTATATGGATTATTCCATAGGCATTGGGTCCGACTAGTTGTTAAGTATGTTCTTCTGATATTGAGCCACCATTAATTAATTAATAATTATTTTCAATTACAAAAACATGTGTTGGATAATTAACAAGTTTAAATAAATAAATAAATAAATATCGTAAAATGTTACGTTTGGATAGGTTCATAGGACGCTTATAAAGCCTGGAATGAGTTTAAAATAATGGGAAAATGGTTTGTTGGGTTCGTATATGTGTTGGGTCAAGTTTGATATCACTTATAGATTATTTTATATGTTTTATAATTATGCCAAAAAAGGGGCCCAATGTAATTATGAAATTTGAAGCCAATATCAGTTAAAAATATTAACCTAAAATTCATAAAACACAATTGACAACCCTAGCGAAGGGAACGAAGAGGGAAAAACTGCCTTTTGAGATTAGAGGTTCGTAGTGCAGATATCAACGATCTCCTTAAGAAAAGTCTATTTTTTTGTAAAAATCACATAATATTGGTGTTATTGTGATGATTATATATTTTAGCTTGTAGGAAAAGTTAGATAACTGATTAATTTAGTAACTAAAATTAATTCTGTAATTAATTTAGTTAAGTTATGAACTCTAGTTTAATTAGTTTATGAACACATGAATTAGTTTGATTTGACAAACAAATTAATGAAATAAAATTTGTAATTGGATAATAAAAACTTTATATATGTAACATACACGTAATAATTTTCAAAATCCCCAAGTTAAATGCAATACCACATACTTTTAGTGTATTTATTCTATATATTAATTGCATTATATATAATAATTACTTGTGACATTCCACATATTACTCTGTAAATTTATAGGTTTCGTATGTAGTGTTACAAATTTTAGTTGTTCATTTCTTATGTATATATCAATTATAGTTAGGGTAACTATTTGAAATACACCCTATGTCATGACTATCTAATTAGCTAACTTATACTAAATTATTAGGATGAATATTAAGTGATTTAGTGTCATGGGTGGCTATGGAACGATCATGAGGCTAAGTGTTGGGGGTTTTCTTATTTGAATTATTCCCTCGACATTGGGTCCCATCGACTCACCATTAATAAATTAATAATTAAACTTTAATTAAAAATGACATGTATTGGATAATTATTAAGTTTAAATAATTAACTCTAAAAAATGATAACTTTTGGATAGATTGATAGGATGTTTAGAAAGCCCAGAATAAGTTGAAATTATGAAAACATGGTCCGTTGAGTTAGTATATGTGTTTAGCCAAATTTGAGATCACTTGGAGCCTATTTTGGGCCTTTTATAATTATGTCAAAATCACTGTTCTAAAAAACCCGCCTAGGCTCCGCCTAGGCTTAAGGCTTGGGCGAAACGCCTCGCCTTAAGTTTTTTACGCCTTATGCTTAGTAAAACTCTTAAGGGACATTTTTTTTCTACAAACAACAATACTTTAGTGAAACGATATCGCCTTTTAAATAATTTTTTAACTAACTGGACCATTATCTCAGCCAAAATAATTAAATAGTATTTTAATTTTCATATATTCAGACATATTTTTATAATATGTACAATTTTAGTATTTTAATAGCCTTGTTATGGTGTAAAAATATTAAAATATATTAATAAGGCCTAAACGCCTTTTCACGCATTTTTACGCTTAAACCCGCCTAGGCTTCTAAGGCTTGAGGCTTGACCTCCACGCCTCGATCACGCCCCGCGTTTTTTAGAACCTTGGTCAAAATAGATGCCCAACCTAATTATGAAATTAATAGATAATATTAGTTTAAAAGATTAACCAAAAACTTTTAAAAAATACTTAACAAGAAGAGGGACACCCTAACTTTGGATATTAGAGGTTTATAAGGTTGATATCAATGATTCCCTTAAGGCAGGTCTAGTTTTTATATAAAAAAATAACATTCTATTGGTGCTATCATGATGATTATATATTGGAATCTATAGGAAAGATTAGAAAACTCATTAATTTAATTTAGTTACGAACACTACTTTAATTAGGTTATGAACACATGAATTAGTTTGATGTAACAGATAAATTAATGAACAAAACATTGTAACCCGACAATGAAAACCTTAAATGTGTAATGTGCACTCAGTAATGATTAAAAGCCCCAAGTTAAATGTAATACCCGTCTTTAATGGTATTTATTATTATGATTAATTTCATTATAATTAATAACTAGGTGTAAATCCGTACGATGCGCGGTCTAAGCAATTGTAATCTTCATTTCACATGAAAAATTATTTACCATTTCATCTAGATTCCTGCCTTTTAAGAATAAATAATGAGAAATAATAACTTGTAACGGCATAAAATATTGTAATATAAAAAAAAAGCCACATTGAAAAATCATTAAAACACTATAAGCAAGTTGGTCGCATGACCATATACCTAGTACATTTTCATAATATGCTAGACAAATAAGAAAGTAAAAGAAGAAACCCTCCTTCGAGTTCAACTACCACACACAAAAGCAAATCCGTATTCAAAACCATATCTATATATATATATATATATAGAGAGAGAGAGAGATGGGTTCATGATATTTCAATGTACCCCTCTAAAAATATTCAGATCAAAATAATGTGTTTTGCTATTTTTAAAAAATAGGTAAAAAAACAGACAGTTTTAAAGGGTAAAACTGACAGTTTTTTTTTACCTATTTTTTAAAAATAACAAAAACCATTATTTTCAATTGATTTTTTTTATAGGGGTACATTGAAGTATCATGAACCCATATAAAAAATATCATCTCAAAATTATTTTTTTACTACTTCAAAAAAGGAGTTTGTTGTTAGATATGTCACTAGGAAGTGTGTTGGAGAGCCTCAGTGTATATATATATATATATATATATATATATATATCGGGAGGGGCTATACTCACACCCCTTCCATCTTCCCCCACACCCTTTGGGTGACAAATAACATACGTTCCCTCATGTTCACCATTCCAATCTTCCCCCACACCCTTTGGATGACAAATGACATTTTTGCCCTTATGTTTATATAATTTAAATGTCATATTTTTTTATTTCCAATTAAAACAAGTACATTTAATAAAAGCAAATAATTATATTTTCAATAAAAAAACCATTTTTTTATAAAAAGAAAAATTGTTAAACGTAAAATCTTATCAAATTTTTTTATTAAAAAACTGTTTATAAAACGCAAAACTTGTTTTCTTAAAAAGTGTTTTTTTTACAAATTTTATTTTTTATTAAAAACTATTTTTTTTACTTTTTTAAAAATAATCTTTAAAATAGATAGTTTAAAAACTGCTTTGATTATAAAAAAACTGTTTTGATTAAAACTTTTTTTTATTAAAAACTGTTTAGATTATAAAAAATTGTTTTAATAAATAGTTAATTTATACAATTTTTTTAAAAAACATTTTTATTTAATAAAGATTTTTAAAAAAATCGTTTATTAAAGAAAACCATTTTTTTTTATAATTTATAAATTAATTGTTTATTAAAAAAACTCTTTTTTATAATTGTTTTAAAAAATCAAAAAATAATTTCCGTTGTTTTAGAAAAAATAATTATTTTTAAAAATTGTTTATAAAAACTAAAACAATGTTTATATAATATAAATAACAATTTGATTACAAAAATAAATTATTTTAGTTGTTAAAACAGTCTTTTATATATAAATTATTTCAAAAATAATAATTTTACTATTTAAAAAAAATGGTCTCCGCCAGCGGTATGTATAGGCAGTCTCTCCACCTACACATACCGCTGGCGCTGAGCAACATATTAAAAAAAATGATTCGCATCAACGGTATGTATAGGTGGTTTGAATGACTATACGTAACGCTGCCACAGTCCATATATTTTTTAAATAGTCAAGATTATTTTAAAAATTGTACAAAAAAAATAGTTTTTAACGAAAAATAAAACTTGTAATGAAAACAAAAACACTTTTATAAGAAAACAGTTTTTTAAGAAAACAAATTTTATGTTTTATAAACAGTTTTTTAATCATAAAAAATAAATAAGATTTTACGTTTTATAAGCCATTTTTTTAATTAAAAATATTTTTTTATTTAAAATATAATTATTTATTTTTATTAAATATATTTATTTTAATTGGAGTCGAAAAAATTGAACAATAAAATTATATAAATATAAGGGCACAAATATCATTTGTTACCCAAAGGGTGTGGGAAAAGATGGGAGGGGTGAACATAAGGGCACAAATGTCATTTGTCACCCAAAGGGTGTGGGGGAAGATGGAAGGGGTGTGGGGATAGCCCTTCCCTATATATATATATATATATAAGGGCACAAATGTCATTTGTTACCCAAAGGGTGTGGGGAAAGATAGAAGGGGTGAATATAAGGGCACAAATGTCATTTTTTACCCAAAGGGTGTGGGGGAAGATGGAAGGGGTATGGGGATAGCCCTTCCCTATATATATATAAATATATATACACACTTTGTAAGGTGAAATCATGAATTTCTCTAATGTACTAAGGAAAAGAAAGCCATGAAGGCATTATAGTTCTTGTGATATAATGTCTTATAGATATATTATAATAAACTATTATTACACATGCACCGTAAGTAAACAATATAAAATTTTCACTATAAAAGTATCAAGCTAATGGCCGAAATTCACATGAAACAAAAAATATATATAAAGAAACTACATTGCGTATTATCACTACTTATAAAACGATGACCTAACTACTAAGCTACTATTACAACATTTGTATGGACACATCATCAACTAAGTAACCACCACTCTATAAAAGAGTGGTACATAAACATAAAAAATGGTTAATTACACTAGGGTCCCTATACTTTGAATTTTTTTCCACTTTCCACCACATACTTTCAGTTCAACATTTTTTCGTCTCTCTCTCTCTCTCTCTCACACACACAGAGACTTACACGAACACACACACACGAGAACAGATCTGGAGAGGGGATGGGGCTATGGGAGGGGAGGGGATGGGCTGGGTGGGGGCAAGGGTTGGTTGGGCGACGTTAGGGTTGAAGGGATGGGCTGTTGGTAGAGGGGAGCGAGGGGGAATCGGGGGAGGGGATGCCCAGATCTTTTGAGGGGCTAGGGTGTTGGTGGTTGTGGGTGTTGGGGGGGGGGGGGGGGGGGGGGGGCTTGATTTTTTTCCTTCTTTTTTGGAAATCGTATTTAAAATTATTATTTTTATTTTTTCTAGAAAAAATATTTATATATATTTTCTAAAAATTATATATATTGCTAAAAACTATATATATATATATATATATACAGAGAGAGACAGAGAGAGAGAGAGAGAGAGAGAGAGAGAGGCTCTCCAACATACCTCCTAGCAGCATACCCTTTTTTTAAATAGTAAAAAATATAATTTTGAGATGATATTTTTTTATATGGGTTCATGATATTTCAGTGTACCCCTATAACAAATCAGTTAAAGATAACGATTTCTGTTATTTTTAAAAAATAGGCCAAAAAAACTATCAGTTTTTACCCTTTAAAACTCAGTTTTTTTACCTATTTTTTAAAAATATCAAAACACATTATTTTGATCTGAATATTTTTATAGGGGCACATTGAAATATCATGAACCAATATAAAAAAATTAACTCAAAATTATTATTTTTACTATTTAAAAAAAATAGGTATGTTTAATGAGGTATGTTGGAGAGCCTAACCCTCTCTCTCTCTCTCTCTGCATACACACACACACACACACACACACACACACACACACACACACACACACACACACACACACACACATATGTGTGTGTGTGTGTGTGTGTGTGTGTGTGTGTGTGTGTGTGTGTGTGTGTGTCTATATATGTATTTATGGATACCATATTTTTACTTTGGTATTTTAGTATATTTTCTAATAAATATTAGCAATTTCTATTTTCTTTCGAAAAAAAATTCATGTTTTTTATATTTACATATTTTGTTATTTTTAGTGTTTTTGGGACTCTTCAGAATTTTTAAGTAAATATTCGTTTTTGGTATTTCATATTTTCATAATTTATTCCAAGGTTTTTTAATATTATTTGAATGTTTTTTAGTATTTTCAGAATTTCTAAATATATATTAATATTTTTAGAATTTATTCAAAGTGCTTTTTTATATTATCAAAATAGTTTTTGGCATTTTAAAAATTTTTGCCAAGGTTTTTTATTTTTTTTTTGGTATTTTCGAAAATTTTAAATATATATATTCATATTTTTCAAATTTATTCCAAGCTTTTATTAATATTTTAAACTATTTTTTGTATTTTGAGAATTTTTAAATATATATTCATATTTTTAGAATTTATTCCAAGTTTTTTATCTTTGAAATATATTTTGTTATTTTTAGAATTTTTAAATATATATTCATATTTTCAGAATTTATTCCAAGACTTTTTTATATATTAAAATTATGTTTTGGAATTTTCAGAATTTTTCAATATATATTTCTATTTTCAAAATTTATTCCATGTTTTTTTTATATTTCTGAAATATTTTTTAGTATTTTTTTAAATTTTAAATTTTTTTTTTGTTATTTAATGATTTTTTAAAAAAGCGATTAGGTTTGGACGAAAATGCCCTTGGTTAATGTCATGTTCCACGCATATGACTAACGGTTTTTGTAAAAAGTTAACGGAATTAGGCGGCGGGGGGGTTAACTGTAGTTGTTTTTATAGTTAGGGGTGAAAATTTTAAAAATTGAAAGTATGTGGTGAAAAGTGGAAAGAGAGCCAGTGTATAAGGGGCCCTAGTGTAATTAAGCCCATAAAAAATAAGTTAACTATCCAATCATAATCAAATACATAGCCATTTACTATCACATACAATTGACACAGTCCACTTATAAATATAACATCCAATTTTTTCATAAAAGGGAAATTAGATAATAAATAAAAAGGAGAATACAAATGTTCAAATAACACAAATAAGTATGTATCATCATTCAGTGCTTTATATTGTCCCCATTTTTTCACTAAAGAAAACAAAAAAAAACGAGTCTGGATAGAGAAACAAGTTATACAACACAGATAAAGGAATGTCTAAGACAATTAACAAATGTAAATTCATCCGTGGGATTGTCCCCCAAAATAATATTTAGCATTATTCTCCACCTGGACTCATGTTATCTTTTCATTCTTCTCTTCAACTATCTCTTATTTCCCCTATTTTCTCTATTATTCCTACACACTATACACCTAGCTTTCATGTGACGACAGTTATCTACAACTAAAACCGCAATCTACTTCTAGTATTAATGCTTTTCCTGCCACTGTCAACCATTCGGGCTGCTAATCCACCTCCCCAATCTTCATCATTGTCGCCGTCGTCATCATCATCACCCCTGGGTCTGGGCTTGGGCACCAGCACGGGACCACCCATCATAATAACAGACTTTCCACCTCTTCTTGGAGAAGGAGGAGGCTGCTTCCTTTTTATGTTTGCCGTATAGATTGAATAGTCAACGGTCAGAGCAAAGTTAAACCTCCACCCAACCTTTCACGATCTACCACCGGAATATAAAGAGGAAGGTTTGGAAAGTAAACAGACGGAGAGATGAAGGGTTGGTTTTGGGTTTGGCTTTAATAGTTTTAGAAATGAAAGGTTAAATGCTTTCTTATTAAGAAAAAAGAGGCACCAGAAAAAAAAAATTAGGAGGTGCCACGTGGACATATTAATTATGAGGGAGCCTTAACTCATGTATAGTATTTTAAAGTATATAAAGAAAAAGACTACTTTTGACATTCGATAGATAATTGTATAAATTGACATGTTGCATATGTAATGTTCTGTGTAACACCCCATGATTTTGGGACTGAGAAATTAAATTTTGGGAGAAATAAAATCTATCTAATTTAGAGAATTTTAAAAATTTGGAAATCGAAGTTCAAAAATTCAGGACGTCTCAAAGTATTCCGGATGATGATTTTGAGTGTACCATCGATCCCGGAAGGGTCGAGATAGTCAAAAAGATTGTCATTGGGTTTTATTTCGGTTCCGGATTATTTTTAAGTATGTTTGGCTCGAATTGGAGTAAACGAGTCATTTAAAGTGTGTATTAACATTTAAAACTGGGTTTATTGTTTTAAAGGTTTAAGAGGCTTACAGATCAAGCCTTCTCATTTGAGAGAAAGAGAGAAAGAGAAATAAATAAGGAAAGAGGAAGAAAGGAAGAGAGAGAGGGAGAAAAGCTTGGAGATTCCATCCCAAACGCGATCCCGGGGGCGATTCAACCCCTATAAATCCGAGGCAAGTGTTTAATCTTGTCAAATATTTCATTTGTGTATTTCATTTCATAATTTTTGGATAAAATAAATGGATTTTGGGTAAATTTATCAAAACCTAGATTTTTGGGTTTAATCTTGAAAGTTATTTTTAAATATGGGTTTGATGGTGTAGAAATGGTTGGGACCAACTTTGGGTTGATTTATTGTCTTAGAATCATGATATGATCAACGTTTAGGGGTTAGAAGTGAAATTTTAGGGTTTAGAATTCGTGGGTTTAATGAAGAAGAAGAAGAGAACTTTTTGGTTCTGTAGACCCCAATCGATTCGCCTCCCAAGCGAATCGATTCGGCTTAGGCAAAAGTGGCAGGTCTGCATAACCGAATCGATTCGGACCCAAGGCGAATCGATTCGGTTTGAGACAGAGTCCCAGGTCCTTTGGACCGAATCGATTCGCAGTTGGAGCGAATCGATTCGGGCCAGACCGAATCGATTCGGAAATAAGGTTGTTTTGTGGAATTTTTCTAGGATGATTTCTAACCCGTTTTGGTTGGGTTTATTGATTTGGGACGTGATTATATGATGTAAGAAATATGTTTTGGAGATTTTATTGGAGATTATCACATGATGAGATCGCGGGTATGCATTGGGTCATTTTGGGGACTTATATACATATGTATTGGAGATTCTTGTATTAGTGTAGTTTGGGAATTCCTTTACGAACGGTAGTTCTATTTAGAGGTCATAAGTGAGCTTACATAAAACGTACGGTTTAGGACTCTTTGAGAGAGAGGGGTGAGGGCATGGCTCGAAATCGTAGGCCGAGGTGAGCGTCGAATCCTTATAGAAATAGGATTCTATAAAGATACAAATTGGGGACGGACAAGAGAGAGTGGTCGCGTATCCTTAGTAATGAATGACCTAAGGAATAGATTTTAAGTGAAATCTTATTTAGAGGTTTATAGGAGTAACTGAACCGTAGTCGGGAACCGGGAGCGATTGGATAGTACTACCAACTAGAATAGGTTGTGTTGAGATTCTAGTCGGGATAGTTTCTATATATAATTGTGTGGAGGTAACAATGGGGGGTTCCAATATGTGATGGAATCTCAGAATGAATTTAAGATTGATCTTAAGGTTGTAGGCTATTAGTTATGTGTATACCAATAGTCGAAATTTGTATCGAAAATATTGACGCACTTTCGGAGATAGATGTGATGTGTAGTGATTGTTACCTACACTAAACTTTGGGTGATATCCTAAATATTGGAGATATATCTATGTTGGAAGATTTTATGTCATAAAGGGAAATGGATGAATATGTTTCAAGTGAGGGATCGTATTCTTTAAACAAGGCGAGCTAATGTGTTTGGGATGATGGCTAGTATATTGAGGGTTATATATACTTATAGCCAAGTTCATAAATATTATACGAACAAACGAGAGGTAGTGTGTATATATGTATGTGGATATGTGGATATATATCTGTATAGATATGAATATATGGGTATATTTAGGTTGTGAATATCTAAACCGTGTGTGATGGTTTAATTATATGATGTAATCATATGGAAGTACATATATTGTGCATGTGAATGATATATATACTTGAATGGTTAAGCATACCCCGCACGTGCTATCATTGGGAAGTCGCGCATTGAGGGTGAGTACCCTGGCTCGAGGAGCAGACTGTGGATATCCCCCAGGTCATAGTCCTCCATTGTGTTATTATGGGATTTACATTCCCTTTTAGGGTGAGACGTGGTGAGTATGTTTCGTCTCTTTGACCGGACGTTGTGTGTGTTGATCTTGGGGTAGGTGTCTTTGAGTACTATAGGTGACTCCAGTATGCTACGTGATTCAGGCACTGGGAAGATGATAGCACGGTGCAGTTTATTGCCGATATATATAGTCGAGTATATTATGTGCATGGCCCTTGTACATCTTATGTAGTATGTACACTTGGCTATGGGTATGAATGATGGTATATATATATATATATATATATATATATATATATATATATATATATATATATATATGTTTAGAGTAAATGCATATATACTTATACATATCCTATAGGTGGAAGGATATACAAGTTCTATGGTGTACCTCTTCGATGATTGTGGTATAGCAGATTATTGGGGGTTGATGTATCGCATTTAAGGAATGTTTCGGTTATGTCAACCCAAGGATATTTGTTGGAGATTTGGGGGATTTATCTTACTTGGCAATCCATATAGTAGTAGTAGATTGTGTGTATGACATAATCGACATTGTCAAGGAGTAGTGTAACGGGGGGGTTCCTTGTTTGGATTTCGCTTTGCGAGACGCCCCACGCACGAAATGTAGTGCAATGTTGAGAGTAGAGAGAAGTTTTGTCCATATTAAATTGTGCATGTTGATTAGAGAATAAACTCTTAAAATAAAGTTAAATGTTAATATGTGAAGTAATAAAATGGCTAACTAACTAAGTTAAATTGTAATCAATTATGCCTAGTATGGCATATATGTGTAAATAAAATTAAGTGTAATTGGAATGGGAAGATTCTTGGGTCATGTTAGGAGGGCATGCCTTGTAGGCATAGGTTGTGCCTACGGTAAGTTAGGTTGTCCTTATGAGCGGGGTAACTTGATTAAGATTTCAGGACGCGAATAGGTGCGCTATATTTGATGAGAGGTGAGTTTGGGGTTTCACGAGAGTGCGATTCCTCTTTAATTATGAAATAAGAGCATTTATATTTATTATGCACGGTTAACACACTTGCTAAACATTTTTACACTCAGGCTCTGACCCGTTTATATTTCTCTTTTGCGATATATATATATATATTACTACTTGTCTCCTACCGCAAGGATAACAGATGCTTTTCTATCTAGAGTCATGGGAGCCGTAACAGGTCCGGGCTGTCGTGGGATTTGAATTGTAGTCGCTTCCTACTACTTTTGAAAAATCTAGGTAGGATTCATGTTGTATATCGGGTTGCACCCAAGGGATATTTATAGACGTATATGTTTCCTCTTTACGATGTTGTATTGGCTGTGACCCGACAGCTTATTCGGGTATATTAATTTGTATACATATTCATTTCACTTTATTTCTAGCATTTCATTTATCATAATACTTGTATGCATTTTTTCCTTTATTGGTAGTTATATAGTGTTGGTTTGTCATTTGTTGCATATTTTATTTAATTTTAACATCTCGCTTATATGATTTTGGGTAGTTAGTCTTATACGTTGTTGTATAGTTTGTTGATGTTGAGACTGAGCCATCTGGGATTCCTGATTTAAGGTAGTATAGGGTTGGCCACCCGTTATTATTTTAAGCGGGTTGTTACAGATGGTATCAGAGCATCAGGTTTTAGAGTCTTTAGGACCTGTGCGGGTTTTCTACGTTCGTCCGTTGACATTCTTGACATAAAGCCCTACTAGTAGGATTGTCGTATTCACTACGTTTATCTTCTTTTGTGAGGTGTACTCATTTGAAGGACGTTCTGACACAGCTATTTTCGTCTCAAACGTCACCGAGAATAAGTCAGTTCGGAAGGGGCAAGAGTTGAAATGTAATACCCATAACAGATTTTGAGTACACTTTGATTCGAGGCATTTCTTTCTGCAATTCCGGCATAGATAAGGAGGAGAGTTTCGTGATTCATAACGTAAGTTCTGAGGAGAGGCGTATAGTGAAGTCCTTGGGAGGTTTAGATTGAGAAACCCGTCAACCTTTGTTAGGAATTCTGGTGATGCTGACCTTTACAGGTGGTAGGTGGGTGGCATGGTCCTATTAATAGGAGTATCTTCTTTCTTTAAGAAGGGAGTAAGAAATTGGAGACTCAGATTCATTGAGTAGGACCGAAGGAATTGTTGGGGGTTGCAATAGCGCCTTGTCCTTCAGGGTGGTTAGGAAGAAATTTTCAGGAAGATGTTTCTCTTGAGGAGACTTAGGCTTTAGGAAGGAAGATTGCCCTGGATGAAGTAGAGGACTTTAAATAAGGATTCAAGGATGAGGTAAAATAATTGGATTATAGGAGTATAAGGTAGAACACCTTTCTTTGGGTTTAAGTCACGCTTTATGCGATTTTGGGAACGTCGCGCGTAAGATATAGGCGGTTAGCCACTACACCCTTAGGGTGTATAAAATTTCCTTAGAGGAAGAAGTTAGTAATTATGGTCTTTATACGACATCTTTTGGGGATATTAAATCGTCTTGTAATGAGATAGTAGAGAGTTCCTCTATTAATTTCCGGGAGTGTGAATTGTAAGGTTATTGGTTTATGGATAGGCTAAGGCAGGAAATTCTAGCATTCTAGTGAGGGAAGAACTCATTATGGAGAGATGGGTTGATGTGATGTGAAGGGATTTTTATGACTGAGAGATTCAGAGTCTAGTATATTTATGTTGAGCGGAGAATTTAGCTCATAGTTGGGCTATTTTTGAGAACTAGGTATTGGTTAGAGTATTGTATTTGCTAAGGCCTTGTGTCTTAAACATAAGGTATTTGTTTGGCGTGTCGAGAGACATGGAATTATTTTATATTGTATTGTTACATAGGCCTTCGGGAGATATCTAAAACTCAAAAATCTTTTATAAAAAAACTTAACCCTGGTTCAACTAATCTCAATCCCCAACATAGCGACACAGTAGTGTATTGGAAGGGTTCCTTGTTTGGATTTCGCTTGCGAGACCTCCCCCGCACGAATGTAGCTAGTGTCAGGAATTGAGAAGAGTTCAACCATTGGGAATTTTAAACTTTTATATACATGATATGTTGCTATAGATCATATTGCTGAGGGTATATTACGATTAGAGGCTAGAGGAGCCGGGTTATATTTTTACGAGTTGAGCTCGGATACAGGGTGTATGGGTGCCCTGGGTAGTTAGTTTGATTTTTAAAATTTACATGGCTCGATGTGAGAACCGGGAAGGATCGGTATAGTGATCTAGAGGGTAGATGTAAGGACTAGATGAGATTCGAAGTCCCGGGCATATCTTAAATTTCGCGGGCAAAATTCTTGTAAGTGGGGAAGAGTGTAACACCCCATGATTTTGGGACTGAGAAATTAAATTTTGGGAGAAATAGAATCTATTTAATTTGGAGAATTTTAAAATTTTGGAAATTGAAGTTCAAAAATTCAGGACGTTTCAAAGTATTCTGGATGATGATTTTGAGTTTACCATCGATCCTAGAAGGGTCGAGATAGTCAAAATGACTGTCATTGGGTTTTATTTCGGTTCCGGATTATTTTTAAGTATGTTTGGATCGAATTGGAGTAAACGAGTCATTTAAAGTGTGTATTAACATTTAAAACTGGGTTTATTGTTTTAAAGGTTTAAGAGGCTTACGAATCAAGCCTTCTCATTTGAGAGAAATAGAGAAAGAGAAAGAAAGGAGGAAAGAAGAAGGAAGGAAGAGAGAGAGGGAGAAAAACTTGGAGATTCCGTCCCAAACCCGATCCCGGGGGCGATTCAACCCCTATAAATATGAGGCAAGTGTTTAATCTTGCTAAATATTTCATTTGTGTATTTCATTTCATAATTTGTGGATAAAAGAAGTGGATTTTGGGTAAATTTATCAAAACCTAGATTTTTGGGTTTAATCTTGAAAGTTATGTTTAAATATGGGTTTGATGGTGTAGAAATGGTTGGGACCAACTTTGGGTTTATTTATTGTCTTAGAATCATGATATGATCAAGGTTTAGGGGTTAGAAGTGAAATTTTAGGGTTTAGAGTTCCTGGGTTTAATGAAGAAGAAGAGAACTTTTTGGTTCTGCAGACCCGAATCGATTCGCCCCCCCAAGCGAATCGATTCGGCTTAGGCAAAAGTGGTAGGTATGTATGACCGAATCGATTCGGACCCAAGGTGAATCGATTTGGTTTGAGACAGATTCCCATGTCCTTTGGACCGAATCGATTCGCAGTTGGAGCGAATCGATTCGCCCTTGAGACCGAATCGATTAGGGCCAGGCCGAATCGATTCTGAAATAGGGCTGTTTTGTGGAAATTTTTTATATAATTTCTAACCCTTTTTGGTTGGGTTTGTTGATTTGCGACGTGATTATATGATGTAAGAAATATGTTTTGGAGATTTAATTGGAAATTCTTGCATGATGAGATCGCGGGTATGCATTGGGTCATTTTGGGGACTTATATACCTATCTATTGGAGATTCTTGTATTAGTGTAGTTTAGGAATTCCTTTACGAATGGTAGTTCTATTTATAGGTCATAAGTGAGCTTACATACAACGTACGATTTAGGACTCTTTGAGAGAGAGGGGTGAGGGCATGGCTAAAAATCGTAGGCCGAGGTGAGAGTTGAATCCTTATAGAAATATGATTCTATTAAGATACAAATTGGGGACGGACAAGAGAGAGTGGTCGTGTATCCTTAGTAATGATTGACCTAAGGAATAGATTTTAAGTGAAATCTTATTTAGAGGTTTATAGGAGTAACTGAACCGTAGTCGGGAACTGGGAGCGATTGGATAGTACTACCAACTAGAATAGGTTGTGTTGAGATTCTAGTCGGGATAGTTTCTATATATAATTGTGTGGAGGTAACAATGGGCGGTTCCAATATGTGATGGAATCTCGGAATGAATTTAAGATTGAGCTTAAGGTTGTAGGCTATTAGTTATGTGTATACCAATAGTCAAAATTTGTACCGGAAATATTGACGCACTTTCGGAGATAGATGTGATGTGTAGTGATTGTTACCTACAGTAAACTTTGGGCGATAACCTAAATATTGGAGATATATCTATGTTGGAAGATTTTATGTCAAAAGGGGAAATGGATGAATATGTTTCAAGTGAGGGATCGTATTCTTTAAATGAGGCGAGCTAATGTGTTTGGGATGATGGCTAGTATATTGAGGATTATGTATACTTATAGCCAAGTTCATAAATATTATACATACAAACAAGAGGTAGTGTGTATATATGTATGTGGATATGTGGATATATATCTGTATATATATGAATATATGGGTATATTTATGTTGTGAATATCTAAACCGTATGTGATGGTTTAATTATATGATGTAATCATATGGAAGTATATATATTGTGAATGTGAATGTGAATGATATATATACTTGGATGGTTAAGAATACCCCGCATGTGCTATCATTGGGAAGTTGCGCATTGAGGGTGAGCAACCTGGCTCGAGGATCAGAGTGTGGATATTCCCCATGTCATAGTCGTCCATTGTGTTATTATGGGATTTACATTCCCTTTTGGGTTGAGATGTGGTGGGTATATTTCGTCTCATTGACCGGTTAGGAGCTATGACCGCTTCTCGGACGTCGTGTGTGTTGATCACGGGGTAGGTGTCTTTTAGTCCTACAGGTGACCCCAGTATGCTACGTGAGCCGGGCACTGGGAAGATGATAGCATGGTGCAGCTTATCGGCGATATATATAGCCGGGTATATTATGTGCATGGCCCTTGTACATCATATGTAGTATGTACACTTGGCTATGGGTATGAATGGTGGTATATATATATAGGTGGAAGGATATATACTTACACATATCATATACTTATATACTTATACATATATATATGTATATATATATATATATATATATATATATATATATATATATATGTGTGTGTGTGTGTGTGTGTGTGTGTGTGTGTGTGTGTAAATGCATATATATATAGGCGTAAATGCATATATACTTATACATATCCTATAGGTGGAAGGATATACAGGTTCTATGGTGTACCTCTTGGATGATTGTGGTATATCAGATTATTGGGGGTTGATGTATCGCATTTAAGGAATGTTTCGGTTATATAAACCCAAGGATATTTGTTGGAGATTTTGGGGATTTCTCTTAGTTGGTAATCCATATAGTAGTAGTAGATTGCGTGTATGACATAACCGATCCCTACGATCGACATTATCAAGGAGTAGTGTAATGGGGGGGTTCCTTGTTTGGATTTCGCTTTGCGAGATGCCCCACGCACGAAACGTAGTGCAATGTTGAGAGTAGAGAGAAGTTTTGTCCATATTAAATTGTGCATGTTGCTTAGAGAATAAACTCTTAAATAAATTTTAATGTTAATATGTGAAGTAATAAAATGGCTAACTAACTAAGTTAAATTGTAATCAATTAAGCCTAGTATGGCATATATGTGTAAATAAAATTAAGTGTAATTGGAATGGGAAGATTATTGGGTCATGTTAGGAGGGCAGGCCTTTTGGGTATAGGTTGTGCCTACGGTAAGTTAGGTTGTCCTTATGGGTGGGGTAACTTAATTAAGATTTCAGGACGCGAATATGTGCGCGCTGTTAGATGAGAGGTGAGTTTGGGGTTTCACGAGAGTGCGACTCCACTTTAATTATGAAATAAGTGCATTTATATTTATTATGCACGGTTAACACACTTGCTAAACATTTTTACACTCGGGCTCTGACCCATTTATATTTCTCTTTTCCGATATATATATATATATATATATATATATATATATATATATATATATATATATATATATATATATATATATATATTACTACAGGTGTCCTACCGTAAGGATACCGGATGCTCTTCTATCTAGAGTCATGGGAGCCGTAACAGGTGCGGGCTGTCGCGGGATTTGAATTGTAGTCGCTTCATACTTCTTTTGAAAAATCTAGGTAGAATTCATGTTGTATATCGGTGTGACAACCCGCTCACCAAAATAAGGGGTGGCCAGCCCAATACTCCAATATAACGGAATCATGGATGGAATCATTCTCAGCATCATAACAAAATATAGAGTATTCAGGATAACCACCCAATATTTCAGAAAACGGGTTGCCAAAAATTTTGATTTGAAAGTAAATAAATGAAAACAAACAACCCAATTCCTGAAAGATAAGGGAAACCCCAAGACATATATAAATAATACAACAAGAATACCATAAAGAGACCGAATATGTAACCAGTCACTTAAACTGATACATCAATAATACACAAGTACAATAAGTTACTTATTACATTACATTAGACATTTACAAAAGCTTGGGCCTCTCGCCCGAATAACAGACTTGATCTTAACTAGAATGAAAATGAAAGCGTCTATACCAAATGTATCCCGTAATACCCGCAATGCATCACGGCTCGTCGAAAACATCGGAGTAGGAATTCAAATCAGGCATCCTTCCGGCGGAGTACCTGAGCAGAGACAAGAAGAATATGCAACAGGAAAATGTAACCGGTCAGGGCCCGGTTCTATATGATTACCAGATGAATAAAGAGTATGACAATTATGTAATATGAACCGTGAAGAAAGAGAAATAAGAAGTTACCTATACAATTTTAAACATAAGCTAAGCAGGAATAAAAATAAGCAGCATTAAACTAAAGACTTCACCCAAGGTGCTAATTATTTTGTATATCTTTTCCTTAGCAGGAAATATATTTATAAACACAATATTTTGCTCTTTAAGGCAATTATATTTCAATTTTACCCTTTGTAAAAATCCTTTCCTTATCAGGAAAATAATCATTTTCAAATGCTCTTTGTGGCATTTATATGTGCTCTATGTGGCACTCCATCATGCTCTATATGGCATATCAAAATACATCAAGTCCCACTTGATTATGAACTGTTATATTATATACATATAACGTACTCTAAGACCGCCCGCCCGGGTTTCCCCACTGAGCGCGCCCCTAAATAACCATCATCTTCCAGGGCCTATCATAAGACAACCTGGGATCCTATCGCAAACGTCGGGAAGCGGCCATGAGCCTGCGTGGTAGCCAAGACCACACCTGGAATCTCCCTACCCCCGCAGAAAAAAAATACAACCATAAGCGCTCCCATGGCCTAGGACTATATCCACCCTGCATTCATTAGCCAGGGGGCTTCACCTATCGTGCGGACTTCCCTTAAGATGGTATTTAGAGAGGTGTGTAACATCCATTTTATTTATCATTTCAAAATCAAGTAAATCATTATTTACCGGTTTCATGATTAAGTAAATTATCATTTACTAGTATCAATACCATTTCCATTTATATGTTTCATTTTATTCGAAACCATTACTGTTTACTTCTAGTAATAGATAGAACTTATTATCCGGAGCCATACGATAGCTTATACCAACACTACAACCTCAAAGGAGTAAATAAACTCTTCATTATCTCCAAGCTATCTAGGAGGTTATTTTAGAACCCCAAGGTTATCATCTTTCGAAGGAATGAAATGACTTTCAATTTATTCTCCAAACTCACCTTTATGTTGTTATTAAGAACCAACCAAGGTTAACATAGTTCAATCGAACTTTTAAAGTCTCTCAATATTCTTTTGGGGTGGTAATATAAACCATCAAAGCTAGTATAGCTTAATTAAACTCCTAAGGTCTCCCGAACATAACACTACATCTCCTAGTTTTATAATAATTAACTAGAAGAAAAGAATGCCTTATCATTAATAGGCCTAACCCCAAAAAATCCCCACATAACCCATTCCTAATGTAGGGTTGACAACTAACTCATCTCACACTCTAGGACTCTATGTTTACTTCATTCAAGAAGGTTCTTAGTCCCTATATTTAAAGAAAAGGATTAGAATTGAGTTATAAAAATTAACTCAAAACAGCAGGAAAACGAATCGATTCGCCCAGAAAGCGAATCGGTTCGGACAACTAAACCAACCTTCTGCAATTGACCGAATCGATTCGGCCTTAACCCCGAATCGATTCGGGTTATGCAGACCTGCCAATTCCCCTTAGCGAATCGATTCGCCCAAAGGGCCGAATCGATTCGGACCTGCAAAATTGCCAAAAATGGCTACGAAGGGTTATGAACCCTAAATCCTCCAAACCCCAAATCTCTTCCTTCTTACACACAACCAACAACAAAAATCTACCCCAAACTAATCTACATGATTATTAACCATCGAAACCCACAATTTCTTCAACATAAATCAAGACTAGGGTTTAAATCCCACAAATTCTACATTTAAACCATAAATGGAAATACACAATTATCATACAATTTATGCATCTTAAATCACATATTAGCAAGTAGAAAACTTGCCTTAGGGTTGGTATCTCAGATTTATTTGGGGAAGGAGCAATCCCAAATCCACCATCTTCAATCTCTCTTTCATTTCTCCATTTCTCTCTTCTTCTTTCTTTCTCTCCTTTCTCTCTAAGTTCAAGACATAAAATGGGGAAAAATGAGGGATTTAGAAGACTAAAATCGTGGCTTAACATAATTCTCCCAACTTAAGTGGTTAATACCACATTAAAATGACTCGCAAATACGCAAATAAGCTAAAACCAGGTAAAAGTCCCCGAAACACAAAAATACAATATGGCACTTATTTTGACTGTCTCGCACCTACCGAGACTAACTACACCCTCTAAACTGGCATCCGGAAATTTTATAAATTATTTCGAGTTCCAAAATCATTTAAACTAAAAGGCCATTTAAAATACATGACACTACAGACATGCAACCTGATGTTATTTACTTTCACATGCAGTAAATATGCATCAACCTAGTAAATATTAACTTTCAATTCATTAAATTAATATTTACTCCAGTCCCCACATGTTATATAATTACCTTATGCGGTAAAATTAGTATAAAATGAGCCTCCCAGAATCGAGGGTTGTTACATACTCCCCCCCTTAAGAGGGAATTTTGCCCCCAAAATTCGGGCATACCCAAATCCGATAAGGGTATACTACTCCAAACTAGGATTTTACCATCCTAAACAAACTCCTCGCTATTGCAACGTCCCAAATGGACTTAGACTAAGGTCGACCCTGTCGATCTCAGTCAATCATCTTTTGTTCTCTAGTCTAGCAGCACAAGGCGCTCTTCACTAACCATCGATTCTAGCTTCTTATGGAGGAACATGATATCCACATGACTCGGCACAATTAGCCAAATCTTCAGAATTAAGTTACATCTCACCTCAGGGCATCCATACCGGCTCTAAGTGGCTTAGCCCCAACGCTACTCAGCTATCCCCCGCATCGACGTATCTCATCAAGGCGTATGGCTTAAAAGCCAAATCTCTAAAGAAATGTTCCGAGACCATTCCAAGTATAAGGAACATATTACCCATTGGTTCCATCCAACGAGTTTACGAATTTCTCAACTGACCATGCTAGGCCACTCCAAAACCTAATGGTTGCACGAAAATCTCCATCCATACCATTATTGCCCCCATCTACTATGTACACTAAGGCGCACGTTCGTAATATGCCTTTAGGCATAAGTAAATTCCCTCCATTTCATCCATCCACTTTAGGGTGGTAGGATATACGCCTTTTTTCCATACGGTTCCCATTTCTTCGCGAAACTCTTGCTAAACCTTCGACACGAATATATAGTCTCGGTCCACCCTATTATAATAGGCACCTCCCCCGGTTCTACCATTCCCCATCGAGAATGGGGTGTACTCTTCTACATGTAGTCCGTCCATAATGGGCGGAAAAGCAACGATTGGGTCGACGGTCACCAATTTTCTCAATTGGGATCATGACCAGTTCGTTGCCGGTAGTTCCATGCAAACGTCTATGAATACCCCTCTTCATTCCACCACTACTCTTCTTCGCACGAGTAGGTGAAATTGTCAATCACAGATCGAAATGCTCTCGCTATAGAGTCTTCTGAGTCAAACTCACTCTACTTGGCCTTCCATGCCATAACCATTTTCTCTGACGAGTCCTCTACTCGACACGTCCACTAGCCCAATCGCATTTCCTTAGCGAATGAGAAAAATATCCAATCACTAGTTCTTCTGAACCCCGAGCACCAACTCGATTCCTCCCACAACATATTGCAACAACTTGTTGCTTACGAGAAGGACCAAATTTCCTGCCCAGGAAGTAGTGCCTTATCTATTTAAGGTGATCACTACCACGATGAATCTTAATTCAAGCACGGGATATTACTTTCCACAGGTTTAAGCTTGTGCGACGCATAAACAGTGAGTCTATGCCCTAGTATTATTACTCCCCAATCCTGGCAGAACTTACTCATTAAACTTACTCTCGAGCTTACAATCATGGCTCAGGAGTGAGGATCCACCCGTCCTTATTAACTCCCCAGAAATGAAGTTACCAACGTAACAATATCTCTACGAAATGCCTCATATCCTTCGGCCGAACTTACCAAATCTCTCGAGACCCTATAAATCTCGTTCCTAGGGATCGAATCCCTATCTAGAGTTAACCCACGACTTATTCGTGGTCAACTCCTAACAACCATCCTAAACTGACACCACCTACCCTCAAGGTCTTACATCCTAAAAAAAATCCTAAGGTCTATCTATATATCCTACCTAAATCGTAAGCACATAATACCAAAGACATCCCTAGTGCCCAAGACCTTACTCAACTTCCAACATTCGCTCGGGTTCATGCGTGGGACGTCTCGCCGAAGCGAAATCCAGACAAGGAACCCTCCCGTTACACTACTATCTTGCATTGTCGGTCATTAAGATGTGACGGTCTAAGACACATGATCGGGATCGGTACAATTCTACAAATACGATTCTACTTCTAGACTTTACCTTAGCATTCTATATATGAAATAAGAGAAAGGAAATATGGCATCTCTCCACTCCCAACGTCGTTAAGGTTCACGCGTGGAGCGTCCCGCAAAAGCGGAATCCAAACAAGGAACCCCTCCTATGCATTACTACTTAACTTTGTTGGTCGTGGAGATAAGTCATAGCATCCACACACAATGCAAGTAAACAATAGAACACTCAAACCAAGTGACACATATACATAAAAAAATATCATCACTCGCTTCATAACGAGTGAAGAAAAGATAGAACTTCCGTACCACGGAAGTCATATAATTACCCTTCTATAATAGCGTAAATACTACTACAAGCTCAATATACACACCCGAGTCTATCGTAGACACAATACTACTAAATCTTATCCTAAGGAATATACACTACCCACCTATAAGGTAGAATTCCCCACCACAGTTCGTGCCAAGCACTCCGAGTCAATACTAATGGTTCTCAGACTCCATATTCGAGCCTTACACATACCAACATTATTTCCATCAACTCCCCAACCAGGCACTTTACTCGTGCCCTCGCTCTCCACTCAACAAAATTTAAAATGAGTGGTTCTACACTCAACATCATAACCGTTATTCCTACTCTGGCTAACAATAATTTCCCATGCAGTCCCTCTTACTTTCTCAGTAAAAGAGGACACGCTCATGGCCTCCTCTTCCTCAGTTCATTGAAACCCCCCCAGGTGGGTGTCCACCGATGGGGTTTCACGATTCTTACTCCATCAGAAGTGTTAACAACACCTATTTTGGAGCCTAACACTTCATGGTGCATGATCTCGTTTCTCTAACCGTACAACACCATATTCGCCATTGGTCTTTAACCGAACGTCTTGTGAACATTCGGGAATCCACCTTCTCCTCAGTCCAGTTATCACAGAGAAACTCGCCATTGCAAGTATCCACCGGGCTTCTCTATGGGTCAAACTTCTGGCACCACGAATATAGTGACCACATTAACATCACCACAACACTTCTTCTATGGGTGAAGGATTTTCCTCCATTCTACTACAGGGCACTTCTCCATTTCAATATAACATCGCGTGAATTCTCAAGTTAGTACCACTTCCTACTTCTAGCGGTACTTGGGAAACTACATCAACCGAAATGTGCAGTCGTAATAGCAAGACAAGACAGTGCTACAAGAAGGGAGCGACCTCTAAAGCGGTCCTCCTCCCCGACCACAACTTACAGTTCTCCACAAACCTTCCCATAACGCCCTTCTTCTATCGATCTGTTATTCTCACACGAATACGCAAATGATTTTATAAATTCTACCTCAAGGTAGAAAAACGAAATCTTACAAGAGAAATCAATGATCTTAATCCTAAGGCTTTACATCAAATCAAGAGCAACGCTGAAAACTTAAGGCGTCCACACAGATTCCTAAGGACTCTAGAACCTGATGCTCTGATACCATCTGTGACAACCCGCTCACCAAAATAAGGGGTGGCCAGCCCAATACTCCAATATAATGGAATCATGGATGGAATCATTCTCAGCATCATAACAAAATATAGAGTATTCAGGATAACCACCCAATATTTCAGAAAACGGGTTGCCAAAAATTTTGATTTGAAAGTAAATAAATGAAAACAAACAACCCAATTCCTGAAAGATAAGGGAAACCCCAAGACATATATAAATAATACAACAAGAATACCATAAAGAGACCGAATATGTAACCGGTCACTTAAACAGATACATCAATAATACACAAGTACAATAAGTTACTTATTACATTACATTAGACATTTACAAAAGCTTGGGCCTCTCGCCCGAATAACAGACTTGATCTTAACTAGAATGAAAATGAAAGCGTCTATACCAAATGTATCCCGTAATACCCGCAATGCATCACGGCTCGTCGAAAACATCGGAGTAGGAATTCAAATCAGGCATCCTTGCGGCGGAGTACCTGAGCAGAGACAAGAAGAATATGCAACAGGAAAATGTAACCGGTCAGGGCCCGGTTCTATATGATTACCAGATGAATAAAGAGTATGACAGTTATGTAATATGAACCGTGAAGAAAGAGAAATAAGAAGTTACCTATACAATTTTAAACATAAGCTAAGCAGGAATAAAAATAAGCAGCATTAAACTAAAGACTTCACCCAAGGTGCTAATTATTTTGTATATCTTTTCCTTAGCAAGAAATATATTTATAAACACAATATTTTGCTCTTTAAGGCAATTATATTTCAATTTTACCCTTTGTAAAAATCCTTTCCTTATCAGGAAAATAATCATTTTCAAATGATCTTTGTGGCATTTATATGTGCTCTATGTGGCACTCCATCATGCTCTATATGGCATATCAAAATACATCAAGTCCCACTTGATTATGAACTGTTATATTATATACATATAACGTACTCTAAGACCGCCCGTCCGGGTTTCCCCACTGAGCGCGCCCCTAAATAACCATCATCTTCCAGGTCCTATCGTAAGACAACCTGGGATCCTATCGCAAACGTCGGGAAGCGGCCATGAGCCTGCGTGGTAGCCAAGACCACACCTGGAATCTCCCTACCCCCGCAGAAAAAAAATACAACCATAAGCACTCCCATGGCCTAGGACTATATCCACCCTGCATTCATTAGCCAGGGGGCTTCACCTATCGTGCGGACTTCCCTTAAGATGGTATTTAGAGAGGTGTGTAACATCCATTTTATTTATCATTTCAAAATCAAGTAAATCATTATTTACCGGTTTCATGATTATGTAAATTATCATTTACTAGTATCAATACCATTTCCATTTATTTGTTTCATTTTATTCGAAACCATTACTGTTTACTTCTAGTAATAGATAGAACTTATTATCCGGAGCCATACGATAGCTTATACCAACACTACAACCTCAAAGGAGTAAATAAACTCTTCATTATCTCCAAGCTATCTAGGAGGTTATTTTAGAACCCCAAGGTTATCATCTTTCGAAGGAATGAAATGACTTTCAATTTATTCTCCAAACTCACCTTTATGGCGTTATTAAGAACCAACCAAGGTTAACATAGTTCAATCGAACTTTTAAAGTCTCTCAATATTCTTTTGGGGTGGTAATATAAACCATCAAAGCTAGTATAACTTAATTAAACTCCTAAGGTCTCCCGAACATAACACTACATCTCCTAGTTTTATAATAATTAACTAGAAGAAAAGAATGCCTTATCATTAATAGGCCTAACCCCGAAAAATCCCCACATAACCCATTCCTAATGTAGGGTAGACAACTAACTCATCTCACACTCTAGGACTCTAAGTTTACTTCATTCAAGAAGGTTCCTAGTCCCTATATTTAAAGAAAAGGATTAGAATTGAGTTATAAAAACTAACTCAAAACAGCAGGAAAACGAATCGATTCGCCCAGAAAGAGAATCGGTTCGGACAACTAAACCAACCTTCTGCAATTGACCGAATCGATTCGGCCTTAACCCCGAATCGATTCGGGTTATGCAGACCTGCCAATTCCCCTTAGCGAATCGATTCGCCCAAAGGGCCGAATCGATTCGGACCTGCAAAATTGCCAAAAATGGCTACGAAGGGTTATGAACCCTAAATCCTCCAAACCCCAAATCTCTTCCTTCTTACACACAACCAACAACAAAAATCTACCCCAAACTAATCTACATGATTATTAACCATCGAAACCCACAATTTCTTCAACATAAATCAAGACTAGGGTTTAAATCCCACAAATTCAACAATTTATGCATCTTAAATCACATATTAGCAAGTAGAAAACTTGCCTTAGGGTTGGTATCTCAGATTTATTTGGGGAAGGAGCAATCCCAAATCCACCATCTTCAATCTCTCTTTCATTTCTCCATTTCTCTCTTCTTCTTTCTTTCTCTCCTTTCTCTCTAAGTTCAAGACATAAAATGGGGGAAAATAAGGGATTTAGAAGACTAAAATCGTGGCTTAACATAATTCTCCCAACTTAAGTGGTTAATACCACATTAAAATGACTCGCAAATACGCAAATAAGCTAAAACCAGGTAAAAGTCCCCGAAACACAAAAATACAATATGGCACTTATTTTGACTGTCTCGCACCTACCGAGACTAACTACACCCTCTAAACTGGCATCCGGAAATTTTATAAATTATTTCGAGTTCCAAAATCATTTAAACTAGAAGGCCATTTAAAATACATGACACTACAGACATGCAACCTGATGTTATTTACTTTCACATGCAGTAAATATGCATCAACCTAGTAAATATTAACTTTCAATTCATTAAATTAATATTTACTCCAATCCCCACATGTTATATAATTACCTTATGCGGTAAAATTAGTATAAAATGAGCCTCCCAGAATCGAGGGTTGTTACAATCGGGTTGCACCGAAGGGATATTTATAGACATATATGTTTCCTCTTTACGATGTTGTATTGGATGTGACCCGACAGCTTATTCGGGTATATTCATTTCACTTTATTTCTAGCATTTCATTTATCATAATACTTGTATGCATCTTTTCCTTTATTAGTAGTTCTATAGTGCTGGTTTGTCGTTTGTTGCATTTTTTTATTTAATTCTAACATCTCGCTTATATGATTTCGGGTAGTTAGTGTTAGACGTTGTTGTATAGTTTGTTGATGTTGAGACTGAGCCATGTGGGATTACTGATTTAAGGTAGTATAGGGCTGGCCACTCGTTATTATTTTAAGCGGGTCGCTACATTATGTAGTTTAGTTGTTCATTGATTGGGTATTTATTAATTATAGTTAGTGTAATTAATTAAAAAACACCTTACGCGATGACTAAGTAATTCCTAACTTATAGTAAGTGATTATAATATTTATATACTTAGTATTATGGGAGGCTATGGAATGAACTTATGACTAAGTGTCTAGTGTTTCCTTACTTGTATTATTCCCTCGACATTGGGTTCAACCGATTGTGAATTAGGTTCTCATAATATTGAGTCATAATTAATTAATTAATAATTATGTTTTAATTAGTAATAACACGTAATGGCCAATTAATAAATAGGTTCATATGATGTTTAGAAATCCTGGAATGAATTAAATATAATGGAAAAAAAATTCATTGGGCTACTATATATTCATTGGGGCAAGTTTGAGATCATTTGGTGCTTATTTCAGACCTTTTATAATTATGTCAATATAGGGCCCAACTTAATTATGAAATTAACAGCTAATGTAGGTTAACAACGCTAATCTAAAACTCATAAAACACACTTGAGAACCCTAAAAGCTGAGAAAGAGAAGAGGAAAACCCTAGCTTTGGAGTTTGTAGGTTTGTAGGGTTTATGTTAATGATCCCTTTAAGAAAAGCCCATATTCAATAAAATAACATCATATTTTTGTTATGATGATGATTATATATTGGTATCTATAAAAAAAAAGATTAGATAACTGATTAATTAAGTAATTATAATTAATTTTTAAATTAATTTAATTAATTTATGGAGTTTCATTAGTTGATGAACATATGAATTAATTTGATTGAATAAATAAATTAATGAAGGCAACTTTATAATTTGATATTGAAAACTTTAGATCTGTAGTGTACACTTTAATCGCTTACCTTTGGGGATTCACGATTAGCATAACATTTTTATAGGTTGTTTGGGTTTGGATTCAAAGTAATATCATAAGAACACATGTCTTTATTATTATAGCGTAAATGTTATGGTATATTTACACACTATAGACTTGTTAGGTTTGATCCTCTTTGTGGAGCACTTTTTTGGTCCTAGGCCTCAGCCTCCATAGACTTGTCCTACTTTCCTTGGAGGAGTTTCTCTAGCTTTTTTTCATTTTCATCAGTCTTAGGATGCAGGTGTCGAGCGTGTCGCTATTTTATATTTACCTATTCATTTATGTTTAGTTATTGAGATAGTTTATTTACTTACTCAATCTTCTTTATCGATTCTGAGAGTTGTATTGGATTTATTTATTTTATTTGGATTTTATTTAGAGTTGGGCATTTTATTTATTCATTTTGCTATATTCAAGTGTATGGATTGTATCCTTTATATATTATTATTGTTAAATGGTATCGGAGTTTTGTTATTTATTTCTCACTATAATATTTCATATTGTCATATTTGTATTGTTATTTTATATCTCTATCATGCTTAGAATGTCATTAATTATGTGTTTCTCATAAATTTTATATTTAAAATTAATAAACCTGATTATGGATTTTTCGAGGTGTCAGATGTGAGGTATTTCCCAACTCACCTATGGTTTTTGTTAAAAATTCTAAAAAAGGTAGGTGTGTTATTGTTTCCTTTATTTATATTGTGCTCAACATGTATTGTACCAGGGGTGTTGCATCATGTTACATCGTGATCGGGACACCTAGATACATGAGAAACACTTTTAACGATGAGATTGATAGCGTTTTATGTTTAATAATTAAACAAACTTAGCTAGAGACTTGGTATACAATGGCAATTTGGGATTTTGGTACCATAATAATGGGTACGTGATTTATCATTCTTTTATTCTCTATGGTGTTTCGTAACTTACTCAAATATAGTGGAATCGGGTCTCTTTATGGATGTAGTCAAATTGGGAAACCACGTATATCTTGATTTACTCCTGAATGTGTATCTCCTTTTTGCAATTTTAATTTTCTTATTTATGATTGCCATAATATCTTGATTAAGTTACGTATGAAGTCATAGTTATTGGAGGTTTTCCTAAAAATTGGTATCAGGGAATAAACATATTTCATCAAGATCGGATCAGAAAACACGGTCCTCTAAGTACTAAATATATAAGGCAACCAGTAGAAAATTCTTATCGCTGAACCCAACCATCCACAGCTTGAATGTACAATAAGCCACCTTAAATCCTATATCCATTTCTAACTATATGCCAAGATCATAAGGAAATAGAAAAACCATTTATAGAAATGATTTAAACAAAAATGAGATTAAGAACTTTCTTATTTTATTTTGGTGCATCGAAATATTTAGAGAAAACTATATTTATAGACATGAAACTAAACTTTTTTTCACTAAATTCTAATTGACAATGCCCCCTAAAGTTGTACAAATGCCTTATTTTAGTACCCCAATAGTCCCAGAGTAATGCTCAAATATATTTTTTGTGTGTAAATGTCACAAACATTAACTCGGAGAAGAAAATTGTCTTCATTCCTACAATGTGAAGTTGTTAGTGTAAGGTCATTTTTTCCATTATCTATTTGTATGTCGTACGCCATTACACCGTTGAAGAAATTCAAGATCGCATCTTCATCAAAGGATCCGAATATCAAAGAATTTTCACTTAGAATTTGGTTTCTGCATAACCGAATCGGTCCGCCTCTTTTAAAAATGAACCGATCCGCCTTCGGATCGATCCACCTCTATACCGAACCGATCCGCTTTTGCTTCAAAACAGTGTACCCTGGATCGAATGCAAATCGAAGAGGCCCTGTTAAAAAATGAACCGATCCTCTATCGGGCCAGTACGTCATCAGAAGCGGACCGATCCTCCTGAGATAAAATCGATCAGATCCGCTTAAGATTTTTTTGGCCTAGGTTTCCTTATTTAAACCAACTTCGGGGATTTGTTTTTTAAGACTTTCAGAGACGAATTTAAGAGTTCTAATTACTCTAGTCTTCACCTTTTTGAGTCCCAAGACTCATGTTTTGATTCACACAACTTCTCATACCTTTGTGAATCCACTTTGTAACCCAAGAACACAACCTTGTGTTTGTTAAATCCTTGTGGAGAAGACCGTCATTCTTCTTCATTACTGCCCTCCTGAAAAGGGAAAGTTCCAGCCGCCGACTACAGAACCGACACCCGCGGGTATTTCTGTGTCACTGTATTTTCATTCTAATCCGTGTAACCGTACTTTACAAAATTATAGTGAAAATAAAAGGTTTTCCCCTTTGGGGGATTTTTCCTCATATGTGTGTTTGAATGTTCTTACTTGATTTTTATCATCATCAATCACACCTAGATGCATGTTTAGGACTTAACTGATAAAAACTAAGTTTAATTAAATAACTTCCTTATTGGAACGCAAGCGCCACTCTTCTGAAATTGGTATCAGAGCAGGTTACGCTAATCTATTACGTATTCCTGATTTTCCGCAAATTTTTTCTAAGATATCAATTTTTTGAAAAAATTGATTTTTGAAAACGAGTGTGTTCATAATGGAGAAATAATATAATAAAATGCCAGTTTTTGACGGGACAAACTATGCTTACTGGAAAGCCCGCATGAGATCTGCATTAAAAGCCATTGATGAACGTGTCTAGATTTTGGTTTAAAGAGGGTGGACACCTCCCTGCGTTACTCTTGAAAATGTGACAAATTGAAAACATGTTTCTACATGGATTGAAGAAGAATTTAAATGGTCATCTTTTAATTCTAAGGGTTTAAGTGCTATTTCTGGGTCTATCACTCCTGATTAGTTCAAACGCATAATGACGTGCACCACGTCAAAAGAGGCATGGGATGTTTTGCAACTTACCCATGAAGGTACTGATGTTGTGAAAGAGTCTAAATTGCAAAATTTAACAACTTAATTTGAAACAATCACCATGCTTGAATCTGAATGTTTTGATGAATTTTATGCTAGACTGTCTGATATTGTTAACACTAGCTTTAATCTTGGTGAACACATTCCTAATGCTAGAGTTGTTAAAAAAGATTCTTAGATCACTTCCTAAGGTTTTATCCTGAAATTCACTATGCTAAATTTTATGTGTAATTTAAATACGCATAAATTGGAAGAACTTGTAGGAGACTTGCAAACGTATGAAATTGATATGTTTCCTAAATTTGTCAAGTCTAAAGATAAGGGAATTTCACTTAATGCCCAGGAAAGAAAGAGTGAGGGGTCGACAAGAAAGAGGTGAGAGTCATCTAGAAAAAGTGAGACAGATACGTCAGATTCTGAGTGTGATTTTGACTTAGATGATTTGGCCCTATTTGCTAAAAATTTCAAAAGAATTATCGAATTCAAGAAAAATGGTAATTTTAATGATAAAAAGAAATTTGAGAAAAATAAGGATGAAAAGAAAAATGAAAAAGTTTTTAAAGATCCTCTTAAGAAAGAAAGTGAGAGATGCTTTGAGTGAGAAGGTAGGGGTCATAGAGCCTTTGAGTGTGCCACATGTCTGAACAGAGAAAACTGCAAAGTTGTCCTTAATGCTACCCTTAGCGATAAAAGTGAGGTCGAGTCGGTGGACTCGGGAGATGAGTCACCGCATGAGTGTAACTTCACCGCATTCATGGTTAGTCATGTGAGTACCTCTATTGATCCTCACGATGATGAGGATGCTGCTTCACAGGGACACCTCGACAGTGAGATCGATGTGAGTGAGGGGGAGGATGACACAAGTGAGAGAGAGAGTGATCTTCAACGCGCCTATGCCAAGCTTTATTCTGAGTCATTTAAAACTAAAAAGCATAACAAAGAATTAGTTCTTAGGATCACTGCTTTAGAGGAAGATTTAAGGAAAGAGAGAGAGAGAGAGAGAGAGAGAGAGAGAGAGAGAGAGAGAGAGAGTCTGCCTTTGTTGAGAAAGAGAGTTTGTTTAGAGAGAGAGAAAGTTGTTTTGAGAAAGAGAGAGAGGACTTGACTAAATAAGTGGCTAGTCTTACGAGTGAGCTCCATTCCTCTGTGGAGACTCGGAAGAAACTTGAAGCCTTTGTAGCCCAGCTTACTCATGATCTAGAGAGAGCACGGTAAGTAAAGGAACAAATCGAGGACAGATCTGGTAAGATGGGAAAGATGATCCTCGGCCACGCTTTAGGTTTTGGTGATAGACAGGGAATAGGTTATGATGGTGCCTCCACGTCCCAAATTGTACCTGGACCAGTTCTTGAGATTACTACAACTCCTTTTGGCCATCGTCAAAAACCTCGAAGGAGAGTTCGACCAAGAAAAGCAAACCAAGGTCCGCCTTTGAATGTGTTCTTTCATACATATTGCAAAAGAAAAGGCCACCTCAGGGAGTTTTGCTATAGTATGGGTCGAACACGACGTACTACTTCTCCACCACAATATACTAATGATTTTACCAGTCTGAGAGAATGAGTTGAGTTTTTAGCTGCCACATCACAGAGTTTGATGGAGGAATTTCGACGGATGTCTTTACCATCACTGGATGCTTCTCACATTCCGTCTAAAACCATCAACAATAAAGGTAAACAAAAGGTCACCACTTCTTGGGTACCTAAGAAAGATAAAAAGGCCTTTGTTGTCCATGTCACTCTCAAATCACATAATACCTCACAGTGGTATTTTGATAGTGGGTTCTCCAGACATATGACAGGTGATGCCTCATTTTTTACTTCTCTTAAGAAGTTTCAGGATGGTAGAGTCACCTTTAGAGATGGGAACAAGTCTAGCATTGTAGGACGTGGTACTGTAGAGTTACCAGGATTACCTAAGCTAGAGAATGTTTTGTACGTCAAAGGTTTGAAAGCAATGCACACTGACTTTACCGTAAAGTTTGACCGGGATGTGTGTAAGGTCTATAATCAATACGGTAAACTTTTAGTGCGAGGGATGAGGATAAAGGATAATTTCTATGGGACTGAGACCACATCCTCACTTGTCTGCAACAGTGCCACGATTACTCCTATAGATCTGTGGCATCAACGTCTAGGTCACATGAACGTTAGAGATCTAACTCGTTTAGCTAAAAAGGACCTAGTACATGTCTTACCATCACTTGGAAAGCCAACTTCGACGATTTTTAGACCCTGCCAGTTGGGAAAACAAATTCGTAGCACCCACAGGAAGTTGCATTCCATTACCACCTCTCGTGTACTTGAGCTTATTCACATGGATATTATGGGTCCTACTCGTACTAAGAGTCTGGGTGGTAAGAAGTATATCCTCTTGATGGTGGATAATTTCTCCAGATACTCGATTATAGGTTTTCTGAGGGAGAAATCCGATGATGTGGTGTTCTTAACAACCAAGTGCCGTGTCCTACAAAATCAACACGGAGTCACTATTAATAGGATACGTAGTGACAACGGCACTGAATTTAAGGAAGCAAAGGTAGATCTTTACTGTGATAGCATTGGGATCAAACATGAGTTTTCTGCTGTACAGACTCCTCAGCAAAATGGGATTGTTAAGAGAAAGAATAGGACGATCCAGGAAATGGCTAGATCTATGCTTCTAGGTCGTAAGGTTTTTAGGATGGTGAATAGGGTTTACATGCGTCCACTCACACTTAAGACGCCTTATGGATTGTGGACTGGCAAAAAACCCAACCTTGCATATTTTCGTGTTTTGGGGAGTAAATGCTACATCCTACGGAATAAAGAGAAATTAGGAAAGTTTGACTCCCGAAGAGACGAGGGAATATAGATAGGCTATTCATTGAATATTAGAGCCTACCGAGTTTTTAACCTGAAGACGTACAAGGTTATAGAGTCAGTAAACGTCACAGTGCAAGATAACGAACCTTCGGCGTTTATTGATTCTAGCCTTCAGTGTGAGAATGAGGATGTTTCTGGCAGTGATTTACTTGTACCTCACCCACACTCTGTGGACCCTACTCCAGTGCTAGGGGACACACATGCTTGGGTTCGCAAGAGTCATGACCCTTCTGCCATTGTTGGTGATACCACTCTAGGGGTTAAGTCTCGTTCTCAGATTGAGAACGTTGTTAGACACTTTTGCTACACGTCCAAAGTCGAGCCCAAGAATCACAAAGAAGCACTCAAGGATGAACACTGGATATCTGCTATACAAGATGAGTTGCTTCAGTTTAAAAAGAACAATGTATGGGAACTTGTCACCCGGCCTAGTGAGACTAATGTGATACGTAGCAGGTGGATTTTTAGGAATAAAATGGATGAAAATGGTACCATAATTAGAAACAAGGCTAGGTTGGTCGCTCAAGGCTACACACAGATAGAGGGTGTAGATTTTGGGGAGACATTTGCTCCTGTTGCGAGGCTTGAGTCCGTCCTCTTACTACTCGCCATCGCATGTCATCTGCGCTTTAAGCTATATCAGATGGATGTCAAGAGTGCCTTTCTAAATGGCATTCTACAGGAGGAGGTTGACGTGGAACAACCAAAAGGGTTTGAAGACCCTATGCACCCGGAGCACATATACTATCTGAGGAAAGACGTGTATGGTTTGAAGCAAGCACCCGTGCTTGGTACGAGAGGCTTACTTCCTATCTCTTAGCTCGTGGCTTCAAGAGAGGTGGAGTTGATATGACGTTGTTCATCAGGAGAGATGACAATACTATTTTGGTTGCTCAGGTCTATGTGGACGACATAGTCTTTGGATCCACGTGCTCCCAACATGATCATCACATTGAGGAGAAGATGAAAAGTGAGTTTGAGATGAGCATGGTTGGTGAGCTTACTTTCTTCCTTGGTCTCCAAGTTCGTCAGCTAGAGGATGGGATGTTCATCTCCCAATCTAAGTATGCTAGAGACCTAGTGAAGAAATTTGGGTTAGACTCCGCTAAGCATGCACGTACACCTATGAGTACCTCTACCAAGCTTAGTAAGGACACTTCAGGCAAGGACGTAGAACAAACCTTGTATCGAAGTATGATAGGTAGTCTTCTCTACTTGACTGCCAATCATCCCGACATAGCCTGTAGTGTTGGAGTCTGTGCACAAAATCAGGCGTCCCTAAAAGAGTCACACTTACTCGCTTTAAAAAGTATTATCAAATACGTGAGTGGGACTCTCTCATATGGTATTTAGTATTCCTTTGATATCGATGACCATTTGTGCGCCTATTCCGATGTCGATTGGGCCGGGGATGTAGATGGTTGTAGGAGCACTTCTGGTGGGTGCTTCTATTTTGGGTCTACTCTTGTCTCTTGGTTGAGTAAGAAGAAAAATTCTATCTCGTTGTCCACTGCGGAGGCTGAGTACATCGTCGCCGGGAGTTGTTGCACGTAACTCTTTTGGATGAAGCAAATGTTGGAGGATTATGGGATTTCACAGGACACCATGACTATTTCCTGTGATAACACAAGTGCGATACACATATCCCGCAATCCAGTCCAACATTCGCGCACAAAGTACATCAGGATACGCGAGCACTTTATACGTCAGTTAGTTGAGGAGAAAGTCGTATCCCTGAGTTTCATACCCACCGACCGTCAGTTAGCCGATATTTTCATGAAACCTTTAGATGCCCCTAGATTTTAGAGTCTTAGGAAGTCTTTGGGGATTTGCATAGTTGACTGAGGGGTTGGTCTGTGTCTATGATAGGATGCTTTTTCATGTTCATATAATATGCTTCTTATTGCTAGTTTATTTTATATGTATTATTGCTTTGTTGTACATATTTTTCTTTTTTAAATCCAAAAAGATTTTTTATATAAAAATTTTAAAAAAACCCAAAAATCTTTTTGTATTTTTTTTGCACCTTTTATGGATGAGCATTTAAGATAGTCGAGTCACAATTTCATTCCATTTATCCATGTGACTGTTTGATAGAGATTTGAGACGCTACATCATTTCATCCATGTGCTTTACATTGTTTGGAGTCCTTGAGATGTGATTAGTGATATCTTTCTACATGTTTGACTCCTATCTCCTTTATTACACACATGCATGGCTTTATTTGATTATTGTAATTGTCTATCACATATTAGCTTGAGTGTTTCCATATCAATTATGTCTATACAACTAACAATATGTGATAAAACTTGACAAGATTGGAATGCATGTAAAAATCATTTTGGTGAGACTGTGTGTTTATTTGAAAATGGGGAAAGGCTGCGAAATGTTCATTTAGCCTTTGCGAATCTAAGCCACCGTTAAAAAGGACCTAAAAATGGAGGAATTTTATTATCCGGGGTCCAAAGAGGTTAAAAAAGCCCGAAAAAAAAGTTAAAGGCAATAAAAAGCAATATATGACTCATATGGCCCATTAGGTTTCACCATCAATTATCCAAAGTTTGAGAATTTAGATCGCCTCTATTCAAAATATATATCTGAGGGAGTTTGGTTGGAAAATATATACGGATTTGCACTTCCTCGAAAGTCCTAAAAAAAATGAAATAGTTTTGGACGTTATTGGTGTGAAAATCACTTTGAGCTTTGATTTGTTGATTTGATTGAGTCAATGTCTAATATTTCCAACTTTTTATACCAAAGAAAGATTTTGAGTTCATTCGTTAGGAGTATCTGATATTCATCATGCACATATGTCATGTTTGTATGCATTAATTTTCCTATCGAATGTGATCACAACCCTTCATTTATGCTATCATCGACTTGGTTGTTTTTGTGTTCGTTCATGGTGTGATTGTTGTTGTTTGATATATTTTGTGTGAAAAATTTTGAAAAATTCAAAAATAGAAGTTTATTTCCTTATGACACCTCGATTTTTCTTGTTTGATTTATTCTTCTCTTTTGTCTATTTGGGGACATCATAAAAGGGGGGAGAAAGAATTATCATATGGGGAAGCTTTGAATTTTTGAGTTTGAGGATCTATTTTAAATTGGTATCTATGTTTATCTCATTTCAAACTCGATACGTCACTTGGTATTTTGCTTTATCTCATGTGTGTAGGTTCGAAGATTAAAGATCAATTGATTGCACACCCTGATGAGAAAAGTTTTGATTATTTTTGAAGAATTGAAGAGCAAATGATGAAAAATTATTCATTTGTACCTTTTCAGTTTTGGGTTTATGGAAGGGTAGATTTGTATAGGAAAATTTGTTAGTTAATAATTCGGATTTTTTATGTATGTACCGATATGGACATACGGGAGATTTGTAAGTTCATTTTTGTCCATTATCTATTTGTATGTCGTACGCTATTACACCGTTGAAGACATTTAAGATCGCATCTTCATCAACGGATCTGAATATCAAAGCATTTTCACTTAGAATTTGGTTTCTGCATAACTGGACCGGTTCACCTCTTTTAAAAATGAATCGATCCGCCTCCGGACCGATCCGCCTCTATACCAGGCCGATCCGCTATTGCTTTAAACCAGTGTACCCCGGATCGAATGCAAATCGAAGAGGCCCTGTTAAAAAATGAACCGATCCCCTATTGGATCGTTCCATCATCAGAAGAGGACCGATCCGCCTGAGATAAAATCGATCAGATCCGCTTAAGATTTTTTTGGCCCAGGTTTCCTTATTTAAACCAACTTCGGGGATTTTTTTTGTAAGACTTTCAGAGACGAATTTAAGAGTTCTAATTACTCTAGTCTTCACCTTTTTGAGTCCCAAAACTCATGTTTTGATTCACACAACTTCTCATACCTTTGTGAATCCACTTTGTAACCCAAGAACACAACCTTGTGTTTGTTCAACCCTTGTGGAGAAGACCGTCCTTCTTCTTCATTGCTGCCCTCCTAGAAAGGGAAATCTCCATCCGCCGACTACAGAACCGACACCCGCGGGTATTTCTGTCACTGTATTTTCATTGTAATCTGTGTAATCGTACTTTACAAAATTATAGTGAAAATAAAAGGTTTTGCCCCTTTGGGGGATTTTTCCTCATATGTGTGTTTGAATGTTCTTACTTGATTTTATCATAATCAAGTACACCTAGATGCATGTTTAGGACTTAATTGATAAAAATAAGTTTAATTAAATAACTTCCTTATTTGAACGCAAGCGCCACTCTTCATAGTTAGTTTACATGCTTTGTTTCGTGATGATAAAAAAATGGGGTTTTATGAGCTTATCTTGTATGTAATGGTGTTATCTGATGTGTTGGTGATGGTTATCCTTTGCATGTGAACCTTTTTCTTTAGCTTAGTCCTTATCTTTGATACTTGTTCTTCCTCTGTGTTTTGATACCATTCCAATATGATGTTGATGTTTTGACTCCAGCTCTATTTTGCATGTTGTAATCTATGGGTTGATCTATTTAGTTTTTCTTGATTTTGTTGTGCTTAGTGTTATTTGAGATGGGATTTTATGTGTTTTGTTGCTTTTTCATGGTTGGAGTTGGTTCTTGTTGATTATAGGTCTGTCTGTTTTTGGTAGATAGTATTGGTTTGATATGCCAGAGATTCTCTCTTCACTTAGTTATTTTGGAATAGTATGGTTTTAGGATGCAAATGGTTTTGGTAAAGATATTTATGTGGCTATCTTGGTTTGTTCATGCTGGATGTTGATTGGTTTGTTTTGTCCATGTGGACATGGGCCAGCTTTATGTTTTGTCGTTGTGTTATGTTAGAGCATGTGTAATGGTGGAAAGTAAACGAAAGGTATCTTTACAAATTAGAGAGGGTTTTGCCTTTCCTCGGGAGCACATTCTCATAGTAGTGAGTTAAGAGAATTGGTAAATGACAGCTCCAACGAAACATTATTGTTCGTAGGAAATAAAAACATTTTTTCTTAAGAATTGTTACGAATATATGTTGTTTGTAAGAACCAAAATAAGGAATAAAAATTAATTATTTATATTTTCTATGAACTTAATTTGTACGTAGGATTTAAAAAGAACTTCTAAAGTTCGTAAGAATTCCTACGAACAAATGAAGTTCGTAGGAACCATTTACAAATTTAGTAATCGTTCTGTAAAGTTAGAGACTCACTACCATTTCTCATGCAAATTTTATTGACTCTCCCCCACCACTACAAACCTTTCGATTTGTAACTTTACTTGTTCATGTGTCTGGATTATCTTAGCATGTGGTATGTATTTGGTATGGGCTTGGGTTTATGTGTGGTTTGGCTTTCTAATGTTTAGATTTTATGATCTATGGTTTTATCTGGGTTTTTTTGGGCATGTGTGCCTTATTCGGGAAGTATGTTGCCTTTTTATATTATGTGGTTTGTCCTTTGGGCCTTTGTTTGGACTCGTTGTATATCTTTGGGCTTTTGTATTGGTGTTAATTAATTCATATTTAACCTAAAAACCTCTTTTATTATCATTAAACTTTTTAACAATTCATTGATTTGTTTAAAAAAGTTCCTAGTGCTATTTCCCCACCCAAGCTTTGAAGGTGATCTAACCCCATCAGATTTTTAAAAATCTCCAAAACATCATCTATCTCTAAATTCTTTTTAATACTCTTGATATAAATAAATAAGGTAACCGTGCCATGCATAAATAAAATGTGTAATGTAAAGTAAAATTCCAAGCTTTAGATGTATAGCCCTAATAATTTTGGTACATAGCATGCTAAAATAAAACATATAAACTCATCAGCTTCCATGACCAACTTGTACTTTAACGTCGTTCTCTCTCTCTCTCTCTCTCTCTCTCTCTCTCTCTCTCTCTCTCTCTCTCTCTCTCTCTCACACACACACACACACACACACACACACACACACATATATATATATATATATATATATATATATATATATATATATATTATAAGAACCTCTAAAACTCTGCAATATTGATATCACTACACCAAAATAGGGATTTTGCAATGGATTCTTTTTCCTATTTGTAATGGATTTAGTCCGTCAGGAGATTGTGGACCTCAAAGGAGAGTTATTTATGCTTCATCTCAATTGGACTCCTCGTAATTAGTTTTAAGTCTAGCGAGTTTTGTCGCATGAATCAAAGGATACTCTCAAATTCGCTATAATTCTTACATGTTTGACAACAGTAGAGTTACATTTTCCTTTTTTTTCAAAAAATTGAGTTGGCCTTGTCTCCAGGTTTGGTTCCCTTCTTACAAACCGCCGGCCTTTCCTTTAAATGGTGTAAGTGATTATTAGGTCTATTTATAATTTATCATTCAAAGGTTTAATTTATCATTTACAAATCTTTTTAGGTATGTGTATATGATATTTATCATCTTATTTAGAGCTTTAATTTATGGTTGGTGGTTGGGTATGTCCATAAGTTGAAGTCGTGTGTAGCATGAAGAATGCGTGGAGTTCAGATCTGAAATTCATTTTTTTTTTCAATACAATGTTCAAGTTGAACTCCATATAAATGTGTTTGGTGATAAATGGTTGTTATATCTAGATGATTTTCATATGTTCTTTGAGAATTTGTTGCAAATTTAAAGAATCCAATTGTTTGTATTACATGAATATGAGTATGATGGTAACAAAGTCCCTGATGCTAATGTTAATTGATGGGAGCATGCTTTCCAATCATATTTATGTTTATAAATACCTCTTATTTTTTACTTTGGTTTGTGATGGCAATAAACCAACATATAAATGTGTTTGTTTGAGAATAGAATACTATTTGATGCATTCATTATTTTCTAATATATTATTTGTAGTATGTCTCCAAAATTATTAGTAAAATGATTATGTAAAATTCCTTTCAAAAATGTAACATGACTACAAAAATTTGAACTTGTCTTCAGACATAGGTAACTTTGCATATGGAAGTGTTGAAGAATCAATATTTTGTGTTTTTAATCTATTTAGGGAGGTATAAAGGTACATAGGGACATTAGAATGACAAACCTTATCTAGGTTCGCTAGGACATGGTTGGGGAAACCGCCAAAGCTTGACCTAGGATTGTTGGGAGGTCTACCTTTTTACCACCTTGTCGGTGACCCTCACCGAAAGATAGAGAGAAATAGGTAACGCCAACCTTACCTTTGTCGGACATAGGAAATTGTTATTTTTTTTTATGGTGAGAGTTTGAGCATGGAGAAACTTTTATTACAGTCGTTGGGCATGGATCGTTAGTGAGAGTAAACAATGAAGTGTGTCACTCATTGTTTTGGGCATGTATGGGTTATATTAGGTTCACTAGAGATCGAATATAGAGCCCGCAATGCTGATTTGTAGGTGTGGTCCAATATAAGGTATATCATGGCAATTGCGACCATCATGAAGGGTCGTCGGCTGCCCATGGCTCTGCCCAAGTGCTTTTAACGGGGGAATGACAAAGGACTGAGGGTTTCGCAAAGGGTGGGAGGTATTTGGGGGTCTTTATAGAGAACCTACAGTTTTGGTACTTATTTTTATTATCTGGTGTGTAGCAAGGATTTTTTAAGCGACGATAGATGTGGTGATGCTTAACCACGGGAGATAGAGGCATGTTTGAAGAGTTTTCTACCGGATCCTTCAAGCCATACCCATGGCTCAACATGAACTTGGGCAACCACATGAGTAAACCTATACCACTTTGATGTAAATGTTGCAGAATTTAATACACCAACTTTTCATAATTAATGTCTTATTTCATTCATTCATCTCTCTAAAGCAGATATTTGTGCTGCAAAGTCATCCCATGAATGAGCTGATAACATAACAAAATCATCCAGTTTTCTAGTAGATAATGAACCCAACTCCTCATCAAGAAAGCATACGCGAGCAGTTGAAATAGTGTACGCATTTGATGCATCAGTCAGCTCCATGGACTTTGATGACATCCAAGAATTTTCCCAACCATGTGGTAGTCTTTTCATTGTTGTCTTTATGCTAACAAAAGGATTTATGTCTGCCACTGGACAATCTGAACCAAATTCCAAATGTGCATTGCTATCCAGGTGCGACTGAAATAAATAAGATCCTTCTCGAGCCCTCTCCAGTCCTAGTTTTTTAATAGCAGAATCAACATCATCCAGTAAATGATCTGGCACATTCAACTTGAATCGTATTAATCCTTTTCACGTCTTAACCTGAATAGGATATTCATGAATTCAAGCTTTATCAGGTGCATGGCCTAATCAAACTTACAAGTTATATGCAATCATAGGAGAATAAATACGTAAAGTGGTTTAGCTAAATGACATGCCTTTGTAAACTCAAAAATCTGGTGACAGGTCACTCTTGTTACTATGAATATCCCAACAACATCTCAACCATGCTAATATCTGGCATGCACATTAAACATTGTTTCTGTACAGTATAATGTTTTTTCACCTGGATGGATTTTACCCCTAACCTCCCACCCCTCCCAACAAAAATATAAAATAAAATAAATTAATAAAAATAAAAATAAAAATAGGCATTAGAAAAATGGAAGCATTGAATCGGTAATAAGTTTGAGATGAACTCAATACACACCATGCACATTGAATATGCTATCGTGTATTTGGGCATTAAACAACATCTCCATAATTTTGTTGTTTGTAATCTCGCCAATAGTTAGTGACATTAGTAGGGAAACTGGGAAGGAAAAGGTGCGTGTGTAGCTGGGAAAGGATTATCTTCATGCATTATTAATTTTTTTATTTGGATGTCAGCACGTTGAAGTTAATAGGCTTGTTAAGGGTCGACCGTTGGATAGCCTGAAACTTTTACAGTGGCTAAAATTCTATTGTGATTCTGTAAATGGTGGCATCATGAATGAGTATGATACTTCTGGCTTTGGGCATCATTTTATATGTACGACATAATTTTCTTGTCCTTAGTGTTTTTTCTTACATGTTTGTGAGTATTCAGGAACTATACTCCCGTGGAGTGGAGAAGTAAGGTGGGTAAGGAATGAAGTTCAAAAAGTCTTGGTAAGAACTCAAGGTCACTACAAGAAAACAACTCTTATAATTCTCAGTCGAGGGATAGAATGAGAATTAACAAGATCTCTGGTGAGCTTATACCAAAATTTTTGTTGTGATTGATTATTTTATTCGTTTATTATTCTCTTCTTCACATCATTGTTTGGTATTGATTTCTGTAGGGACCAAGCAAGGGAAAGCAGGTGTAGTAGCATCATGGGCTAATTTTTCAGGGGAAATTCAGGTTTTGTCCAAGTAGGTAACAACATTGTATATTTTTAAGTTTTCATTTACAAAACACCTGGTTGGAATCTAGCATATCTCATTCATCGAATCTTCTTCCTTTTTCAAAATTTGAGGGATTTTTACTTTACGCAGCCACACATGGAGAGTATCTCCTTCTTCTATCAAGTTATGACTCTCTGATTTGTTCAGGAGTTGTCTTTTTTCATTTAATTCCCAAATATAGTTGACTTGCTAATCACTGATTATTCTGTGCTATATTTTTGTTTCAATGCCATGTGAATAATAAAAATATTTCAGCTCCCATACTTCTTCTCTCTCTCTTTCACAATGCTTAGTTGTAGTGACTTTCACTATTTTATTATTCAGATTACAGGTAAAGATCTGGGTATACATTTGTAATGGGTTTGAGAAGTATTATTTCGAATTATAAGTTTTAATTTCATCTCTTTAAAGACATTTACATTCATTGGTGGCTTTGATTAATTATAATAAAACCCCACATTTCTTAGTTACATATATAGCCCCAAACCTTGGTAGTAATTCTTGGATAGTTTCAGACAAGTTCGACTATGCTTGAAGTTATTTTAGTCCTGCTTGGATTTCTGAATTTTCTAGTAGGTTTTTTACTCAATATAAATTGGATAATTAGATAATAGTTTAAGTGATATTTTAATTAGTAATTTTTTTAAGAATCCTAAGAAGTCTAAATAACAAGAACATGCAGTTTTATATGCTTTCTTCTACCTACTGAGCAGGCATACCCTAGGTAGAGTTGTTCATTTATGTGTAAAATAGAAGGTCATTGAGTGTTGTAATACTATTTGTTAAATACTTATTAGATAAAAGTTACTTAGCGAAAGCCGCAGAAATCATTTATAGCCATTTTGTTTAGTACACTTCAATTATTCAAACATCTTTAATGGGTTGCCTCCAGTTAACGAGGCATTATGCTACCCATGTAGTTAACGAGGCATCATTTATTTCCCATGCTTGGTTGACAATGACCCACTCTAACTTCTTTTGAGTGGGAGAGCAATTTTAACAGTGTAATACCCCGTATTTTTATGACTTTTAAATTTAAGGAATTATTAAATTTAATTTGAGATTTTAATTTAATATTAATCTGGAAATTTATTTTTAATATTTACTAGCGTGACGTGAGTTAGTAATTATTGGGAATTTGTTGAATATTACTAGATGAGTAAAGTAATATATACGATTGATTTTATTAAAATTGACAGGAGTGAATAAAATGACAATTATAGAAATTTAAGTCGGGACACGCCTGTGTCGTGTCGAAACTAAATTATTATTATAAAAGTGAATAAATTATAAGTCGCCCGTATGGTCGTTTCGAGTGCGCCAAAGTTTCCGAAAGGGTCGAGATAGTTAGAAAAGTGTATCTGGGGGTTTAGTTTGGGTCTTGGGGCGTTTTTAGGCCTAATTGACATCCCGGGAGGGTATTATAGACATTTTGTATTTTTGGGTAATTAAACCCACGAAATTTCCTAAGCTATATCATCCATTAGAAGTTGTCTTCTAAGGTTATCAAACACAAAAACCTAAGAACGACCATTAGAGAAGAAGGTGGAGAGTTTTCCAAGCAATCCAAGGCCTAGAACTCACTCAATCGCACCGCCACCACCACCAAAACGTAGATCGCACGACGAGGAGAGCAACCATATCTTTTTCATCAACAAATCAGACCCTTGAATTCCAGTTAAGTATCTATCTTGCTTTGTTTTTAGTTAAGGTTTCACCCGTGTTAGTTTAGGATTGCTAAGAACATGTTTTCTGGAAGAATTTGATAACTTAGAGACTTTAAATCACATGTTTTAGAGGAAATAGATATAATCTGGACATCTCAATAAAATGTAGAGGATTACCCACAAAACCATATGGATTTAGAAGCAAGAAATCTGGAAAAAGAATTAGAAAAATGGAAGTTTCATGAAAATTAGGGTTCTTGATATTTATGTTGATTTGCCCTATTAACTCAATACCTTTGATGAATTTGGGCATATTTCATGTAGGAAATCATGTATATAGGTATATATGACTGTTAGTAATCTTGTTTGGAAGTTTGGTGATCATTAATGGTGTTTTGGAGAAGAGTTTTTGATGAAACCCGTAGGTTGGATTTTGTAGATTCCGCGCAAGAATTGCTTGATCAATCGATCGACCAAGAGAATCGATCGATCGATGATCAATCGAGCAACCTCATTCCTCGATCGATCGATCCCTCCTAGAAACCTGCATATTTTTACCCTTTTTGTTTAATCCGGATAAAATACGTGGGAACCCATGAATATCTTTTAAATAGTATAATGGGACATGAAGAAGACAAGTAGGGTCTAAGTAGACTCTGTTGAGTGAAATTTAATATGGGATGAAATTGTGGGTTAACGGGGAGTTATTCATGCGTAGGAAATTATGCGAACGTTCACTAAAAGATTGAGACTCGTAAAAGATTTAGACCGGAAGGTAAGTGCGGGTATACCTACATAAATTTTAATTAGTGAGAGAGAATACTTCGAGAGATGAGAAGTAAGTTTGAAATAAATTATAAATGAGAATAAAAGAGGTGAATCCGTTATGCAAGATAATTGAGTAATTTGTGCTAAGAATCGATAACTATAATTATGGGTCGTGGGCGAACCTAATTTGGAAAAAAGTGAAAATCTATATATATGACTGTGTGACTATACATATATTATGTATTTGTGTAAAAATTATACCCGGGCTACTTGATATCACATGGGTTTCCGCACCGAGACAGTCTTATCTCGATTGGACCTTTATGGGGGATATTGACTCATACCCTAGAAGATAGTATCCTAGATACAGGCTATCTAAAAATGATAGACAGTTGTTCTAAGAGACATGAGGGTATGTGCTGACCTCTTAGGATTTGGAACAATGCTTCACCTCCATTTGTATGTGTATTGTGCTAATACAGTTCGAGAGTGATTCCGAACTAGTATTTCCCTTAGTATGAGTGAAACGGGGACTTGATAGCAGAGTATGCCAGCACCATAGATTAAGTGGGGTGCCGATAGTATATATATATACTCATATATAGGGAAACTTTCTACTGTGTGTATAAGTAGTTAAGTAATGAATAAATGTTTCAGCTTTATAACAAGTGTTCATGAATTTTGTAACGGTACTGAGTGGTTCTAAGTAATGTAAGAAAATGGAAGAGATTAATTTTCTAAAACTATATATCATGGCCTTATCATTTTTTGAGATAAACTTTATGGAAAATAAGTTAGATAGACTTATGAGGTCAGTAGAACGGTAGGCGTGCACATTAGATGAGAGGTGAGGATTCTCAAGAGAGTGTCGCACACTAACATGGTTGTCACATTAGCCGATAAGAAATTTAAATACTTACTAAACTATTTTTAAACTGTTTTACACTCGGGCTCTGGCCCGCTTTCTATCATTTATTTCTCTCTCTTGTATATATATGTATGTATTACAGGTGCCAAGCCATAGGGGCTTCATGCATAGATTCTTTGGACTGGACATGCTACAGCTTATGTGGGAGTTACAGGCCTCTGCTATAGACGACCGTGACATTGATTCTATTCTTACTTTAGTTCTGCTTAGTTAGGGCATATGTCTCCCGTTTTCCTGTTCCATTTGGATTTGTCAGAGATTTATGTTTACTTATATTTCCAGTATTCAGTACTCCTTGGGAGTTAACTATTGTCGGGATGATTTCATTTATGGGTCTTAAACTTGGTTTGGATTATCTAGATGCTTTAATTCTTTTGTGTTAATTGCCATCCCTAGAACTTATGTAATTCTTAAACTGTTGGTTACTAAAAAGGTTTTCGTAATGGAAATTAATAAAATAAAAAATAAGACTTTAAATTATTTTTACACTTAGCTTAATTATTTAGGGTGTTTAAATTGGAAATATTTATTTTACGACAATGATGCTGAGAATGAACCAATCGTTCACCTTGATTTTAATTTAATAAAGGACTGATCACCCGATATTTAATTAGGCGGGGTGTTACATGTGGTATCAGAGCATCTGGTTCTAGTGTCCTTTAGGATCTGTACGGATTATTTCATTTCCCATCTTAGCGTCTTTTATATAGAGCCCTTTTTTTAGGACTATTGTATTCTTGTATTTGTTTATGTCTTCAGCTATTTGATAGTTGATAATAACTGTAGACTAATAAACATCCTCTTCATTTTAGATGCCTCCGAGACGTGCACCTCGAGATAGGAATGCCCAACCCGAGTAGCCAGCACCTTCAGTTCAAGGAATGATGAATGCAACTAAAGTAGTCACCATTGTTTCTCAGGCGATGAATGGCGCATTAGCAGTGGTGCATTAGGCTCCACCCAAGTTCATGTAGTTGCGCCAGTACCAGCACATCTTCCCATTGCATGGGAGCGGGTCAGGGATGCCTTTTAGAAGGAACATCCCCCGAAGTTCTCAGGTAGTTTGGATATCGTAGTCACCATCCAATGGAAGAAGGATATCCAGACGCATCTGCGCATGTATGAGTGCACCGACGTGCAAAAATAGTTACTGGCTTCCTTCAAGCTAGTGGGGACCTCTTTAGTGGTGGGAGTCCACCACCACCTAGGAGGAGAGGGACAACATCTGATTCAGTCATTTTGGGCATAGTTTGACCGCAAGTATTTCCCAGCCGTCGTGTAGACTGAGATAAGGCGAAGGTTACTGAATCTCAAGCACGAAAGTATGATTGTTGTTGAGTATGAGGAGGAGTTCACTAGACTTCTAACTATAGTGCCGGATGAGGCACCCACTGAGGAGAAGAAGATACTGCTATTTTCAGATGGATTGGCCTGGAGGATTCATCAGCACCTCATAGGCAATATATCATTGAGTACTTACATGGCCGTACTTAACGCTACCTTATTCTACTGTCAGGATCATCGCTTCCATCAACAGGGAAGCAAACGAGCAGGGGAGTCCATTCAGCAGGCAGGATAGGGGGAAGTGGTAGTAATGGTGGGGCATCAGCAGCCCAAGGTCAGACTCGTCACAGTGAGCAGAGTTCCCATCAGGGGACCCTGCCAAGCAATTCCGATTAGATGATTCCAACCATAGATTTAGGAGATTTAGGAAGGGCCAGTAGTGTCAGCCCAGTCAGCATGGCCAGTAGGGCCCACACCATTAACAGCAAGGTCAGCAATAGAGCCATCAGGGCCAACATCTTTTTTAGGAGGGCCAGTGGCAGGGTGGTAATGATCAACAGGGTCGTGGTCAACAGGGACAAAGGGGAGGTAATTTTAGGGGAAAATGTTTTGGATGTGGCAAGAATGGCCATAATCGTCAGGATTGCCCAAAGGGGGATAGGTCCCCACAGCAACAGGGTGCTCGTAATGAGGCACAGAGGCCACTCTTTGCATCCATCCTCCCAGTTCCATCTCAACTGCTAGCTCTACCATCCATCCCAGTAACCCCAGTTCAGCAAGGGCAATTACAAGTATGGACGTGTCTATAACGTCCACTAGGCTCCAGCACCTCAGACACTACCCGCGATTGAGGGTACGTTTCATATACATGGCACTGTGGGTCAAGCTTTATTTGATACTGGGGCATCGCACTATTTTATAACTACTCATTTTGCACGGGCCTTAGGGTTATTAGACACGGTGGAGAGTACAGTGACATGCGTAGACTCACCAATAGGGAATGGGTCTTTGATTTTATTTATATGTCGGGGTGTAGGTATAGGGATTGGTAGCTTGATTTTACCAGAAGACATGCTAGTGTTAGATATGCATGAGCATGATGTCATTATTGACATGGATTGGCTTGCGACATACAGGGCCATGATAGATTGTTTCGGTAGGATTATTGTCTTTGCTATTCCGGGGCAAGAGATGTTTTTGGTGGCGATGCCTCACCCAGAGGGAGGATCTTCCACCCATTTGTATTATATATAGGAGGATACCTCTAAGGAGATTGTGATTCCCCTAGACTCTATTCCATTCATTCGTGAGTTTTCGAATGTATTTCAGGAGATATTGGGACTACCCCCATTCGAGAGATAGATTTCATCATAAACTTGATGTCGGGCACTCAATCGATATAACGTGCATCGTACCGTATGGATCCAGCGAAGATGAGGGAGTTACGGGATCAAATAGAGAAACTGTTAGTCCAGGGCTTTATTCGTAGGAGCACCTCGCCTTAGGGCACTCCGGTGTTATTTTTAAAGAAGAGAGATGGTTCATTGAGGTTATGCGTGGATTACCGGGAGTTTAACAAGGTCACGATATGGAATAAATATATGTTGCCCCGAATCAATGACCTGTTCGACCAGCTGAGAGGAGCAACCTTCTTTTTGAAGATAGATTTGAGGTCGAGATATCATCAGCTACAAATTAGGGAGCAGGATGTGTCGAAGACTGCTTTCTTGACCAGATATGGATCCTATAAATTCAGAGTCATGCCGTTTGGGATGACAAATGCTCCAGCGGTATTCTTGGATTTGATGAACCGAGTGTTCAAAGAGTTCTTGGATGAGTTTATCATTGTCTTCATAGATGACATTTGATTTACTCATAGACTGAGGAGGATCATGCCGAGCACTTGAGGCAGGTTCTTCAGACTCTACGAGAGCATCAACTGTATGCTAAGTATGAGAAGTGAGGATTTTGGCTACGGGAAGTATAAATTATGGGGCATGTTTTGTCAGAATTGGGGATATCGGTTGACCCAAGCAAAGTGTTGGCAGTGAGGGAGTGGGGATAGCCCTCGACACCGATAGAGGTGCATAGTTTCTTGGGGTTAGTCGGGTACTATAGGAGGTTCATCCGAAGCTTTTCGAAGATAGCAGGTCCGTTGACGAATCTGACTCGCAAGGGAGTACCGTATGTTTGGGATGATGCTTGTCAATTGGCTTTTGATAAGCTGAAAGATAAGTTGACTTTAGTGCCATTCTTGCTTTGCCTAAGTCCGGAGTGGAGTACCAGGTGTACACTGATGCCTTTTTACGGTAACTCAGAGGAGTACTTCAGTAGGAGGAGCAGGCAATAGCTTTTGCCTCTCGTAAGCTTAAGCCTCACGAATGGAATTACCCCACCCACAACCTGGAGCTAATAGTGGTCGTATTTGGATTACGAATTTGGAGAAATTACTTGTTGGTGGAAAAGTTCCACTTTTTCACAGACCATAAGTCACTGCAATACTTGTTCACTCAGCGAGAGTTGAACATGCGTCAGCGCAGATGGTTGGAGTTTGTAAAAGACTACCAGTTTGAGATATATTACAATCAGGGGAAGGCTAACGTAGTTACTGATGCGTTAAGCCATAGATCGGAAGATGACGTAGTGAAATTATGGAGAGCGAAGTGGAAAGAATTAGGTCACCAGGATGCGGTAGCCCATTCCCTTATATCGGTTATGTAAGTCACACCCGAGATTATCATGAGAGTGATACAGGCACAGGTAGCGGATACGTTTTGCCAAGAGCAGATTGTACGGCTCTTAGCTGAGCGTGTTGAATCCTATTCAGTGAGATCTGATGGGGGTTTAAGGTTTAATGGGATATTGGTGGTCCCAGAAGGAGAAGACTTACATCATGTAGTGATGATACAGTTGCACGGGTCTAGATTTACGGTACATCCAAGAGGCGATAAGTTGTACCAGGATATGAGGCATCAGTATTAGTGGGGTGGGATGAAAAAGGACATTACTGAGTTCGTGTCCAAATGTTCTACCTGTCAAATGGAAAAAGGTATAACACCACAGACCGCCAGGGTTACTTCATCCATTGGAGATACCTACGTGGAAATGGGAAAGTATTTCCATGGACTTCATTACAGGGTTGACTAAATCACAGCGGGGTCACGATTCCATATGGGTTATAGTGGATCGGTTGACCAAGGTAGCTCATTTTCTGCCAGTAAGGACAGACTACACCATAGGCGAGTATGAACAAATATTCATTGCCGAGATTATTAGGCTACATGGGGTACCCTAGATATTGTTTCTGACAGAGACAAGATTTTTCGTGTCGCGCTCTTGGGAGAGCTTTCAGGAGGCCATGGGTAGTGAGTTGAGATTGAGTTCAGCTTACCACACACAGAAAAATGGACAAATAGAGCGTACCAATCAGATGTTGGAGGATATGCTACGCATGTGTGTCCTTGAATTTGGAGGAAGTTGAGAACCTTATCTTCCACTGGTGGAGTTCGCTTATAATAACTCCTATAAGTTCATTATCGGAATGGACCCATTTGAGGCATTGTATGGCAGGCCTTGCCGTTATCCCGCATGTTGGCTAGAGGTGGGGGGAAACAAGCTGTTCGAACCAGAGGTGATTCAGGAGACTTCAGCTAGGATTGAGCTTATCAGAAGTCGCATTCGAGTAGCCCAGGACCGACAGAAGAGATACGCCGATGTAAAGCGGTCCTTTCGAGAGTTTAGCGTGGGGGACCAAGTATTACTGCATGTATCTCCTATGAAAGGAGTAATGGGGTTAGGGAAGAAGGGGAAGTTGGCTCCAAGGTACGTGGGCCCATTTCCAATTATCGAGAGAATTGGGCCGGTGGCATACAAATTGGGGTTGCCAGAGCATTTTCTCCGTATTCATGATGTATTCCACATCTCATCATTGAGATGATGTCTTTGGGATGATATGGACCACACTCATATTGCGATAGAGGAGGTTGACTTACAGCCCAACAGTTCTAATGAGGAGATACCAGTGGCTACACTACACCATAGCGAGAGGAAATTGATGTCGAAGGTAGTTCCACTTGTACGGGTCCAGTAGGACCATCACAATGTGGAGGAATTCACTTGGGAGCGCGAGGCAGATATGTGCGAAAAATATCAAGATCTATTTTTACCAGGTATGCCTTAATTTCTGAATTTCAGGATGAAATTCAGTTATTAGGGGGGAAGTGTGTAATACCCCATATTTTTATGGCT